>JAQFVV010000103.1:1941849-2542686 GCA_028023455.1 Epiperipatus broadwayi
AATAGAATGCTCAACACAATTCCCTCCAAGCAATTAACTAATAATGATCAAAAATATAAGGGCAAGATTTTAAAACTAAGATGGACTAAATTGGCTTTCTCCCACACACTCCAAAGTATCTTCATACATGTTATAACTTATTATTTCAATTAAATATTAAATTCACTTCTGGTGAGATTTAATTATAAGACAGGTAAAACAACTTAATAATGAAAGGAGGGGTAAGAGTAAAATTATTAGAAAACAAATCAAACAATTTGTACAAAACCAAGCGAGCTGAACAATTAGTTTCTTTAAAGAATTTTGTTTCCCTTGTGTAATAGGAGAAACTATAAGGGATCAGTTGTAAATTTACTTGCTGAGTTTTGGTACAAACTTGGCAAACCAAATAAATCAAAATAACAAATTAAAGAAACAAAATGATATTTAAATTGCTGCACCAAATTTAAGAAGAAATTATATAGCATTAATGTGAACTGTATAGACATTTAACATTATATATATATAACAGTTTTTTTTTTAGAATTAAATAGACATAAAAGAAAAGGCTTACAATTTAATTTGGAAATAGACACAAACTAACTAATCAAGACTCATCAGCTGGCAGCAATATAGGTATTTTACCTTTAGATTGAAGGCACATAAGGTGACTTGGGTTGGCATCAGGCATTGGTAAATTGGCAGATCTTCATTCAGGAGGGCATTTCTTGGAACAGTTCAGATTTTTGGAGTAGATATTTCAGATCCTGGAATTGCAGGTGAGATGAGGTCCTAGAGGTAGGTCTGAGGGAAGCAAATGATCTTCTTACCCCGACATGATTTAGATTACAGCGTAACTGACTTGAAGTATGGTAACTCTGAGAACAGGATTTTAACTAATTTTGATAGCCAAAATTTAGCTATTTATATGATCTAGCCCTGCTCTATCCGAATTCAATACACATGACATTTACTCATAATTCCCCTCTGTTGTCTGCATTTTCCCAGTGATCTCTTCTATTGGTTGGTTTCCTTCAGAATAGGAAGTCTCCTGCCAACATTGAACATGTTCCAAGGGTTAATTTTCTAATTAAAGAAAGCATTAAACAAAATTTAAAATATTACAAACCTGATTAAATTTCACAAGTCATCATATTAGACAAAGCCTATTTAATTGGGATTGAGATTTGTAACAAAACAATCAAAAAAAAAAAAAAAAACTTTATTCACAAAAATTTGAGGAATTTATTACATTCTAAAAATAAGAAATTTTAAAATATGATGGCTTTTAACACATTTAATAAGGTTTTAATAATAAATTTACACAGTAAATAGTCAAATACTATATTTACAAGTACTGACTAATGATAAACTATACATATATTACTGATTCTAGTGAGACGGGTGTCAGTTAACATATATAAGATTAGGTTCAAACCCATTCTAATCCTGCTAATATTAGTATTAGGTGAAGTGTAAATAGATAAGACAATATTAACAGCTTCAATACATATATATATATGAATTATATATATGAATTGAAGGAAAAGATTTAACACTTCGTTGAATTATCATTAGATATTAATTTTTACATTCTAATTAACTTATTTAGATTTCTTACACTTCAAGCTTGAATAAGTCATAAATTATATGAACTTCTTACATAGGATAAATGAGGATAATTGTAGATAATTTCCTTTATTTCCAAATTTGTTATTCATCTAACTTCATAAGTAGTTTAATGCATTACATAGACACAACACTTTATTTTTATCACTTAACATTCAACCAGGATTATTTATAAAGTATATTATAACTGAATGTAAATAAATTTGTTTTGTTATTACCAATTAAAGTAATTTTCTCTACTTCTTTTGTTAAATTAGGTATCTGGATAAACAATGATCTGTAAGCATATAATTTAGGTAAATTTTACACGTTATTCATTTAGCTTGAATAAGGATTAGAGTATTAATTTATAAAGTTTTACTCCATATAAATATCCATGTGATTTTTTATAGCTTTTAGACTCATAACTAGTGTGAATTGTATCAGGTAAGAAATTAATTTTAATGGAAAGCTAATAAACTTAATGCACATAATATAAATGGAAAATCAATTGTGTTCAAAAGAGTTTCTGTTGGCACCCTCCTCTTGATCTCAATCATATTGTTACAATATATATCTTATATTAAAATAGAAATTCATATAACATTACAATACTAGCAAAAACAAAATTTCACTAAAATTCTTCCATCTGTCAACAAATAGACCTTGTCAAGTCATATTTAATTAAACATACAATATATATACACAAATAAAATAGCCTTTCCATCATTTATTTCAAAAAACAATTTCTTTTATCATCAAAAAATGTTTTCATGATTGTGGAAGAATTTTAGTGAAATTTTGTTTTTGGCTTGTAATGTAATGTTACAAGAATTTCTATTTTATTTATAATAACTAGTACAGCGTTAGGTAGAATTTAATTTCTATATCTTATATTCTATTTCTATAATGAAATAATAGAGGGCGCATAAATATTCTCATTCATAATTATATGCAATATAAAAATCCAGAGACATTAAATAATAATAACCAAGATTAGATATAATTTATCAGTGAACTTTTCTAGTTTATAATATTTAAGATAGCTAAATTTTTAGCTTTTAAAATATAGTATTTTTTGTAAAATTATTTTTGACTTTTGTAAAAAGAAAAAAAAAGAATTTGATAAACGTCAATATTGAGATCTTATCAGTCACAAAATTTCTTTTAAAATATTAATAATATATTCCATTCCCTAAACAAAATTGTTTAAAATAATATTTATAACTTTTGATTATAAGAAATTAAATTTGTCAAACTTGATAAGTTGTTTAATTAAATTTCTAGTCTAATATATATATATTGATTTTAATATTCTTTGAGTGTGTGTCATAGACATTAATGTTAAAAATTTCTGCATAAAAATACTTTTTTTAATGTTAATATTACTACTTAAAGAAATTTTATATTCTAGATACAGAATACATATATAAATATAAAATGCTCAAAAGAGTTGAAAGTTAAATGAAAAATGATAGTGAATGTCAAAAAAAATGGAAAAAAATTAAGATCTAAACATATAAAAAGCTCTAGAACTATGGTTTCTAATGATAATAAAATGAGCTATTCTAGCCTTTAGAAAGTCTCATTTCATTAGCATTAAAAGTCATACACTCGGCAACCTGGGGATATATGATGCTTTTTCCACTAATTTCTTCTAGTTTTGTCTATCTCATACTAAAAGACTAAGTAACAGCATGATAGTTCCATACCATACTTGGGTATCATCAATTTATATTCTGTGAGATAAACTTTTTATTTGTAACCTGTGTAATGTTAAAAAAAACAACAACTATAAATCCTTTTTTATTTTAATCATTATTTCATTGACATATGTGATTAAACCTTCATAAATTTCTCTTAATTCTGAATGACATTCAATAGAATAATTTTTTTAGTGAATTTTCATTGAATGCCTTATCATCCATTATAAATTAACTTATAATATATTACTAATAACACATGCATCCAGTGCATATTAATTTAATTTGTAACCTAATGTCTATTTTTTTTCCAAATTTTATCTATAACTTGCAGACATATTCTTGCTCTATCCTTAATATTATTTTCTTTTGTTTGTACAGACAAATAGTGATATTATTTCCAACAAATACAAAACTTTTATATTATCTAATTTAGTTTTCCTCAATTTTTATTTTTCTCTTTTTTGTCTCTTTCTCAAGCACTTTTGTTTTGCCATTTTTGTGTGTAATATTTTTCTTGCTTTCTTATTTAATACCTCTAATGTGAATTTCAATAATTCTTTCTCTTCTTCAATCTATATATTTTAAATTATTTATTTCCATTCTATGTATTAGCATTTCTTTGCATTTTTTTCATATGATTCATTATTTTTTTTAACTATATCATGAATATGGTTGGAAAAGTAGAATATTCCTGTCTTATACCCTTCCAAATCTTTTTATGTATTTTTATGACTAGATTTGAATTACTATATATATATTTTTTCAGAAGATTAATTCATTTATTTCATATTCCATATGAATCAAGTAAATCTAAATCATCTTTTTGTTAAATGTTATTAAATACTTTCTGAACTTGTCAAAACACAAATATAAATTTCCTTTATAGCTTTCTATAATTTTTTTTAAAATTCAATTTATTTATCTGCTAAGTGTTGTTATATCTATATCTTTAATATTTTATTTAGATTTTTTATTAATACTTTGCTTGCAGTGTTAATTAGTAGTTGATCTGTGTGACTAAAACAGTGATAGATGTGGATAGCTCTCCATGAATCACAATTCTAATTCTCACTGCCAGTACTCAAACTTCTTATGGATTCCCAAAAAAGAGACCATTGAATTATTATTAGTGCAATGATTCTCTATTTTTAATTTTCTCTCTTACCCATGTATTGATATTATATCTTTTTTCAATGCAATAATGTCCAACCTGTAAATTCCTTGAAGTAAATTCTCACAATCATACATTATCATTTTCCCAGATATTTTATCATTTCCAGACTTCCTATTCATTAATTTATTCATTGCTTTTTTAACTTCTGGAAAAAAATATTTTACACTATTACTGATTATTGAACAATCTCAAGAAAATCCTTTCTATTAATTTTTCCAATATTTTTTTTTAATTGAAATCTATTTTATATAATTCAGAATAGTTGTCTGACCATTTGAACATTTTATCATGTTCATCTTTTATTATTCCCTCTTTTGGTTGCCATTTTTTTGTTAAAATTTCTTAGCATCTTGTAGACTTTTCTTGATTTATATTCACCATTTCAAATCTCTTTGACATTTTTTCTGATTTATTTCGCTGCATTTTGCTTTACACCACACTTGTGGAAATTTTAAATTATATCTTCTGCTTTTCAGCATTCTCTTTTCCTGTACATGTCTCAATATTTTTTGTGAAAGCCAATCTTTTATAACCTTTTATAATTTCAGTAATAACATCACAAAGACTTCATTTTTAATTTCAGAATCTACTTTGATGTTTTTAATTCATATTTTTTTCTTAATTTCTGTCTGATATTTTTTTTTAACATATTAATCAGACTTTAATTTTCGAAAATGAAATGTTAACTTCCTAGACTCAATTTTAATATTCTACAATTTTTAAATTACATCCAAATATATTTGCTTCTTGAAGAGTGCAACATTAATGTAGATCATCTATTAGTTATTTGTACAATAATGATCTTGTTGTTTGGTGTATTGCCATTTGATCTCCATGTCCACTTTCTGCAATTCTTCTGGAATCTTGTATCCTAATCGTATATTAGCTTTATGATTTGAATTATTTCCAGACTAAATGATCTTATAACCATCTAATTGTTCAAAATCACATTAGCAAACTTAGGTAATCTAAAAATGTCACAATTATATCTTTTAAATTTTTTTTAAGTATTATTTTTAAATAAATTTTATTGGTAATACACAATGAAATACATGATTTATAAATAATAGATTATTTAAAAGTTTTACATAAATTGTTCAAACATTTCTTTATAAATAAACAATGATCATTAAATTACTAAATTTCATAATCACACCTTAAGACAAAAAAAAAAAAACTATTGAAAGTTACAAATCTGCCTACAAATTTTTAGTTAATGAGAGAATACTCCAAATAGCTGAGTATATATCAAGTGAGGCAAGGGCCTGATCTCTTTCTCTACATTTAATTTTATTATAAAAGACCATGGAATTTAGTATTTTAGGTTTACAATTAAAATAATAATCTTAGAATGTTGGTGAAGAGCTCTCTCTTAATGCTATTGATAAGTTTGTTTAATGATGGTATTGGAGATCATACTATTGGAAGTAATCATATAATTTTGCAATATAATGCAATGAATTAGAATTGTTTTACTGTTTTTCTGTTCTTGCTATATAAATCACAGAAAGGGCCTCAAGTTTACCTTTTAAAAAAAAAAAATCCAATTTTTTCAGTTCAAAACCGCAATATTTGAATTTTTTAGAGTAAAACTATTTATCAAGTCTTCATTAAAGTTCTAACATTCCAATTTTCAATAGATAATTTTTAATTTAATATTGATATTTGTTTTTTGTTTTTCAAATAAATGTTATCTCAATTCTGATTGTTTACACCTTTTTATTATTATTATTTATTTATTTTAACACTTGCAAATTTTATTAATTTTCTGCAGACAAAAATAACTTTGAGTTTAATTCACTTTTTCTACTTATTCTCATTGCTTTTTATATCGCTCCAAATTTTTTTTTATTTCACCCATTCATTTTACACATTGTCCTTTTAAAGATATTTTCAATCTTTTGAAATTCATTTTCAGTTAATTAAAAAAAAAAAAAAGAAATATAATAATAATATTTTTGTGAAATTATTTTTACTTAATAGACTATTGTTATAATAGTATTAATATATAAATCATAATTAAAAGTATGACTCATGTAAACGCAGTATATGTTTACACAGAGTATAGAATTCAATACATTAAAATAAAAATGATGATTATAAATATTTTATTGAAAAATAATAACCACACTTGACTATATACAACACTCATATATATGTGTGAAGAGCATTGAAATGTAGTTATTAGTACATCTATCTGCTATGCAAAAGATCTAAGATTCAAATTATATTGGATCTTAATTTTTTTTATTAAATACCCGAGGATCTACAATGAGGCTGACGATATTTTTAGTAGACTTACTGACAATTTAGGTACCCATTAAATTATTAAGCTGGTGAGAATCTAGATCTTTTTAGCTAGAAGATAAAACTAAAAAGAACATCATCCTTTCTATTGAATAATGTATTTTCTTTCTTTCATTGGTTCTTTATCCAAAAATTCTGAAAAAATATTACTCCTGAGTGGTCATTTAAGACTGTTTTACAATATTCATGTGCATAAAACTATTAAGTTTATAAGGGAGAAGGAAATAAAACAACTGTAAATATTTTATTTCAGTGATGGCAAATGTATGACATGCATGTCAGGAATGGCACTTTCAAATTTTTTACTGACACATGAAACTAAAGGTAAAATAAATAGAATTCAATTTACAAATGAACTCTGATTAGAAGCAATAAATTATGATATTTTTAAGTCAAATAAAGTGGTACAAATATACTGTGTTTTCATATTCTATAAACCTGTCAACCTGTTAAATGATTCCATTAAAACTAGAAAGTAAACTCAGTAAAATATTTTATATTTCTTTAACTAAATTTTTTCAAATCTAAAGTAAAAGTAATAAAATGTTTTTCTGTCCTAATCTTTTGTGATCTAAATGGGTTGACACCATTCATTTTTTTAACGTAATCAAAATCGCGAACAAAGGAACAGAATGCATAATGAAGGCCATTAAATGATGTTTTTCTTTTTTTGTTTGAAGTTTTGCTGTAAAAGTGAAATGTAAGGATAATAATATATTTTAACATATAATAAATCTTTGATTTATAAAATTATTAAAACTCATTTAAATTTACTTTTAAATAAATTTGTTACATTACATTAATATGACTAGTGAAAATAAAAAACAAAAATTATCAAGCAGTAGAGAATTTCAAAATTGGTGGACTGATGAGTATGGAATGATTGACAAAGGTACTAGGGCAGTGTGTGTTTTATATTCTGGAACTGTTATATTGAGAACATCATTGGTAAACATTATGAGAACAATCATAAATTGCTCTGTGAAAAAAGTAAAGATGAACAAAAAAGATATATTGCCCAAGCATTTAAAAATATAAACATTCAATCAATATCTATAATGAAATTTATTGAAAATCATTCAAATATAGCTGCTGCTAGTTTTTTTTTTTAATTTCAAATGTAATTGTCAAATGTAGGAAACATTTTAATGATGAAGAAAGAAGCTTGGATGAAATATGCCCCAGTTCTTTTTGAAGATTTTGAAAAGCATAAGCAAAAATTATTCAGAGCATAAAAGATTTATCATTGGCTAAAAATGCAGTTAAAGAAAGAATTTTGAAAATGGCTAACAACATAACTTACCAACAAAAAAAGAGATATAAAATCTTCTAGTTTAATTTCTCTCTGCCTTAATGAAAGTACAGACATAAATGGATCAGCTTGTTTTGGCTATTTTTATTCACTATTGTGTTGGACATAATATCAAAGAAGAATTGATCACTTTAACCTCATTAGTAACAACAACAAATGGAATAGATATTTGCAACATAGATGTTGCCAAAAGTGTATCAGTAACTACAGATTGTGCTTATGACTAGAAAAGAAAATAGTTTTCTCAATTTATTTACCAACCATATTGACATTCAATTTTGGGTTTTTATTGCATTATATATCAGCAGGTTTTATGCACGAATGCCAGCTTTAAGTCACTGGTTGATATTATGAATGTTGTGACTAAGTAAGTCAATTTTATATCTACACATTGAGTGAGGAAAACTCAGTATACTATAGTTTACTTATGTACAACAATGTCCAATGGTTAAGTTGCAGAAAAGTTCTTTGAAGGTTCACCGACTATTTAGAAGAAATTAGACTGTTTTTACATAATGAGAAAATCATTGAAAAATACAATGAATTAATAGATGTTGAATGGCTTTCAAATTAATGTTTTTTAATGACATGTATTCACATCTAAATGAAATAAATGTGAAACTGCAAGATTGTAATAAGACAATTGTTGTCATGTTTGATTTGATCAAAGCATTTGAAGTTAAATTACAAAATTTCAACCATAATGTTATTTCTTACACCTTCAAATATTTTCCAAATCTAAAAGAGTTCTTGACTGATTTAGAATCTCATGAGAAGCCAGATCAAGTAAAACTAATGCAAGACTTTTGTACAATTATTCATTCGATAATTGATGGGGTTTTTTTTTTTTAAGATTTATACAGTTCAGACAATTTTCAGAAATATGAAAATTTATTTTATATCCAGACATAATATCAAAGGATAGTCTCAAGTTAGAAATTTTTGAGTGGCTTAATTTGAAAGATATGGAAATGCAATCAGTCGATTTTCAATTCAGTTCTATATGGAAACAGAAATTTGTTGACTTGGGGAATGAGTTAGAAACAATGGAAAATAATCGATTATTGGATATATATATATATAAAAAGAATGCTGAAGAGGAACTATTGACTGCCTGAAATGCTATTCCTGAAACATTTAATTATTTAAAAAAATTAGCGACCGCTATATTATCAATTTTCTCCTCTACATATGCATGTGAATCATTATTTTCAGAAACTAATTTAATTAAAGACAGTTCGAGAAATAAAATAATAGGTTAATCTAGTTTAGCATGTACATTATTAAAAATGACAAAATGTGAACCAGATATAAAATATTTAGCATCCAATGTACAACAGAAATCTCATTAAATAATATCTATTTATTGTGATTTTGTATGTTTATTTCCAAAATTTTGTTTAATTACTATTAATTTTTTACTCAACTTGTGCTCTTCTAAATAAATATTGTTTACTTGTATTTCGCTTATTCAGAAATTTTGTTTAATTATTATTGTTATTTTATTTTATAAACTTAAGAAAAACTGCAATAATTAATTTGTTTATATTTTGATTTAATAATTGTATGGCACGCCAATCATTCAATTAATATTTTTTGGAAATTTTTGTCATGCATAGTAAAAAGGTTTACCACCACTGTTCTATTCCATAACAAGATTTTTTAGTACCTTTCCATTAAAAAACGTTAAAAAAGAGGACTTCTACTATGTTAGAGTTTTTAATTTCGTGAGATTATTACCTAAATATAAATTTTCTGACAAATAATTTTATGACAACTTGGATTGATTATATGTCAGTAATATTTATGGTGAATACATAAACTTAAAAATCCCTAATTATCTGAAATATTTTTTTTAAGTTTCACCCAGATTTGAACCTTAGATCCTAATCATGGCAGGTAGTTGTTTTAAATACTACTACCCAATTGTTTGTCAATTATGGTGCATATAGTATATATAATTAAACGTAAAATATATACCCACGACTTTTAATAAATTCTAAAATAGTTTCCGCTCATTACTGAAATGAAAATGAGAGAATATATGTAGACTAATTTTCAAATTAATTTTTTTTTTTTTTTTCGTTTATTTAGGTTGTTAAGATAAAATCAGTTAAAACTGATAAGTTATCGTAGATTATAGGCACGCTTTTAGCATAAGGCTGCCTTACCTCTAACAGATAATAACAATAGTTTAGATAAAGCATTTTATTGGATTTATCAAAGAATTATCTTTAAAATTGTGAAAATGTAAAGTTTTTTTAAAAGTTATTTCTAATCTAAGCAGGTGCTATATTACATTGATCATTTAAAAATTGTTTTTGATATCACAAAAGATTTTTATTTTTTTAAAGAAGATACTGAATAAACTTTACAAAAGTTTGAAAAAAGAAAAAAAACTGATTAAAAATATAGGAAATTGTTTTTAAAAGCTTATTTTTAATCTACATAAGCGAGTATTATTTATATACACGTCTTGGTCAATATTTGTCAATCAAAAATGTATGATTAGTTTTTGTATTAATCAGATTAGATAATATTTGAATTAGATAATAACTAATATTTTTATAAAACATTTGAATAAATTGTATTAAGAATGAGCAAAATGTCAAACTACCGTCACCATTATACAGCGCTACCACTTTATCTCAAATTGTTTTTTTGTTTGTTTTTTTAAATATTTTATTTAAACATGAACACTGAAAAGGTTTACATTGTATTTAAAGCATATAGACTAAAAAAAAAAAAAGAACACATACTGTACAGTCCTGAATATACGGATCAACTGTCTTTAATCAGTGATGAGTCCATCAGTGAGAGATGTTATGTATCTGTTTAGTCATTCAGTTTCTTAGTGATGTGATGTGATGTGATGTGATGCACTGTGACTTCTCCTTATACGGAGTCAGAAATCTCTCAGCAATTATGCCCAAAAAAACCTGTTAGCCACTTTACCTTCCCTATCCATTCTCCACCCTAAGTTTTTCCATAATCTGCTCCATCCCATTTCCAAAACATAATCTTTGTCAATTCCATGACCTTCATATCTAAATCCCTCTTATCTTTTCCCAAACCTAACATAAAAACCGATAACTCACTTTCTGCATAATCTCTTTGTTCATATTAATCGTCCATAACTTCATTATTTGTACCCTTTCTGGTTCCAAACATTTACATTGAAGTAACAGATGTCTAATATTTTCTATGGCTCCTTTACACAACTTGCAGACTAAATCACCCATATTTTTCCATTTACGTATATATTCCCTTGTTGCTAAAGATCCCCTTCGAACCTTAAACAATAAATTACTTTCCTTACTATTATCATAAATTAACTCACACCCAATGTTCCATTCACTTCTATATATATTTAAATTCATTTTTCTCTCCATACTAGTTCTCCATCTCTCCAACTCCCTATTCTTTAGTAAAGCATCTATTCTTCTATCCCACTCCTTACCACTATAACAGTCAACAATCCTCTTAACACAATCATACCATCTTTTATACAAGTATACTGACATAAATTCTTTATCCAAATTTTTTGCATACCGCATTATCTTTCTCACCGATCTTGTTGCCTGCCCTTTACTTGTAACCCAATTAAATACTATTTTGGCTATTCTTTTATTATCCACAAACTGCAATCTACTAAATATTTTCAATTTGTTTTTTGCATCCCTTATATAAAAATTTGACCATCCCATTTCTCCTTGAATTGCCTCTTTTGCTGTCCACACTTCTGCATCTAATGCATGTCTTCCTACTTCCCTTTGTACTTTTTCTAAGTAATCTAATACCCCTTTACTAACACATAGCACATCATTGCCATATATTAACCCTGCTACTGCCACTCCCTTCCATACAATTCTAGCTACATCATATTTATTATATGAAAACACTGTTAATTTCTTTATCAATCCCTTTCTTTTCTTTGCTTCATTTATCTTTTTTTTTCTCCCATTCATCCAAACAATTTTTCTGATTACTCAAGATGATTTCCAAATAACTATATTTATTCACCACACTTAACTTTATATCCCCCAATAAGAAATCTTTGTCTTCTCTTTCTCCAGTATTCACCATCATTATATTTGATTTTTCTTCACTAAATTTAATCCCTATATCTTTACCCACACTTGCGCAGGTCCTCAGCATACTTCCATATCTTCTCTTCTTTCTGCACACAAAAAGACATCATCGACAAAAAAAAAGACCTGACAATGTATATATGCGCTTGCCACCTATTAATGGTATCTCTATCCCTCTTCCTAGTCTTTCTATTGCTCTCTCCATATCATTCAAATACAACAAAAACAAAATAGGTGACATCGGGCATCCTTGCCTTAGTCCCATTTTATTTTAACTGATTCTATATCCCTTAATTGATATATATATATAGTAATTATTTTCATATAATTTCTTAATAACATCCACTAAAGCTTCATCCATTCTGAGATTTGCTAAACTTATCCATAATCTATTTCTATTCACTCTATCATGTGCCTTCTCTATATCTATAAAACTCATATATAACTGTCTATCTGAATTCCTACTCTTATCCCTAAGTTGTGTAACTACAAATAAACTATCTCCTATACAAACTATCTGACCTAAAACCTCCTTACCTTTCCCCCACTACATTGTTTTCTTCCACTTATTTTGCAACTCTTCCAGCCAGCATATATGAAAAAACTTTATATAAAACTCATGTTATTCATATCGGTCTATAATTATTTAACTTTTTATGATCCTTACCTTTTCCTTTAAATAATAATCTTATTCTCGTATTACTCCAACCCTACCCAGAAAAACTCTCTTCTGTGCCATCTTATTAAAACATGATAATAATTTTACTTTTGCCCTACACCCTAAATTCATTACCATCTCTGCGGTCCATCCATCTAAACTTCTTGCCTTACTACTTCTCAATTTCTTCCCTATCTCATTCATTTTATTTTCTGCAAACCTAATATTCCCATTACTATATGCTCTCATATTTTCTATTCCTCTGTCCTTTACATATAACATTTTTTCTATATCCATTACATAACTAATTATTCATATTCTCTCTAATTTTTTTCTAGAGCTACACTCTATTCCCTCCTCATCCAGTAATACTATCTCCCTCCCCCTTAAATTTCTTCTTTTAATGTAATTCCAAAATTTTTTACTCCCACCTCTTCCACTTTTATTAATATCATCCAATAATTTATTATTTAGTTTCATTCTCTCTCTATAATTACCTATTTTAGCTAACTTCTTCTTTTCTAAGTACTTTTCCCATTTAGCATTAATATCTTTTTCACTTTCTTTGTTTTTAGTAGCACACTTATATTCTCTGCATGCTTTTTTCCTCTTTTTACACTTCTTTTTACACTTTTACTAACTCTCATTTTTTTATTACTTTTATTCTTCTGAATATTCTCACCTAAAACCCTATTTGTCACTTTTTCTATTTCATCACACCAGTTCTCATACTCATTTCCAACCAACTCTTCCATGGTTTCTTCAATTTGTATTTTATACTCTTCCAACTTATTCTTATCATTCACTCTCCATCCACATCTTTCACTATTGTTTTTACTTTTATTTATATTCTCCATCACATTACTAACTATTTCAATTACAAAGAAATTATGATCACTATTACATACTCTCTCTTCATTATCAAACACCTTAATTTTCCATATTTTATTCATTCCCTCTTTTTCTAACAATACATAATCTATTGTGTGGGATATATTATTTCTAGATCATGTGTTTGGTCCCTCATAAATATTTGATAAGTTTCAAATGCTCAAATTTACTCTCTGACAAAATTTCTTCAAAAGCTGTCCATTCTTATTATCTACATCATCAATTTCTTCAATATGCCCATTCATATCTCCTATAATCATATTCTCTTACTCTTTTCTTATTGTTCCACTCCATTATAGTTTGACTATCTCCAGTAGCTATATAAACTATAGCCACCATCCTGTCTTGTCTTCCCAATATTATTTCAAATCACAAATATTCTTGGCATTTAATAGTATTTAAATATTTTTTGATATAATACCTATACCACCACCCTTTTTTTTCTCTTTTCTATTATACCCTGCCATACCAAATCTTCCAAAACAGGTTCCTCTTCTCTTAGATGTGTTTCCACTATTGCTAATACCTCAAGCTCTTCATTTTCAATTGCTTTGCTTAATACCTGACACTTTTCTTGTCTCCTACTACCTTGTATATTCAAATACCCAATTTTAATAATTTTTTTCTTTCCTAACTATTCTTTTATAAATTTTTTTGATTTTTTTCTTTTCCATTATGTTTATAAATAGCTTGCTTACCATTAATTTTACAGATCCATTCCCTCTCCACATCTACATTTATATCTAAATCAACTGCCCTTTCTTTATTCATTACATCCCATCCATTCTTCTTCTTTCTAATAACCCTGCAATTTAAAATCCCCCCCCCTTTACAAGTTTCCCGAACTACATTCTTTATAAATCAGACTCCCTAAAACTTCACTTCCTTGTTTTCCTAAGTGCAACCCATCTTTACTATATAACTCCCTCTTCCCAATAAAAAAATCCCACACATCCACAAACATAACTCTCACACAATTCTTTCAATCTCTCATTTATAGAACATGCCCTATCTAACATATACCTTTTATCAAATATTGGGAATAATCCAACTATTCCTACTCTTCCTTTAATGATACTCAAATTCCTAATCAATTCTATGTACTCACCCATTACACTCTCTGATGACTCTGATAAATTATTAGTCCCTACCATAACATATACATCTCTATTCACTTGCTTCTTTACTTTCATCCCTAATTCTAGCTCCCGGCAAACATATTCTTACATATCTGTTTCTATTTTCCCTTGCAATTATATATCCATATTCTCTTTTTAATGAATCCCCTATCAATACTGTCTCATAGTCTATTTTCTCTGCTTCATTTCACAACCTTCTCTACCACCTTCTGGACTTTCTTATCTACTTCTTCCTTATCATTCCTACTCAATAATTCCTTTATCTGCTCACACTTCATGTCTAACGATTTTAATTTTGCTTCTACATCCTTTACCTCTTTCTCTATCTTACTTATTCTTTGGCCATCCATCTCCAATGCACTATCTATTTTTCCATCCATATCTCTTGTCACTCCATTCCAAACACTCTATCCTGCCTTCCTCAACTACATTTTGTTCCATTTCTCCTGACTTCCTGCCTTCCTCAACTGAATTTTGCTCCATTTCTCCTGACTTTTTCTTTATGCTATCTACACTTTGAAACCACTTTTTCACCTCTTTTATCACATTTACACACTGTCTACATAACCATAAACCTGTTACATCCTTCCTAGTCTTATTTAAGCATTTCAAGTAGAAAACCTCATCACATATATTACACTCTACCACAGCATGCCTAATTCTTTTCTGACGATTATATATGCATTGTAAAAAACAAATGCAATTCATATTACTTATTTTCCAAGCCACTTATTCTATATTTGACTTTATACTTTCTCTCCTACTTTTCAAATCCCTTTGCACAGAAAGATAAAAACTTTTACTTTCAAAAATGATCTATCAATAACCACATGTACCTTAGGCCTCTAAAACATTATCTTTTACTCAAAATAACTAACTGTTCTTAAATTAAGATTAAAAAAACTTTAGTAGTAAATTTAAACAAACTAATCTTATGTACAACTTAGTTATAGAAATCATTACATCAACACACATTCAACAAAAAGATTTTTTAAAAATATCTGTCATATTTTTAAAATGGCAATTGAAACACTTTTTTTAAATAATTTTGATCTTTCCAAATTCAAAAAACTATCCCTCTTGATCACAATTTACTCATTACTTTTATACCACAATTAAAAAGTATTTAAATTGTTGGTTTCAGATGATTAATCGCATAAGATAAACAGAAAAATGAATATTTAGCTTTGAGATTGAAGTCAGTGACCAATTGGTAGGTGCATTATGTCCTAAAGTGACCTCTGGTTTAGAGGAGTTCAGTATTCTGAAAGGTGGAGAAGAGATTAAATAGGCATTCTGAGTGCTGAAATAAACTCAGACAAAAAACAAGGCCCTGAATTTTGGGGGTACAATTCGTCTATGGTTGTGCTGAGAGTTATCAGTGCCCATAGCTCACTACTTATGCAGTTTTATTTGATGTGACAGAGGTTGTTCCATTTCTCATTGTAGAAGTGTGGTTCTGTTTTTGGCCTTTTGGAGACATAATCTGTCGCATGTTGCATGATGAAATCAGGGCATCTATTTATTTTAGATTTATGTCTTTAAGTTTAATTAGGAGCCATCAGTATTTCATGGTGGCTTATTCATTTGGAAACTCAATCTTTTCCCAGTGTCTCTGTGTAACAGTTGACATGCAAGGGCTGAGTCTCTGACTTTAACTTGTAAGAGTAGCTTGATGTAAATCTGAAGTGGAGTGTTATTACAATGTCCAAACATTAATTTGTATCTGGTTAGCCATAAGTGAAAGTCAAGAAGATAGACAGTCTGATGGATGCATAGTTTCCCTGTTTGATATGTGTTGTGAATTGACAGGGCATCTCTAAGGTCTAGTAAAACTTTATTAATGATGAAGTTCCTGATAGAAGCAAAGGTGAAGCATGTGTTAATCAGAGAATATAGCAACAAACAGCTGTATTATTTAAGTGTGGATTTTTTTTTTTGGTTGATAGCTAATTATTCTCAACTATTATACAGATACCAATTAATAGATAAATTTTCTCATTGTTTTAAGTCCTTCAATTCTGCAAATATATACAATCATTAGCAACATCCACTCTCAAATATGATGAGTATACTCAACACCTCGGAAGTCTCCAATTTTATAGTTCAGAGATTATACTGACAATATATAGGATAACTCCATGTGATCAGAGACAATGTAATCAGAGAAAATTTCATCACAAACAATGTAATCAAAAGTTATATCATGAATAAATTTACCTTTCTTAATATTAAAAATATATATACGGTTTATCCAGTGGTTTTTCGTGTGCCGAGTAACTATGATAATGATACCACAATGAAAGCATTTTTCATTCATTATTATCATTAGAAGTAATTACTAAATGAATATGACCTTTTTAACTTCCAAAAAAAAAAAAAAAATTCTATAGAGAAACTTATAACAAAAAAGGGTTATAGGTAAATTTTCCAATAGCTATTCTAATCAATCGATAAATCACAAATATTGCCATTTATTCGCATATAAGCTTTATTCTACTTATTTAACAAATTAAAAATATTAGCTTTTTAAGTTTTTTCTGTAGCAATTTTTTTTCTGAAAAGCTTCCTTATCTTGCCTAATTGTAGCTCTCTTTCCTCAGTTTTATCCTCTCTTGAAAACAATTATTATTTCACTATAAATACAATTTATCCAGATCACTTCAAACACTTTTTAGCAAAAACCTTTTATTGTATATTGTGACAGAATGGGTTTGAACCCAGTAACAAATAAATTATTTAATCAGTAGACATATACATAATATTTGATTTTGTTTATTATGTGGTAGTGGTTACAAATACATAAACATGGTGGGGGGGGAGGGACTCTGTCATTTTAAATTATATATATGTGTGTGTGACAAATGTGTATATGAATGAATTAAGTAGTAAAAAGAGAGAAATGAAATTTTTTGTTTCACGTTGAAAAAACTAGAGTTTTCCGGCAGAATGAGATTTTATTTTCCGTCATATTACAATAGAAGCTATGACAAGAGTTTTCGCACGTCTAATAGATCTGGTTATTCCACATTGAAAATCAGAAGTGAAATAAAAAAGAAGCTTCTAGAACCAATAGAGGGGGGCTATAAAAGCGAGCCACCCAGAATGCATAGGATCTTTTTTTCCGGCAGAGCTACAACAGTGAACACCTAAACGGTTTTAATATTTAAAAAAATATAATGGCTATTTCAAAAGACATGTTGGGGTAAGAGAAGCTGCATTGGATTCAGGCCCCTGATCCCAACCTGCTGCAATAAAACCATGATGCCTTGAAACAACACATAATTCCAGCGTGGAATCAAATGAACCTCATCTGACAATGGGCATAAAGATCTCAAATTGTTACCTTGAATTGCCTAATTTACCTGCAGAATGGAACTATATAATAAATAAATAAATAAATAAATATTGCTTCTACTACTTCCCAGGAAAGACAGGTAAAGAACTTTAATCATTGATCTTTTTAAATCTTCCTTATAAAAAGGAAATTTTGTATTTTTAATAATCAGTGAAGGTGACTTGCGAACTAACTTTAAAGCTTCGTTCCATTATGGACATAAGAAAGTAACGAGTGTTGAAAGTCACATGATACAAACTTTTTGTAGTATCGATCTTCGCTACTTAAGATATGTATGAGAGATCTATTAAAAGAATGATGTATGATTGCGATTTGAAATGACAGAGTGCTAAATATTGTTTTTTTTATATAATATTAAATAAATATATCAAGAAAGTAGAGTATTGACTTAGTTTAATTATTTATAAATCTATTTATTTAGTTTATGATTATTTTATATATTTTTATGTTTAAAAATAAAATAAAAGAGAACTCTTTACCCCATTCATAGCTACTCATGGCTGTGACATCACCCGACCATGAGACTGAGCTAGCTGATGGTCCAAACCTCTCTCACATTATGTAAATAGTATTCTTGTTGGTAATATATCCACTTTACATAATTTTTATATTCATATAGGTTTGACACTTGGTGTCCTTTGGATGCCCATAAATATGCATTGGGGATATATTACAGTTGCGAGAATAACCCATAAGTTTGAATAATAATATTTTAGATCGAATCACCTTATACATATTCAGTAGTACATACCTGTCTAGTGAGAGGTAAATAGGGTTTTGTTATAATGGTGCCCAATGTAGGGCTTCAAAGAGAAGTAGAGGGGAATGGGGAGAGTTATGAGATATTAGAAATACATTAACAAAGCGATATTTGTTTATAGTATTGTGGGAAAAGCGTTTATAGGTTTTTAAATAGAGAAGTCAAATGTGAATCACTTTAAATAGATTAAGGTACATTTGTTTTGTATATATATCACTCAATTAGTTTAAATAAATTAAAATGCATGCTGTGTTTTCTTTTTAAATCCGTTATCAAAGCGATATTTAGTTGAATTATTACGGGAAAAACGTTTGTATATATAAATAGATGTTTCAAATGTGAATCACTGTAAATAGATTAAAGTACATTTGTTTGGCATATATATATCGCTCGGATCATTTTAAATAAAGGAAGTGCAATAGGCCAAGAATAGGTAATCGATGATTATTATTGGTTGGTGGATGAGGTTTCGAGAGTAAAATGGCTAACAGGAGGGCAGTGCAGGGTGCTAGGTGGGGCAGTGGGTCCGAGACATTTTACAGAGACTGGAAAACCCAAGAGCATATTGTCTGACCATGGTACTCCCTTCATGTCCAAGGAATGGCACAAGTGGATCCAACAACAGGGGATTAGTCATAATTTTACCTCCATCAGGAACCTGCAATCCAATCCCTGCGAACGAGTAATGAAGGTGTTGGGGCATTTGTTTTGCACATATATGGGCACGAATCATAATGGCTGGGTTAAATGGATTCCTCAAGTGGTGGATTTCATAAACTGGAACATAAATGAATCCAGCGGGTTCGCTCCATTTTGCCTCCAATTTGGACAGCACATACCATGTCAGATAAAGACTTTTGTGCCAGGAATGGAAGAACCACCTATTGACAAGAAGAGTGACCACATTAGGGCATATCAGACATTACAGTAGGCGAACCATCAAAGGGAAAAGAAAGTGAGACATAGGGCACCCATATTTAAAGTAGGGGATAGAGTCATGGTTAAAACTCCTCACACCAGTGATTTGGGTAAGTTCGTATGCCGCAAATTTTGCAACCTATATGAAAGCCCATACACTATCTGCCATAATCAAGGGGATAATGCATTTTGGGTGGACAGTGGGCATGGAATCAAGGGGTCATATAATGCTCGGTCATTAAAGCCTGCCTGGCCCTTTGCAAACAAAGGGAAAATCAAAGAACCAGATAATACATAAGTGTTGTACAAAAAGAGCCATTCAAAATACGCAAATGTATTTGAAGGCTTTTGGAGGAGGGGATATTGTTACAGAATGGGTTCGAACCCAGTCATAAATAAATTATTTAATCGGTAGACATATATATAATATTTGATTTTGTTTATTATGTGGTAGTGGTTACAAATACATAAACATGGGGGGGAGGGACTATGTCATTTTAAATGATATATATGTGTGTGTGACAAATGTGTGTATGAATGAATTAAGTAGTGAAAAGAGAGAAACGAAATTTTTTGTTTCACGTTGAAAAAACTAGAGTTTTCTGGCAGAATGAGATTTTCTTTTCTGTCATATTACAATAGAAGCTACGACATGAGTTTTTGCACATCTAATAGATCTGGTTATTCCACCTTGAAAATCGGAAGTGAGATAAAAAAGAAGCTTCTAGAACGAGTGGAGGGGGGCTATAAAAGCGAGCCACCCAGAATGCATAGGATCTTTTTTTCTGGCAGAGCTACAACAGTGAACACCTAAACAGTTTTAATATTTAAAAAATATAATGGCAATTTCAAAAAATATGTTGGGGTAAGAGAGCCACATCAGATGCAGGTCCCTGATCCCAACCTGCTGCAGCTGCCTCAATAAAACCATGATGCCTCGAAACAACACATAATTTCAGCATGGAATCAAATGAACCTCATCTGACAATGGACATAAAGATCTCAAATTGTTACCTTGAATTGCCTAATTTACCTGTGGAACGGAACTATATAATAAATAAATAAATAAATATTGCTTCTACTACTTCCCGGGAAAGACAGGTAAAGAACTTTAATCAATGATCTTTTTAAATCTTCTTTATAAAAAGGAAATTTTGTATTTTCAATAATAAGTGAAGGTGACTTGCGAACTAACTTTATAAGATTTCTTTAAAGCTTCATTCCATTATGGACGTAAGAAAGTAACGAGTGTTGAAAGTCACATGATACAAACTTTTTTTAGTATCGATCTTCGCTACTTAAGATATGTATGAGAGATCTATTAAAAGAATGATGTATGATTGCGATTTGAAATGACAGAGTGCTAAATATTGTTTTTTTATATAATATTAAATAAATATATCAAAAAAGTAGAGTATTGACTTAGTTTAATTATTTATAAATCCATTTATTTAGTTTATGATTATTTTATATATTTTTATGTTTAAAAATAAAATAAAAGAGAACTCTTTACCCCATTCATAGCTACTCATGGCTGTGATGTCACCTGACCATGAGACTGAGCTAGCTGATGGTCAAAACCTCTCTCATATTACGTAAATAGTATTCTTGTTGATAATATATCCACTTTGCGTAATTCTTATATTCGTATAGGTTTGGCGCTTGGTGTCCTTCGGACAACCATAAATACACGTTGGGGATATATTACAGTTGTGAGAATAACCCATAAGTTTGAATAATAATATTTTAGATCGAATCAATTAATTAAATAAAAATACACAGGCACGTATATTAATACACCTTATACATATTCGGTAGTACATAACTGAACATATATACATAAACCTACATTTTGATTGTCTTACAGGCTTCTTTAGAGCCAGTTTACTTTAATCCTTTCTTTAAATGTTGATTATATTAAACTAGCTCTGAAGAAGACTGCAGTACAGTTGAAATGTAGGTATATGTGTATATGTACAATAAAAGGGTTTTTGCTAAAAAGTGTTCAAAGTTGTTTGGACAAATTGTATTTATCTAAGATATTACATCAAAATAAAGAAAGGAATGGTTTTGGTAATATTATTTTATTATTTATGATTTTAAAGTATTCTTTATAGTGGAGATGAAACATGCTTCTCCTCAAAAGAAACATGACAAGTTTGTAATAAAATACTTTTTAAATGGTCTGTTATCTTAACTTGCTTTTTGTAAGTAAATCCAATTACAATCTGCACTTACAATAGTAGATTTGAAGTTAAAAAGGATTTGCACTCAGACTTTCAAGCTCTTTATAGCTATCCATTCCATCTTGTATACATATTTTGTGCTGAACCAGCACTCACCAGTTGTTCCAGATCATCATCTCCTATGCATATATATAATCAGTGCTCAGTTTATATTAAGATAGCAAATCTTGACAAGCTGCAATCTTCTCCACCCTACAACTCTTCATCCATCCATATCATTAAAAATCTGATGATAGAATACTCAAAGCCCTTGTTGGAGCCAATATAGTTGTCATACCCTTATTGATTTTTAAGTCACTCTGACCCTCATATATAGGATCTTAATATGTTCATTCAAATACACAGAAGAGAAATGGTCAGAACAACAACTTAGTTAACTGGAAAAACATACTGATGTTAGAATCTTATGAAGCATCACTTCTATGACTCAAATAATATTATTAAAACATTTTAGAAGTAATTTAATATAAAATGAAATAAAGATAACTTTACTTGCTTTTCATTTTACATGTTTCATCACTATGATTTTCAATTGCAGGATGAACATCTTTTCAATTTAATCCAGTTTTTTCTGATCCATAGCTTTTCATTTCCACATCACAGTAGCCAATTTCCTTTTACAATCTCTTGGGAACTATTTTAAAACTTTAACTAGTTATCTATTATCATATCTTCTACTGATATGTCCAACACAACTCCGTTTCAGATTCTTAATTTTTTCAATTTCATTTTTAATATTTATTTCTTACTTCTAATATAGATTTCCATTCTTTGTTAAGTAGTCTGTAGTTTTAATATATTTGATCGTTTGCTAAATAATCAAATCTCAGATCCATAAATAAGAACTGCTAAAACATATATATTAAAATCCTTCCTTTCCAACACATAAGAACAAAATAAAAAACAAAAACTATTTTAACAATATTTTGGATTCCTGCTAAATGTCCAACTCTTAAATCCATAACACCAAAGAACAAAATAAAAGCAAGGAGTCTAATAAGGATTTAGAAATGATTAATTAATAGCTTGAATGCATGCAACTGATGTGGACAAAAATGATTAAATATTTGTTGTGTAAGACATTATTATATTATAGTATAAATTCTAATAGTCCAGTTGAAATCGATATGAATATAAAATTAGATATTATTAATATACAATTAAGAATAGTACTACTTGAAATATGCATGCTATTACTGGTAATTGAATGTATTTGAAAAGTTTAAATAAAGTTTGACTTTCTCTAAAAAAAAAAACCGTAATTACAAAAATTAGACCAGTAAGTTATAAAGCAGAAATAGTAATTTTATTGGTTAAACAAAAAGCCTTCTGCTGATTGGCTGCTGAGTATCCTCTTATACTATTAACATCAATTTTTAAAATGAAGCATGCCAATTTCCCAAATTTTTATCATTGAAATCTTGTTTCAAATTTAAATGAACATTAAATTTTTAAACTATTCATTAATATCTTTCTAGGATTTTGCTTGACTAATAATATGGCTATAATATATAAATCTTGGATCAATCTTCTGGAAACACTATTATATCTATAATAATTTTAATAGTCATGTATCTTGATTTAATAATAATAAAAAAATTCCTAATTATTTTAGTGAACTCAACACATGGGAATGAAGATTATAATTTATGAATGTATAAACTTCTGCATATATAAATCAGAGTATTGAAATATTCTTTATTTGATTTATTGTAAAATAAAATATTATAGATATTAAATGTTTTTAAATAGATTTAGTACCTCAAAAATAATTCTTAAAGAAAAAAAGATACCAAACATATGAACAGAGATCTAAATTTATATTAATTTACATTTTACCTCATATATGATATTATTTCATCTTATATGAAAATATTAAATATAAAATAAATGTGTTCTAATTAGAACTTTATATATATATGCAAGATGAATTAGGCAATATCTATATAGTAATTTTTCATATCTTTAGTAATCAGTGTGAATCCCAATTGAAACTGTGTGTCTTTATAAATATAAAATATTTTGTATTGGTGTTGTCATTTTGAAAAGATGTTGATGTATTTTATTAGTCTTTTCTCTGCTATTAAAATTCCACTGCTTACTAGTACAAAAAATTCAAAGATATAAGATTTGAACCTATATCAAATAATTTATTCAGAAAAATGATTAACCAGTTGTTTTATATTGCTTATACAAAAAGGCTCTAATACCAACTTACATCAGAGCAAATTTCAAGAGCATTCTATCATACAGATATAATCAGAACACAAAATTGATATACAGTATGATTGTATTTCCATTTATAGCCAGGTGGATTTTAAACAGTAGAATTAAATGTTCTATGCATAAAAACTATAAATCATTTTAAATCTCTTAGATTATTTTATGCATGTATGCTTGTTTATAAATAAACACAAAGTGAAAAATCATCAAAATTATTCAAAATGTATCCAGAGGGAATTTCTATAACATAGTTTAATTTTCCTTCAGTTAATATTATCAGTGAAAATCATCTTTGTTTACTAATATTCAACATGAAATTCTGCCTCATATGGCAATAAATGTTATGTAAAAAACTGAATAAATTGTTAGTCAAGATAAAGTAGATTTGGCAAATTTTATGCAAATTTCACATCTTCCAAAGAAAAATTTTGATCAAAGTGGAGCTTCTAAATCACTTATAAATGTCTTTCTGATACATTTCATTAAATTTTATAGGACACTATTTGTTGTTTTGAAAGATTGGTATCTGTAGGCTGTGATCAGAATAATCTCATTTTCCAATTTACAAGTGAATGATTAACAAAATCATGGCTAACACGCTATATTTTTTGTATTTACATATTTAGTAAATGATCCCTTTTCTTTATCTTTTTGTGAACATAACATATGATCACATGATCATCATTTCCTGTCTTAACATAACGTATGCCACAATTCACATTATTGCTACATAATAAGCTTTTATCAGTATTGAAACTTTACCTAATGATATATTTTATGGCTTATATGCACAGTGTTTAAAAATATACTGTTTTACAGACTTAATGGTAATTTTGTCAAATGGTGCTCTTATAAAATTAGACTTATGCTTTAGAGTATATACTATTTAACTATTGGCCATAATGTTGTGTCTCATCTTATTGCTCCAAGTTTATAAAAAGCTTAACCACCAAAGGGTTAAAGCTGGGTTGTAATTCATGAACCTTGATTGCCAGAGTCTGCACTGAACCAAACTATGAAGGGCACTCACTCTTTATATATATATATATATATATATATATTAATCAATGTCTGTATTCCAATTATAATAAAATATATATAATTAATCAAAACAATACAATAATTAATACAGTAAAAAATATTTTAAAAACAAATATGTACCACAATTTAATAGAAGTACTTTCTACTATCTATGTAGTCGTTATCAACTAGATTCAAATTGTATTACAAATGTAAGGGTTTTTTGTAATACATTTTGAATCTAGTTGATAACGACTGCATAGATAGTAGAAAGTACTTCTATTAAATTGTGGTATATATTTGTTTTTAAAATATTTTTACTTTATTAATTATTGTATTGTTTTGATTAATTATATATATATCTTAACAATGCAGACAAATTAATTTGAGTTTATATATAACAAATTTTCGATTGAATCATATAACTTTTTATTTAGAATTATTAATGCACAAATACTTTTTAAAGAAATATAAAATAAAATAAAAAACTGAATAAAAATATTATATACTAAAACCAGCACTTTTATTAAATTTCTATTTTTAGAGTACTTTTGGAATTAATATATCAAAGCAAAAATATTTTTATAAATTTTAATTTAAAACTTACACCATCTTTTGTTTATCTTCTATGACAAATTTCAGTCTAATTTTTATGGCTTATTGATTTTAATATATCATATAAATATTTGAACAAAGCAAACTTGAATTTTTTTATTAATGACCCTTCTGACATATTAAATAAATAAAATATAAGAAAATTATTCTATGGATTGGTCCTTTGTTGTGAAAATAATTACCACCAATCAGTGAATTGATGCTCCTCAAACATAAAAAAGTTTTTTTTGTTCAATCTTATTGCAAAAGCTTTTTTTTTTTTAGTAAAAAGATTTAAATTTGATCTTGAATTATTTTGTCAGATCTTTGGGAGGAAAATATTTGTTACATTTATTTAAGACTTGGAAATACTGTAAACAAGTTAAATAATCGGTGTTTGGAAAACATACTTATTAATCAAAAGTATTTTACTAATAGAATTTTGACAGGTTTTGACATTTTTAAGGCTATAGTCATGTTATGGGTATTAAATACATTGTAACTGGTGAGACATGAATTTGAATTTGATAGAAAATGCATATGTTACGGATACAAAACATAACATGAATTACTTTTAAATATAATATAATATTTATTATTCAGAATATAATTATAAGTGTGATTACAACTATAAACAACTTCACATTTAAAAACAGTGTATATTTCATCTTTCACATTTTAAAATAAAGCATGCAAAATCTGTTAATATAAATAGGATTCAAGCCTATTGTGATTAGTGATATTAGGGTTTGATATAGCTGATGAAGAGATTTTTCTTGAAACTTGTTCTACAGATTTGTATCTTCGTAGTTATAGAATTTATCATTATATATAAAGCTTATATCTTATTTTAAGTACATGCTAGAAGAAACTCTTAAATGCACTTATGAGAATAATATTGTGAGGCATAGATATGTGCTGTAATACTAAAATATTTTCTCAATGGTAATCTTCATTATTCACTGTGCTATATATGGTGAATAAAAATTCATATCTTTGTGAAATTGATATTGAAAGCTTCTTATGTTTTAACTATGATGCATTTGCAATTGAAATTTAATGAATGTTGATAGAATAAAATATAGCCTAATACTATTATTAATGATTTTATGGAATGCATAATAATAGAAGTATAATTACTTGATTTGGTATTGCTTAAATATTATAAATGGATTTTATTTAGCCATTAATAAAAAAAAAAATTCTTTCAGTCATTATCATTGGTAAAAATAAAATAATTCAATAGTTTATTCCTAGGAGTTTGTAAGAAGTTCAAGCATAAGAAGTGATAGAAATGGATCACAATCCATGGATTTGAACTCCAGAGGTTATCATTTTGTCACTGCATCAAAGTGTGCAGGGCATCAGTAAATGTCTGTTTGATCAATTAAACAGTGCTTAACCTGTCACTTAAATAATTTCTAAAAATTGTACTTTTTTTTTGTGTTAATAAATAAAATTATATTCTTTTGATTATTAAGATCATGTGACATTTAAACATTCAAGTGACAGACTAGACATAATAATTCCATTTAATTCATCAAATTAAGATATTTAACTTAATTCTGATTAGAATTGATCCAGAAATTCTTAATTTTTGCGTCCACATTCTCAAACTGCATTAAACCACTCAAAGTTTTACTTATCATTAATAATTTACAATGTTTTGTTCTATATATTTCAAAGTTAAAACAGATGGATATATTTGCTATGAAGTTTGTCATAGTATATTGAGATAACTTTAAAATTGAAAATCTTTCACAGGATATTTTTGTATTTAGTTAATAAAATAAACAAATATTTCTGAGTTTATCCAGAAATAAATATGCATAATTCAGTATAATTTTATAATATAACATCTGGCAACTTTTAAAAACTTTGTTCTGAGCAACAGAAATTAAAATTTTATTTTATTACCAATAGAAGTTAGATTTTTGGTTTTATCAGTGATAGGAATTAGATCTTCATCTTACTCATTTATATAAATTAAGTTCTCAACTTGGATCACTGATAAAAGTTAGATTTCTATTTCCATCATTGACTGATTTGAGATCTTCATCACTATAAAAGTTAGATCTTCAATTTCATTATTGGTAGAAGTCAGATTTTTTTTATCACTGATAGAAATTACACCTTCATCTTTATCACTGATGTTAATATTTTTTTGTAATAATTTTGACTTCCTTTTTTTTTTTACTATAAAGATAGAAATATTTTAAATTAATTAAATTTAAATGAAATATTACTGAATTTTTAAATGGTATTTTAGGCAAAGTCAGAGAATAGTATTTTATATATATAAAATGAATTTTCTTACTTAAAATTATGTTACCAAAATACGAACATTTATTTTACATCACTTTCAATGGTTTAATATATTTACATCATTCATTTTCTCCATGTTTCTAAGATTTGTGTAAAATATATTTTGCCTTAAACATAATAATAAAATCTATTTTTTAAATGATTTAAGTTTTTTTTCATTTCTTTGCATTTTTTTTTTTTTTTTGGATAACATCTTTTAATAATTAAATTGTAAAGTTATAAACTTTGATTAAATTTCTTGCAGTTTCATAACGTCTTTGCTTAATTCAATTTATGCAAGTTGAAAAAAATATAAATTGTTATTACCAAGATCATATTTACAAAGTTATTATCTTGAATTTATATATATATGTGTTAATGTACAAATATTATTTTTTAAAGAAGTATTTATTGTTCGTAAAATCATATTTCTAATAGTAGTTAAAGTAATGGATACTCTGTAATTTGCAGACATTTTGGTTAAGTTATATGAATTCCGATATCTGTCGTTAGCGATCAAACTTTATAAGTGATGTAGTTTATTCTGCTGCTAATATTCCAAGAAAAACTCGTTTACTCTTTATTTTATTGTTGAATTATTAGTTACTTTTGGAAGAAGCCAAATTACTTTTCTGCTAATGAATAAAGAAATTCATTTTTTTTATTATTTTCAATTATATGATTAAAAAAGAAAATTTATTTGTCACTAAAACTTAGTGAATTTGCTGCTAATAAAAGTTATTCCCATCCTTTTTATTAATGAATTATTATTTTATTCTAAATGGGAAGACAAATTCAAAATGTTTGTGCAATTTCTACGCAAATATACAGAGCCGAGAGGTCATTGCAGCCGCCTTGCAAGCAAGTAGTTGGTTGCAGACGGTTGTGGGTTCGCCTCCCAGCCGATGCTATGACATATGCAATATATATACAGAATTGTTCAGAACTCATATATATATGTAAATATGATATTTTTTTACAACATTGAAAATATATAAAATTTGAAACAATAACTAAGCATTGACTATACTAACATAACATTCCCTAGTATCAAAGTCAGTCATATAGCATGTGAAAAGGGAATTAGTTTAAGTTGATTTCTCAGCTCTTACACGGATTGTAATTATGATATTAAAAGAATGAACATCAAATTGGCTAATTTAAATTAACTGCAATATTTAGTGATTTGATGATATTCATTGTTATAATTATTATTGTTATAATCTACAATCTATATAAAAACTGTGATTGACTTTGATATAGAGGCATTACAATAATATAACCAGTATTCAATGGTTTATTGCATCAAGGGTTTATATAAATATGCATATGTCAAAAAGTAATATAATTATAAGAATAATAAATTTTCTATTTGCATTTATTATATCACAATGATATAGCAGATAAAACATTTATAAAAAAATTTACAAAGTTATATCGATGACAATTGGTGAGATCCACCAACGAGTGGAATAGTCAATGTATTTTTGACCATGTGTACCACAGATGATGATTTCCCAGATTTCCTTTCATATCTTTGTATTATTCATCAGCAGACCCTCTATTGTAAAATTCTAAATATGAGTATTGTAATGGTACAGTCCTTTTTCAGGAATTGAGGTGGTCGCATCTAACTATAGTCTGACTTAGGGTCTTCGTATAGGATGCTATGGATGAAACAATGTAATTATAATCAAAAATTGAACCTATATTAAATAAGATAATTTAAAATCAAATCATTCAATACATATGCAACCTAGATTAATTCATCAATTTACATCTCTGTTGATGGATCCATTATGTTCGAAATTCGAACTCAGAGCAGATATTGTGTTTGATTCTTTTCGGCCATTACCATAAACACACCATAATAGAAATTATTTCAATAAATTATTCTGAAATTAACTTATTTAATATGCTAATATGTTAATTTGATATGATATATGTGAGTAAGTATATGCATTCATTGATAATTTGTTTAGTAAAATAACTAAATAAATCAAATAAATAAGAGACTTCCTTGAATTTAAAAACCAACTTTAACATGTTTATTAATGAGTAGCAATAGGAAAATATCATTATGTAACAAAATAAAAAAATAAAAAATTATTATAACACATGCTTTCATATATTTCTATTATTTATAGCATTAAGTTAATAATTACTCCCATATTTCCATAATAGTAATATACATTGTAACACAAATACATTTTAATAATTTATAAAAGAATAACTAAAAATTTAAAATTATAATATAACTAACTAACTAAGTATTAGTTCAAAATAAGGTGTATCAAAAATGATTCACATTAGAAGATTCAAGTAAAGTAATATTAGTATTATAAATAAATCCTATATGTAATCATATTATGAAATAAAGAAATTACATGCAAAGAGGTTAATCTTTCACACAAAAGTTATAACAAATATTACTATGTTAATTAAAATTATTAATAATCAAAATTCTGTATCATCATGTATAGATTCAATTTGGAGAATAGCAAACTTTTACCTCCAGATTAGTCTTAAATTTACCTCAGTCAATGTCATTTGTTTTTGTTGTTTTTTTAAATGAAGATCTAAATTTTATTAAATAAATAAATTTTTTTAAAATGTTTAACATAATGATCTTCTATTTCTCTTCATCAAGATAATTTTCTGGAATGAAGTACTCCCAGCATGAATGATTTTTAAAAAGAAAAGAAGTAAAATTTAGATGTCAAAATTATATAACACACAAATAAAATCTGAAATATTGTTTTGGAAAATATTTTCCTATTCCTTTCCATGATGGGGTGAAGAATGTTGTTTAATAATAAAGTTCAATGTTCTTTGTTTATCGATCATCTCAGAGGCAATCAAGATATTCTGTTAAGTAGGTTTCCTTATATTGTGTGTAGTTGGCATCTTCTCCAGATTACTTTGCTACCAAATAATTTCTCATTGAAAATTATATTGATGAAATATAGATATATTTTAGGCATTGTGTAGGAAATATAATTACATTCTTTGGTTAAAACATCCAGCATTCTAACCCATGACAAATGGTGTTTACCACAATACATTTTCAATCATTTTATATATTCTTAAAATATTTCATTTCAATTTAAATAAATATTTTGAAGAATTTTTCTTTGTTAGAATTTCTCTTTAGAACAATCTTCTAAATTCCTATGATTTATAAATGAAAATAAATAGATAATTATGTTTTTTAAAATATAATCAATGAAATTCAGGAATAATTTATCTAATCCTTTTATTGAGGGAATCTAGAGTTCTTTTAAAATGAAATTTCTATTTTGAAAAAATTATGCTGGAATCTACTTCCAGTAGTATATATAATATTTGCTTTTCGTGATTTAATATTTTCCTATTGTTGAAATAATTATAATTTATAATTAAATTCTGAATTATATTTATTTTGTTTTAGTTGCTAAGATATAACATTGACCTGAGTTCATCTCAAAGTCTAGAGTTTATCTCTAAGTCTGCTAATGGTTAATAAAATTCAATTAGTATAACAATTATTTATATATATGTGAATAATAAAATAATCATTTTAAATTTATTAATTTCATTAATAACTATTTAAATATATATTCTTGTAACAAGATTTTAAGGCTTGAATTAATTTATATATATCAAAAATAATAAGCTTACTAATTATAAACTTACATTTGTATTTTTTTTAATGTTTTAATATTACATTTGGGTAGGTTATGTTAATAGGGTTGTAAGTAACCCTTACAATATTATGGGAATCTGTATGTTTAAATTTTTATCACAATTTATTATATATATCAGTACAGTTTTTGTAACACCACATTATCATCATTTTACGGTTTCGTATAAATCGGGAATTTACCATATATATAAAAAACTTGAAATTAATAAAGTGAATTCAAATACTCTATTTAAATGGCACCTATTAATAATGAGTTAATATTCAGTAAATAATGTTGAATGATTTTTTTATGAATTATAATTTAATTAAAATTGGTATTATTGGAGATCAATTGACTCAAACTTTTTTAGAATAGTCAGAGTTACCATAATCTGCATTAAGCTTCTATCTTCATTACAATTAATTTTTTTCATATTTTTAGTGTAATGAAAAATAAAAGAATTAAATAATCTTTCTAATGTGACTTTATGACAGAAGAGAGCATCTAGTTTATTTACTTTTAATAATTATGTTTCTAAAACAAAGTAATGCGTTTTTGCTTACAATGAGTCTGCATTTCATAGAAGCAAATAATTCAATTCACTTTATTTTTTTTAAGCATCTCTACTGACAATGGCCAATAATCCGTTTGAAGATCTTAGTTAAATATCATCTGTTTTCCATTGATTACTCTAGAGACCTACATTGATGAATTGTGAATAAAATCCTATGAAATTGATTAATTACTATTATCAAGTTCAATTGTGGATCCATTAGAAAAAAAGTCAAATTAAAAAAAAAAAAATGAGAATTTTTATGTCATCCAGTATAAAAAAAGTCATGTGATATTTGTTCATATATATCATCCTTTCCAAAATATAAAATGTTTACAGTTATTACAAAATTTAAAGCATTAAAATATACAATTATTGATTAAGTATCAGACCTATATAACCACACAAGCAAATTAGCCTGGATTTAAAATTTTAAGATTTTTTTTAAATTTTAGAGCTGTTATTATTGTTTAAAAATTTTTTTAAAGAGATGGTCAAGTTGGAAATGCAAATCTTCTATGGATATAATGTTACCAGCTAATGTTCATTGTGATGTTTTTGGAATAAAATAAAACAGAGTGAACTATTGTTCTGTAAATATATGCTCTTAAAATAATGTTGCTAAATCTGATCAAAAAAATATTTTTTTTATTTATCATATATATATATAACTATTAGAAACGAGTCAATATTTAGACAATTCCAATATTGATAACAATCAACAATTTCAAACTGTTGTCAAGGCAACCTCCTTTTAACAATAAATGTTGAATCATACCTTTATTCATAGTCCCATATATTTATTTGCAATATATGGGTAAGAGAGCAAACAGGCATTACTGATGTCATTGAAAGAATTAAAAAACTGAAGTGTAGTTGTGGTGGACATATTGCTAAAAGAGGTGATAATAGGTGCACAATTGAAATCTTAAACTGGATTCCAAGAAATTATAAAGACCCACATGTGAGATGGATGGATGAAATAAGAAAGAGTGCAGGGGTGATGTGGAGAAGAGAGGCTAGAGATCAGAAAAAAATGGATTGGAGAGACCATCATCCTGCAGTGGATTGATAATTGTTGACAATGATGATGATGATGATAATTTTAATATAGACACTAAAGATTGCAACTTGACCATAGAGATTGAAATTATTGATACAAAGAAGTTTAAATAAATCTCTTTAAACAGATAAATATAAACTGTTCTGAATACAGAGTAATATATAGTCAATTATAACATCACAAACTGCAATTATAAATTTCAAATTGCACCCAAAGTATTACTTAAATAATAAGTATAATAATTCTCAAGGCTAAATGGGTTTATAGGTAATCATTAGAAACCAGTCAACATTTAGACAATCCCAATGTAGATAACAATTAACAATTTCAAACTGTTATCCTCTTTTAACAATAAAGATGAAATCAATATTGAAACAGGTTACCAAGGATGTATTACTACCTCATGATTTAGAAATAATGTTTTTTTTTTCAAATGTCATAGCATCGGCAGAAGGTGAACCCACAACTGTCTGCAACCAACTACTTGCTTGCAAGGCGGCTGTGATGACCTCTCGGCTAACAATTATTTTTCAGAAAAGTTGAAGTAAAAAAAAAAATTTGAATAGTGTTTTAGAATAATTTATCTTAAAATTATTGGATTTTTTTTTTTATAGAAATGTTTTTTAGTGTAGATAATTTTTAGAGTTTGAAATTTTAACTAAATCTGTTGATCTCAGCAAAAAATTCTAACTAAAATATTAAACTACTTAAAAAATACCTGGAAAATATTGTGTTTTTGTTGTGATGAGTGCGCAGATCTAAGTAATTTATTGTAAAAAATATTACATTTTAAAAGACAGGTATAAGTGCAATAAAAAAGAAAAACATACAATTCTAATATAGAATGGAAAGAGAGTTATTTTAGAATGATAAATGCAAAATATGTGTCATTAGCTATGCCATGCTAATGTGTTACTTTCAAAAAAAAAATAAAATGTCAAAAGACACTTTTAAACTATGTGGCCAAATTTTGATAAAGATTTTTCATTAAAAAGCAAAGTATATAAACAAGAGTCAGATGAATTTAAGTCATAATCAAGTACCCAACAATATATTTTATTATACTCATTATTAATCTAAAACTGCAATAGTTGCATCATTTTGCATGGAGTTATGGGTGAAAAATCATAAAAATCTTTCACAGGTGGAGAAGTGATAAAAGAAGCATTTCTAGAAGTGATATATTCAATTAAGAATAAAAATGAATTTCCATAACTGCCATGCATCATATAACAATTATAAATTCTGATTTGGTTAAACAACTAAGCAAAGACTTGACTAATAATATATGTTTTGCTTACAGTTTGGTTATTCTCCCAATATATGTAATATTTTTCAATTCTGCAGTTTTAATTAGAATGATTTTTAAAAAAAATAAATGGGAAAGAAGAATTATTAAATAATATACCTTTAGGGTATAAAACATGAGTTAAACATGTTTTCTGCATTTTCAAAAAATATATAGAGAAGAAAAAAATTACAATTTATAAAATTGTATCAATGATAGTTGATAACATCCATCAATGAGTAAAACAATCAATGGATTTTTGACTATGTGTACCAGAGATGATGATTTTCCAGATTTCCTTTCATATCTTTGCATTATTCACCATTAGGGTCTCTATTGTAAAATTCTAAATATATATCATCTTGTGGGAATTCAAAATAACAGTCTTTAATGAAAAATGTTTCAGGCTGAATATGATGAATTGTTATACCATGCAGATGTTCATTGGTTAAGTCAAGGAGTATTTTTTCCAAAGATTCAAGGAACTATTACAAGAAAGAAAAAGTTATTTAAAGATAAGGGATAAAATGTATGTTGAACTTAGTGATGCATTTGGTTGATGCATTTAACTTTTGTTGTAATTTATAATTAACTATTTTAAAACAATAGCTGAAATGATTGGATATATTAATATTTTAAAAAATAAGTTAAAGCTTTTTATTTGTCCAATTGATGAATAAATTGAAATTTTTCAAAAATATTTCTGATGACTTTTCAAAAAATGGAAGTACATTTAACAAACAAATTTTATAAAGAAATAATAACACTTCACTGTAAATTTAAAACATATTTTCAAGAATTTATCAGACTAAAGATGATAGTTAAGCTTCACGTGTTAAATATTTGCCAATATTGATGTGAAGCAAATGATTGAAAATATAAAAATGAAACTCTTCTCTTACAAAATGACAATAATTTTAAAAGCAAACAGTTCAAAACCTAAAAATATTTTCTGGAGTCTAATGGACAAAGAAAAGTATCTAAATTTTAAAAAAAAATTGTATTTAATTTCACATTATTTTTTGGCTCTATCTACCTATGCAAGACTATATTTTGGCCAATAGATATAATTAAGTCAAAATCCCATTCCTGTCTCACAGAAGATTACTTAAAATTCTGTGCAAGAGTAGCAATTAATAATTATGTATGCAGATATTCAAGATTTAGTGAACAATGTGCAGGACAAATTTTCATGCTTTTATTTGGAATTTATATTTTAAACTGTTTTTATTATATATTGGATTTTTTGATAATAAATTAATATTTTTGATAATAGTTGATCTTATTTGTAGTCATTATTATTATTACATTGTAATATGCAAGTAATGAGTGGATTATGATACTTGGAGAAAATTACAAATAGTTCTTGCCCTACAAAAGTTTGCCCATCAAAGTTTTAGGTTAATGACTTGTATATTAAACATAAAATTATACTTGATAAATTGTAGTGATATTTGTCTGAAAATTCTATATTGCTTGAAACTTTCCAGTTAAAAATATAGTTATTTATGTAGTTATAAATATTGGATAGCTAATTAGGTTTGCTATGACAGACTTCCTACAAATTCCCATGTTTATATGAAAAATCTAATTCTTTTTTTTAAAAAAATCTTCAAGATCTTTGAATGCTAGGCGACGATGTGAAAGATAAATGCATTGTTCACTTACCCCAACTGAAGTAAAATAGCGTTATTGTAATATATATTTTAATTGCTGACTAAATTAATCAATTGTTGCTGCCTGAAAAGTATGAAGATTTGCCATTTTAATATAAACCAAGCACTGATTGATTATATGTATGTGTGGGAGATGATAATCAGGACCAACTGATGAGTGCTGGTTCAGCACGAAATATGTATCTTGGTGATCATTTATCTTTATCACATGTATGTGGTTATGTCTATCGGTCATATAGGATAGAATGAATAACTAAAGGGAGCTTGAAAGTCTGGGTTCAAATCCTCTCTAAGTACATCTAGCTTAAAGTATATATACTATACTTGTATTTAAACATTAAATAATAATACTAAAAGTAGCCTCTTTTTTTTCCCATGAGATAGATATTTATCACACGTCAGCAGTCTTTTAGTGTTAGTTTATCAACATTTTAACATCCCAAACATATGATAAAATACAAAATGTGACAAAATCTTTTATTGTAATTCACTTTATGACTTATTTTATGTAGTAAAAGACTGCTTAGTGATCTAATTATTTTGCTTTAATCTTTGACCTTCATTGAATGATATCTTTTGCTTTAAACGGTTTTTTTTTTTTAAATGTACACATTTGAAAAGAAAAAAGACCTTTCCTCCTTACATCTGGCATAGTATGTGGCTGTAGTCACTATCTTATTATTGCTATCAGGTTTGCCTTGGTTGGTTCACGTCTGAAAGGACAATTGACACGCGACTTACGTGAGACTTTCTTTCACTCCGAGTAATTCTGAAGTTTATAATACTATACTATTTTATATATTTTTCACAGTTGAAATCAAATTTCTATTTAATAAAAATGACAATAATTTAAGCTATTAAAAAAAATGGATGGCAAATATCAATTAACGACTCTACTTTTGCTTAAAGTAATCTATTGTTCAATACTTATAGTCTAGATTTCAAAAAGCACAAGAAATAAGCTGCATAGGGAAAATTTTATCCGCGTGTGTGCGTGTGACGTATACAATTTTTATATTAACAATATGTACCTAGCATTATATATTTTAAATAATCTACTGGGAAAATCTTATTAAATAATAAGAAAAGTTGTTTGTTTTTTTTTTGTCATTAGTAGTTAACATTTTTTTGTAACATATATGTGCGTGAACATATTTTTAATTATTCATCAACGCTGAATGTTGGGACTTTTTTTTTAGGAATAGAAATTCGCGAATGATACATACATCTATTTATTATTCAAACATTGGCAAGTAAAAAATAGAGGAATTTTTTTTCGTGTGTGTTTAGACTTTAGAACATTTGGATATTGAATTCTATTTTCACTTAATATTTATTTCATTGAAAACGCAAATATATGGCATTACTGTTCTAATACATATATAGTTGTTATATATAACCCAAATAATATAATTTTTTTATTAAGTTTCAAAATAATATAAATCGTTTCAAAAAGGTAACAATAGCGCTAAAATTTTGATATTGTTTTTGCTAATTTAATGCTTTCTAGTATTATAATTAATATAAACAGGTTGTATATATGTGCTCTGGACCAATTGACGAGTCCTGGTTTAGCACGAATTACGGATATTGGTGATTGATTATCTTTTCAACATGTGGTGATCAAGTGTGTCCGCAGTGTGAGATAACGTGGTTAGTTGAGGGTCATGTGAAAGTCTGAGTTCAAACTCCCTATATATTACATATTGGAGTGCAGGTTAGAAAAGCCTGCATTGTAGAAAAATTTATATATGTAAATATAAATGCATACAAGTAAAAAAACTCGATAAAACACTAGTCATTTTTATATTAGATTACTAACAGAAATCAATATTATAACTAACGACAATATATAATTGCCACTGGTAGTATTTTCTATTATTTACCACCTTTTTAGTGTTTCGTATAAATACCATCATCTTCATAATCACTTTTTAAACATCATTTAAATGGAGACTGAGAATTATTCAGAATTTAATCCATTTTTTTAGAATGTATAGCTTATATCGTGAGTCAAGTGTCTCATAAGGGGATTTTTACCAGGTTTTATAATCTTTTAGAATTCATAATAAGATTCACATTTTCAACTATTATTTTCTCTTTTAACAATCTCTTAATTCTATTTTAATCTCCTAATTCTTTCAATGATGCTAATACTATCTGTTTCTTTGCCTTATATATATATATTTGTTTTTAATCTTTTCTTTTTAATGTTAACACATATCTCTTCAAATCTAGAGTCTTTTCTTTTCTTTTGAATATTGAAGACTCACACTAAAACCTTTTTTTTCAGACCTATACTCTAAATGTTATTTTAAAGAAACATTTAATTTTATGATTAATTTATTATGTTTTTAAATGTATTAATAATTGTATCGAGATTTTCATACTTTCTATCTTTATATATACTCTTAAACAAGTATGGTCATTCTCAATTCAAGAGAAAAAAAGAGATAAGGATGGAAAATAATAATATAGAGCAAAAAAATCAAGAAAAACATATAGAATAAAAAATTTATGATGAGTTTTGCTAAAAATGCTATTCCAATTAATCTATAAGTACAAATACATTCACATGTTTACTCTTTATTCCATTTATGTAACCATTTGTGAACTGTCTTTTAACTTCTTCTACGGTATTTTTTTTGTAAGACTTCAACATCTTATCAAATATGATTATATCATCTATTGCATTATATTCTCAGACCTATTCTCTATAAAAGCAATCAATATTGCATTTCTTTAGACTATCTTTGAGATAATCTTTATGACATAAATATGGGGCATTTCAAGTTCATATAAATTATTTAGGAAGTCTATTGATTCATTTTCTTCATACTCTTGCAATAATGGATACAATATCATCACATTTACCAAGCTGAAGAAAATACTGATTGATTTTATGATCTTGCCATCATATTTTTAGCATATTATAATGTGTTTTAAATAATTAATTTAGAGTTATTTACATCACCATGAATCACATGTCTGCATTGCATTTTAACATCCAAAATTATTTTTTTACTGAAAAAGTTGTTAGGATATTCAAATTGATTCACATTATCAAGCTAACAACTGCATGCTAAAAGTTGAAATTTTTTTCTCATTACAGGGACAAAATATCAAGCTTTTAAAAACTAATTACTAAGCTAAAATCAAAACATTAAGAACATTCTATACATCATGATTTATATTGGCAGGAATAGCACTATCATTACAACCCTGTAAATTTGAAGTCCCAAAATATAAAGTTGATATTTTTGCTATCACATTTTAATGTCACTTTCATTAAACCATTTATAATCTGTCATGAAAGTTGAAAACAAAGCTCATGCTAATAAACATACCTGTTTAACACCAATTTTGTTTTCAATGCCTCAAATTTTTTCAACATTTGTTATAATGCTTGTTTTTATATGTTCACGTAGAAGCTGCATAATATGTCTAATCTTGTAAAGATAACTAGATAATTTTAAACAGTAATACAATCTTCTTCAATTTAGTAAGTCAAATACCTTGATCAAACTGGTTTAAAAAAAGCAATAAAAAAATGTTTTTTAATTTTCCTGGCAACAAAAATCATGTCTGTAATAATTCTTGATTCTGTAAAACTACGCTATATATGGCAATTATTCATCTAGAATTAGTGGTAATCTATTTAATAAATTCTTAGAATTATTTTTGATATAGTAGATGACCAGGATATTTTATAACTACTGCAGTCTTTTCTATATCTTTCATTTTTATAAATAGGAAAAATAGAACAATCAATAAGTTCAGATAAAACCACTAAACATCACATGATCACCATTTCTTACGTTAGCACATAACTGTTATTAAAACAAGCAAAACTCTCCATACAGCAGTGCCACTCAGTGCCATTGATTACTCTGGTTGGCACTGAGTGGCACTACTGTATGGAGAGTTTTGCCTGTTTTAAGTTCAGATAGCATAAATTTATGGATTCATAAATTCTTAAAATAAACTTTTATTAATATTGAAGCTAATATCTCACCAATATTTTTAAAAAAATCCAAGTATCTCAGCTATACCTGCAGTGATTTTAATTTTTAGATGACAAACAGCTATTTTAATATCATCGTGTTGGATATCTCTTCACAAATCTAAATAAATTGGTTAGATGATCATTCAAAAAGTAATTGAAACACTACTTCCAACTGTTTAAATATTATCATTACCATACAAATGAAAGCCATCATTGACTAAATAAGATTATATTATTCCAAGATCCATATATTATTTTCAAAAGATCTAAAGTGATTATGATCAAATAATAATTGTATCTTTGTAGTTGTGATTCTCCTATCATTTTTAAATCTTCTCAGTCATAGAGCTTTTGCCTTTATATATTTGTAGTGCTTCTAAAACTCTATGTTTAATGTATTAATTGGCCCAACAAAGATGCTATATATTTTTTAATCAAATCACTAGTAGTATGATCACTGTAAGAAAACCAGTCAGAATATATCTTTTTTATAAAATCAAGAATAATCTTACTTACAACCACAGCACACTCTCTAAGAGAATTCCATGTCCCAGAAGTATGGCAAGCTTAAAAATGCAAAATGGAAATTTTAGAGTTAACAGTTGTTAAATTTAACATGATTGATACTCATATTTAAAAATGGATATCAGAATTTACTGATTGTATTTATAACTGAAACACAGGCTTGTTATATACCTGTGGCTATATATATGTAATATAGGGTATATGAGCACAGACTTTATAAAATAGAATTTACTTTTAATATAGTTATTATTCCTTATTATTAAAGTATACTAATTTCTTATCTTTCCAACAATCTGTAATTTAAGTTTATGTGCTTATGTATATTAAGTGTTTTACGTTTTGACCTATAAGATGCAATTGATTTGAATGTGAAAGCACCCTTAAATACAATACCCTGCCTAGCTTAGTGCAATGGTTAATAAAGTTTATGTCCATGAATTACACCTATCTTTGTCGCTTTCAGTATTAAAATCTCTTATGAACTCCAGAACAGTAAAAGCATTTTAATATATTTTGTATTTAATTAATGCAATATAAAAAAAAAAAAATCAGTCACAACTGAGTTTACTCTTTCTACTTTCATTGGCATTAAAATTTCCAAAACTTCAACCCTTTAATATTATTGATATAATAACTTTAACTTAACACAGAATAAGTGCTTTTTTCTCTCTAAACTTATTAAATCTAATAAATTTTATTAACAAGCATTTTATAAAATGAACATATATTAATATTTTTAAGCGTTGTAATGATATGTTGATGAATTCTAAGAAGATACAATTTGAAGTTTACCTGATTATCTGTTTTCTTCCAAAAAAAAAAAAAATGTATTCAATTATTTGTTTATTTGTGATTTAGCAGTGAAATTATTTTTTTAAATTATATATTTGATATATTATAATTATAATTGAAATAATAAATTTAACGGTTTACAAGCTATTATAAACAATCCTTAAATTTACCAACTATTATAAACAATCCTTAAATCCGCAGAAGTACTTTCAGTTAATTTCTTTGAATTTAATGGCAGTTGAGGCAGGTTTAAGAAATTAACCGAAAGTACTTCTGCCAATTTAAGGATTGTTTATAATAGTTTGTAAACCGTTAAATTTTTTATTTCAAGTATAATTACAATTTTGTTTTAATTAACTGACATTTTATTTATATTATATATTTGATATATATATTAAAACAATTTACTAGAATAAAACTACAAAATTTTTAAAAAATGCCTATATAAAATTGAAGATTAATATCCTTTGCTATAGGCAACTTCGACCTATTCTGCCATCTTAAGTAGCAATATGTTAATATTTAAATATATATATTTAATATTTATATATAATTTTAATTATGAATTGGAGGAATAGATTGGGATAGCTAATTAATGTAGACATTAAAAAAGAAGATTGCTTATACTTTTCACAAAATTTCATTAAAGTTTTCATTAGAGAAGTTGCTTATTCTTTTCATATTTAGTGAAAAGTGTATGAAAGTCAAGTAATTAATTTTACAATATTTTTATACTTATATTTTTAATTTTATATTACATTTCTCATTCTGTTGGATGGTAACTTTGCAATGGGCTGTGGAGTTAGAATTAATTACCTCTAAATACATATAGTTTGATGTATACTAAAATCAATGAATGCAAATAAGGTAGATTCTAGAAACAATGTTTATTCTAATCATTGTTATACCATCATATGACAAAATCACAATGTCCAAATACAGCCCCTTGGTTCAGTAAGATGTAGATGCTAAAAATATTATTTGAGTGTGATTTAAATTTTCTGAAACAAAAAATTGTGAAATTATTAAAAAAATATATGATCCTTTTAAAATTGTATTAAGACATAAAAAAGAGCTCATATTATAAATGATATATTTCTTTGTTTTGTACCAAAATGAATGCCTATATCTATGTATTTGTAATGTATTTATCAGAGCCCAGAGACATCAATTAGAAAATAGATTGTTGTCATACCTAAAATAATTTTGAAAGGCAAAAATATGTTAGTATCATTAAATCTATCAAAAGTTGGCCAATATGGGTTCTGCTTCTCCAAAGGCTCCTTTTTGCTTACACAAATGTCTTTTGTTCTACTCTAACTTTTCATAATAAGTCAAATATCTTCTCTCTGACAGAAGCTGTTACACCAAATAGTGAGGTCATTAAGCTAATACTACCTGACATCACAGTAAAGACTGATGAATATTTTTCTGTATCGATTATCATTGCTAAACTGCAGCTAAACAAAATCTTCAGTGAAAAGAATTTTCTAAGCTGATTTTGTACGATTATAAAGTACTTTATTTTAATTCAGAAATATCAATTTATAAGTAATTTGAATAATGTTAACATTATTCACTCTTGATGTCATGGAGATCAGTATCAAAACAAAATAAATCATAATATGCATTTACTCAAAAATTACTTAATATCATCTATATTTAATAAAAAGAAATGTTAAATAATACATTATAGATCTCTTTTTTTTAAAAAAAAAAAAAATTACAGTATATCAATACTAAGTCAACAGGAATTGTCAACATTTCATATGATAAAACTTTAGCTTTAGGGGGAAAGAAATATTATTTCTATTTAAGGTAATTTTAAGTATAGCCATTTTTTACCTAGTTTCCCATAATTTATTACCTACCAATAATATTCTTCTCCAGCAAGGCCAAAGACTTATGAAATATTTCGAGAGTCTGAATTAATTATATCATGTCAAGTTGTATTTTTAAATATTTCCTTCTAATGACAATAATAAAATTTCCCAACTTGAATTTCAGTTCATGCAATCACTATAAATTTCTGATTCACAATCTTTCTCTCAGGACTGGTTCAAATGAGTATGAAACCCATGTTTTTTCATAAGTTGGTTTTGGGGACATATGGCAGAATTGACAAAACTATGTAAAAAATAAATCATAAAAATCATTTACTTCTTCTCTATTAAAACTGGACTTTGAGTTGTCGTAAGTTAAATTTTTACATAATAAAAATCATAATCTTTTAAAATAATATAGTATTATTGCTAAATACAGGGCCGGCGCTGGGTACTAGGCGCCCACATGCAAATTTGATTTTGGTGCCCCTGTCAATATGTATGTTTACTAAGGTGACCCGACCGTGTCCCGTGGCGTTTTAAAAAAGTCATGATTTTTAGAAAGAATGCACGATGTAATGCTATTTTTGATATCAAAAATAGCATAAAATTGATTGTTAAATTATATATTATTTCATACAAACGGTTTGTATGAAATAATATATAATTTAACACGGCAAATTTAGATGTTAGAAAAATTTGCAGAAATTTTAAAAATAATGTGTTTGTTAAAAATAGACAGAGTGATTCAAATATATATATATATATAATAAATTAAAAAAAAATAATGTTTGAGATTAAAATATTTAAATGTTTAAAATAATTTTCGAAAAACATTTACATATTTTAATCTCAAATATTTTTTTTTTTTAAAATTTCATATTTATTATTTGCGTCACTGTCTGTTTTTAACAAACCCATTATTTTTAAAATTTTTGCTAATTTTTCTAACCTCTAAATTTATGCAAATATTAGCAAATTTAATAATAAATTTACAATTTATAAATGAAATAATTTTAAAAAAAGATAATATTACAAACATACATATTTAATTTATTATTATTAATGTACGCTATATCTATATAAACGCTCCATATAAACCAAATTTTTAATCAGCCCCCCCCCCCGGTCAATGGTGTCCCGTTTTACCAATGTTAAAATCTGGTCACTTTAATGTATACCACCTACATGTTATAAATATTAGTGTACAAAATCTTTCTAAGGGAAACAAACAAGGCAATGTAAATAAATAATTTTTAATATTAAAAAAAAAGAAAATACAGTTAAAAAAAGTAAATGCATTACAAAACATGTTATAATTTTATACTCCTTGACTTCATATTAATAAACCTTGATATGAAATTTTAAAAAAAAAATATTTGAGATTAAAAAATTTCCGTTATTTTTTTCGTATAATTTATCAGATGATCCGCGAAATGCTAAATTTTGACTACCAAGGAATTTGATAATTTCAATCAGCCGTTCCAAAACACTCCTCCAATGTTTCTTTTCCATTTCATATAAATTTTGAGATTGACAATCAATAGTAATTTTGTTTTTTAATCTTTTCTCAAGTTCATTCCAATTCAATAAACTTTTCATGTGAGCCATACTAGTTTCATGTCTGTGTAAAGTTGTACTTAAATTTCTCCAATTATTGCATCCTTCTATGAGGCTAGATTCAGTAGATCCAAAAAGTTTGCAACAAAAGCAAAACACAGAGTTCAAAATTTCGGAATAAATAAGCCATTTTCGAAAAACTACTTCTCCGTTTTCCATTTTTCTATTATAATATACATCAGAAAATTTACGGCCATGTACATCGTTCGGATATATAATATCTTTCTTTTGAACAGGCCCCATTTCTACTAAAATAACACGTAGTTTGTCATCGATTTTATTCCATTCAGCTGGATCTTCTAAATTTGTACACATTTGATGTGATATTGGCACAATGACTTTGTTGTCACTTAACTGTTTCTTACTAAAATCTTGTTCAATATTTTCAACAGTTCCCTGTGAACTAGATGATGTGCACGGTTCTGGTTCTTGTTGAGTATAAGCTATTTCAGAAGCAGTTGATATTTTAAGATATTTATTAAGTGATCCACTTTGTTTTTTAATGTTTGCTATTTTTTCAGCTTGGCGTTTACGATTTTGTGCACCGGATAGTTTTTTCTTAGTTTTTGATTCCATATTACTTTTACTCATGAACGCCACTTTAAAATAATTTTCAAATGTAATAAATAAATAAATACGGACTCTAATTTATATATTTACATCATGTATCTTAATACTTAAGATTATATATCGCTAATTTAGATGTCCAACACAAATTACTTCTTGCGCCAAAATACAAAACTCTATACGCGGAGGGGAAGAAGTTGTTTAATTTGTTTACCTAAAAAAGGCAGCTAATAAATTGGAAATATTCAGCCATTGACATTAAAAATGGTCAGGTTTTAAAATAACTCAAGTGCCCAGCTTTTTACGCTTGATTGAACATTTTAGTTTTACCATTGGCAAGATTTTCTTTTGTTATCATATATTTTTCTAATTAACACAGGTGGCCTGCCAGGCCTGATTTGCGATTTCAATAGAAAATTTCCTGGGATTATAATTATTGTTTACAAGTTCTTACTAAGATTTTAAAATTTGCGATAAACATCATAAGCAAACGTATGTAATTAATTTGCAAACCTAATTAGTATGCAGAAAAAATAGACTTTTGACAACGATTAAAATATATAAAATAAAAAGTAAACTGAAAATTATATTAAGTTTACTGGAATTATACCTATAATATATATTACATACACGTTCGAATATTTTTATCAAATTATTATTTAAATAAAAAATTAGAAAATGTTTTATTTTGCAATATTATAATCGTTTCTTACGATTTCAAAATTATGTACATGATCTAATATATATATATATACGCATATACATACATAAGTTCTAATTTATAATACTTTTAGTGTGTGTTTATTTATATATTTGCTAGCAGAAAGTTACTTATAGTTTACTATAAGCAGTACTATATATATATAAACATTACAATATGAAATTTGTAATATAATAAACTTTATGTTTAGTTTATTGTTCATGATAAATAATAGATTTGATTGTTTTATATTTTTAATATTAAGCAGAGCTTGTGTGCAGGCCTGCTTGTGTGTGTCATTTAATAAGATATAATATGACTTCATATGATTTTCAATAATCTACTCTCAATAATTTTTGTTGGCGCCTCCTTCTGCCAGCGCCCGCATGCCTAGCATGTGTTGCATGCCCGCTTCTGCCGGCCCTGGCTAAATATATTAGAGAGAATAATTAAGCAAAAACGATTTATAGATAGTAAGTTAGTAAATTATCTATTTGTATAAAAACTTGTCTGCTTTTTAATTAAATTAATTAAAAAAATTTGTGAGTTTGAAAATAGAAAATAATAACCTGGAAAAAAAATTAATTAAAATTAGAATTAATTAACATGTTGAATAAGTCAGGAGATGAGAATTCACAATTTATCTTAATCTTTATTTTCAAAGCGCAGATGATTTGAAATTAACTTACGAGAGAGTGCAAGTCTCTCAGCGCTTGTGATTATTAATAGCCAATCAGATCGTAAATACTGGGACAACGATTTAACAAGAAAAGAGTGGTAACCACTCTTAACTTTACTTGTCTGTCTATATATCCAAGCCAGTCCAAAGTACTTATATCTGAAAGTGTGAATATTAAATACCTTCACACACTACTCACTGACTTCAAATTACAAACATACAGCATGAAATCTTTAGATTCACTATGCAGTAGATTATCGATGTTATAAATTGCAGAAATATATGTAAATAATATTTATTTTCAAAGTGCAGATGATTTGAAATTAACTTACGAGAGAGTGCAAGTCTCTCAGCGCTTGTGATTATTAATAGCCAATCAGATCGTAAATACTGGGACAACGATTTAACAAGAAAAGAGTGGTAACCACTCTTAACTTTACTTGTCTGTCTATATATCCAAGCCAGTCCAAAGTACTTATATCTGAAAGTGTGAATATTAAATACCTTCACACACTACTCACTGACTTCAAATTACAAACATACAGCATGAAATCTTTAGATTCACTATGCAGTAGTGTATGTTTGTAATTTGAAGTCAGTGAGTAGTGTGTGAAGGTATTTAATATTCACACTTTCAGATATAAGTACTTTGGACTGGCTTGTATATATAGACAGACAAGTAAAGTTAAGAGTGGTTACCACTCTTTTCTTGTTAAATCGTTGTCCCTGTATTTACGATCTGATTGGCTATTAATAATCACAAGCGCTGAGAGACTTGCACTCTCTCGTAAGTTAATTTCAAATCATCTGCGCTTTGAAAATAAATATTATTTACATATATTTCTGCAATTTATAACATCGACAATCTACTGCATAGTGAATCTAAAGATTTCATGCTGTATGTTTGTAATTTGAAGTCAGTGAGTAGTGTGTGAAGGTATTTAATATTCACACTTCCAGATATAAGTACTTTGGACTGGCTTGGATATATAGACAGACAAGTAAAGTTAAGAGTGGTTACCACTCTTTTCTTGTTAAATCGTTGTCCCAGTATTTACGATCTGATTGGCTATTAATAATCACAAGCGCTGAGAGACTTGCACTCTCTCGTAAGTTATCTTAATCTTGTAATTTTCACCATTTTGGACTAATTGGTCAGTTTTCTTTTTTTTTTTTGATTCTAAAGAACATAGAAGATCTACAGTCTAAAAGTTGTGATTAATAATAAGTTCTCTTTTTGAGGAACCTTTTGTACAATAGGTTTTTGAAACTCAGTTAGTGGAACCATCATCAAGGAAGTTTAAGTCAGGAATCTTCTCCAGAAGATAGATAGAGCACCCTAGGGTCTAATGCAGGCTGCCCCAATCTATATTATATATGTAAATATATCTTCAGCTACATCAAATTTTGTTAGCTATTGTTAGTTTATATATATAAAGCGTATGGTTTTTATGTAAATTAATGGTGTTAAAAATTATTAAATAATAGTTTAAATCATCAAAATATTTTTTAAGTCTGTCAATATAATCACATTTTTTTATAAATTTGCCATTCATTTATTAGCTAGAATAAGAGTCCTCAAACATTTTCAGCTGTAGATCTCTTTATCAAAAACTTTTAAAACCATCGGCCCCCTATTTATTTACTTTACTTACTCAAATTAATAAATTTGTACAATATTCGATATTAAATATTTCATTAGATATCAAACTTTTCATTTTAATCACTTGTAATTAATGATTGAAACATATAAAAGCATTATGGAATATGGTATTATGTTATACAACATTTAATATCAAAACCTGCACTAATGTAAATTAAAACAAACCGAGTTTTTTTTAAATTTTTGACTTTAATGAAATAAAACTTTATTAAACATGAAAATAAAGTAAAAAAAAATCAACATATTCAGACAGAATTAAACATCAACAAATTACAACAATAAAAGATTTTAAACAGAATACCAAATAAATTAGCTTGGAAAACTGAATTTAATGAGATGGGTGCACCTTGTGATCTGTCAACAATTTATATCTGATTTTAAATTAGTTGCATTTCTATCTTCCCTGTCAATGCACACAATTCCAGCTCTAGACAAATCAAATTTATGACCAGAATTGTGGCCCTAAATTTGAATTGTCTAGAGCTACAATTGTATGCACAATTCTGACCATAAATTCAATTTGACTAGAGCTGTAGTTATATGCACTGAGAGGGATGATATAAAATGAAAAATTAAAAAGACTCGATAGCTGAAGGTGATTTGTTATAAACAAACAAGACCCAATCATCCCCCTTTTGAAGGAATTGGCTCTTTAAAGGGATTTAAATATCTTTGAATATTATATACAAATTTAAATAATTTTAAATATTAAAATATTTATAAATTACCGTCTAGACTCTAAATGCTAAAAAAGTGAAAATGCTATGATTATGATATTGTTATATATTGAAAGCATGCTAAACATGAATAAAAGCTAAATTTGAAATATATAGACTACTTTTTCTATATAAATGTCCAGAACATGTATGAGAATATTACAATTACCTAGAAAACAAATCTTAGGTATTGATTTTCTTTTTTATTAATTTTTTGAATAATTAATTATATTAGAAATAAACCTAACCACTTTTAGCTACAGGTTAAACCTAGATTTAATCACAATAGTGTCTATAGAACTTTGTAATATGATGTGCTCTTTGCTACTGATGAAAAGAGTATTATACTCCTATAGATGTTAAAATTTGTTTTATCTTTATCTGAATTTAACGAAACTTTTTTTTTAAAAAAAAAAAAAAAGATAAGCAAAAACAAAATAATAAAAAAATTTCAAATTATAATTTCATATCATTTTTAAAATAATTTAAGTAAAACCAAAAACAGTTAATTTTTAGAAAAAAATGGTAGTGGCAGACATGTTATGACAAAATAGTTTTAATTATTAAAAAACATCATAAATATACTACATATCTACATGGCAAATATATACCTCATATGTATTTTTAAAAAAACTCTCTCACACTAAAGGTTTCTATATAGATTTATTCAAAAACATATTTCTATGAGTGGTGCTACAGGATTATTACAGATTTTTTCATTATTACTAAAGACATATTATGTATATAATTGTAATTATATGTTAGATTATATCCATCATCTAATATTAATTGTTAAATGTTTTTAGAATGAATTAAATTTTATATAAACTTTTCAAATACATTCTTCTGTTAGTAGTGACACACAGGTTAGTAAATAACACTATGACTCAAGTGTTTATATTCACCTCTCTTCTTCAGGTGTTGCAGACCTGACACAAAATGCTAGCAAGGGAATCAAACTTGGACCCTCAGATTTATGAGTACCAAAATTTAAAACAACACAGTGAATAGACTAATTAGTTAGAGTGTTATCTTAAATTGAATATTCTCAAATTCAAAAATCCCAGATTCGATTCCTCACTAGTCCTCTCTAAACAAGCCAGAAACACCTGAAAAAAGAGGAGAATAATTCCACTGGACACGTTGTGTTAAATATTAATCTGTGTTCTATTACTAACAGTTAAATATATTTAAAAAGTTTTAATAAACTTTGGATTTTTTTCTAAAAACATTTAACAATTAATATTAGATAATGGAAATAGTTCAACATATAATTACAACTATAATGCTAACACCACAAACTTTTAAATAAATACTATATATGTATCTTTCTAATGGGTAGGATGACAACCTTGGTACTAATGTGGGCTTTGAACATTCCATCATCAGATTTTCAATGAAAGGGATGGCTGAAAAGTTGTGAGTTGGAGTGTTTTGAGTTGAAGTGGTTTGAAGCCTGTCCCATTAAAGTATGAAGATTGGCTATATTAATATAAAGCTGAGCACTGATTGTATATATGTGTAGAGATGGTAATCTGGACAACTGATGAGTGCTGGCTTAGCACGAAATACGTCTATTGGTGATTATTTATCTTTTCAACATGTGTGTGATCAGATGGGGCAGCAATATGAGATGGCATGGAGAATTGAGGGTCATGTAAAAGTCAGTTTGAATCCCTTATATGTGACATTATATGTGCAGGTGTGTGTAGCCTGTACAGTGTATCAAGTTATCTTCAAGTTTATTTATTAAATTTAAAATTAAAAAAAAAAACAACATACATTTAAATTTTTAAAACTTTTTTCTCAATTATTGTTGTTTGTTTTTTTACCGTTATTTTTAATTTAAATAGTCTGAAAACCAATCTCAATTTTAAACTGCTTCTTTTAAAGAAAAAAAGTAGAGATTTACTTTTTAAAAAAAAAAAAACTGCTGCTCAGTGTTTTAAATTTTGACAAATCTTTGTTATTAGTTTAAAACATCCTTGTTTCTAAAAACATTAAAGGCAATTTGATCTTTATTTCCCAGAAAGATCTGTCACCAGGGGGCCTTAATGCTGCCATTTGCTTTACATTTGCTACCAAGCTAAATAAACACATTAACTCTTATTTAAACAATAGACAGAATTTCTCAGATATAGTTTTTGTGCATGTGTATGTAGCATATACTGTATTTTGAAATAAATATTTATTTATTTTTAATTTTACTAAAATATCTTTTTATGGCCAAATAAAAGTAATAATTTGTAGCAAAAACACTTTCATAATTTAACAGTTACCAGTAAAAAAAAATTGTGAAACAAAATGTTAATACTAAATGCATCAACTTGCAAATTCACATGTGTAACATATGTTAAATAACTTAGGTAATGCTTTAAAATGATAAGACATATTTGAAATGATTATTTTTAATTTAAGTTTAGCCCTCTTTCAACACCTCACCAGCGTATCAACAAACTAAACTATAATTTAAATAATTGTTTTCATAGATGCTTCTGATATATTCGATAACAAATTAATTAACAATTGATGGTTACTATTAAACAAATACTTTTCAAACGAATTTCTTCTAATCTTGTTAATTATGCTTTTTAGTTTATAAGTGTCATTTTCTTTTTATAAATATATGATAACTTAAAATTTGTTTTTGTATTTATATCATACAGAACTATAAATCATATTATTCATTGCCATAATAAAACAAAAAAAATAATATAATGATTCTGATTTGATTATTATAACTGAGCTATAGTCTAAGATATAAAATAAATAGGTATCATTTATATCATTGAAAGAATTAAGTGTAGAATGGAGGTAAACTGGACTTCTCACTAGAAGAATGGCAAAAATGGCAAACTAAAGTTTTATAAGGAATCCCAGGAGATTGTAAAAGGATGTAGAAAAAGTCAATCTATGAAACAATTGGATGAGACAATAAATTTTTGTGAAGAGTTGTAAAGAATACCTATGAATAAAAAAAACAGGCAAAACTCTCCATACAGTAGTACCACTCAGTGCAAGCCAGAGTAATCAATGAATGCCAGAAGGCTTGTGCATAAATTCCCTATCTAATGCCTACTCATCCAATATCCCCATATCCCATATTGGATGAGTAGGCATGCACAACTCTTCTGGCATCCATCTGGCTTGCACTGAATAGCACTACTGTATGGAAAGTTTTGCCTGTTTTAACAACAGTTATGAGGCAGCATAAGAAATGGTGATCATGTGATGAATAAAAAAAACTGGACTAAACAGAATAGATCATTATCCTGTAATGAATTGGCAAGAGTTAGAGTGATAAATGCATTAGAATATCATCAATATTTGCCTATAACTTAAAGTAACTATAAAAAATGTTTGAGGTTGCTGTCTAAAATTTTGATAGTATCTTGTAAAATCATGAACTTAATTGTTTTGTTTTTTAGCTAGCTGTTTACATAATATTAACAATTGTAAGAAATTATTTTTACTGGATTGCATATATAAAGTGTATAAAGAGTAAGAAAATTTCTAAGTAAAATAGATGATGATGAATTTGCGAATAGTTTTTATGGGAGAAGCAAGTCTGTTTTATTTTAAAAATAGATAATTGATGCAGTAATGATTGCTATTTTTAGGCGAATATGATTGAGGATAAAATATAACGGGAGAAAAATATTATAGTACAGTATTTTAAAAAGAAATACTTTTGCACAAGAGGTTAAAAGACTATTTCACAAGAGAGCAAATAAATAGCCTAAAAAATTGAAATATGATATAAGTGGCTGTATTTGAGGTTTAAAAATTGGATTGTACAATAATCATAAAATTAGTATATAACTTTGAATACTGCTTTTTTTTATTTCTCCTTTTTGATTCAGTTAGGATTAATCTAATCATTTATGAATGTTGCTAACAGTGATGATGATATTTTTTTTTCATTGTTAAATAATAAATTTATTATTTTATTGCTTTTTGTATCTCCAAAATAAAAAATCTGGAAATAGCAACAACATTATGGTATTAAATTATATTTTTCTAGTATAAGTAATTACTTATAAACTTATAATCTGAATTGAATTTTAATATCAACCAACTTTTTATTAAAGTGTTAGATATTTGTTTATAAATCCTATTATATAATTTTTTAATGAAATGTGTTTTTAATAAATTAAAAGCAATTCTAATGTTAACTATTTGAAAAAACATTGAAAATATTTAATATGATTTTTGAAGATAATGGTTGCTCTTGGAAAGAGTACTCAGCACTGAAAATGCTTTAAAATTATATTAAATATTTTAAATATTGTCTTTAAGTATATAGTATTGCATAAATGCAAAACTCTTCATACAGCAGTGTCACTCAGTGCAAGCCAGAATAATCAATGGACGTAGGAAGGTTTGTGCATAAAATCTCTAATCTAGTGCCTACTCATCTAATATATCCAAACTAGTTTCTAGCTTTTGATTTTCATTAGTGAGGAGCCTTGGATCTGAGAGCACTACACTTAAATCTTAGAATCTAATACAATCCTCCAGAAGCCAGTTTTTACCTTATTGGCTAACTATAAAGCTTTAAGTCCAAAATGAAAACAGAATAATGTTTTCAATTTATACTCATTAGCTTGTATAGTCATATAGATCTGAACTCAGTTCAGCATCCATACTTTTTGGTGTCTTTGGTTCTTTAATAACCACAGTCTCCACAATCCTATGTATAAGCATAAAGAATGGTGACCATGCAATGTTTAGTGGTTTATATAGTATTGCCTTTGATTTATTATATGTCAGTAACAGAAATATTATAATTATTTAAATGTGTTTTCGAGCATTGCTGTCAAATATATATATATATATATTCTTTGTGATCAACAAAAATGTTTAGCAGGTTAATTAGAAATTTTTTATTGATGTTATAAATATATTTTTTACATAATGTGTCAATATATAAAAATATAGTATAGAATACTCTGTTTGTAACAAAAAAAGTTAAATAATAATAAATGAGATTTATGATTTTATTGATATCTATATTAGATAATTGTTACCTCTCATGTGAGCAGCGAATGTTTAATGCTATTTACTTAACAGTTGTGAGTATAAAAAAAATAGCACTATTTATATTAAAATTGCAAATACAGAACACATTTTGTATCCACTGCATTTAATTCCAAGCTTTCCCCATAGTTATTTGGGTACTTATATAGTTTGCCTGCTGGAAGCTTGCCATCCATTTTTTTAAGTAATCCATTTTCAGGGGTTTATACTATGTGTTTTGAGCCCCTGAAAATGAATTATTAAAAAGAAAACAGATGGCAAACTTCCAGCAGACAAATTACATAAGTACCATTATTTGAATCTAGAGATAATAGCAAACTGTATACAATATAGATACAATTTAATTTTAAAATTTACTCATAAAACATAAATAACCATAACAAATAAAAAATATAGAAAATAATCTGAGTTATGAAAAAAATAAAACTCGGTTAAAAAAACAACAGAGAGAATAAACTATATGACTAACTGATTGTACAAGATGAAAAAAATATTGACTGAGCAATGAATCACAATAGCATTTATGCAGGCTCACATATGCATGAAATTTTTGAATTCAATTTTATGAGTTTTTTATTTACTTATATTTAATATTTTATTGTAATTGTGGGTTACTAAAATTATGAATGGTAAAATTGTGGTTATGGGTTCTAATATAACAAAGGCAGTACAGATATGTAAAAAAAAATTAAATAATACATTTTTCATGTTTACAGAAGATAAAAGTAAAAATGAATTGTTTTAAAACTTTGCTTATTTAAAGGTTGTATAATGTTTATAAATTCAGACAAAAATAAAAGGGAGATAGACAAAGAATGAAGAAGAAATAAAGAGAGATTAGCTATATTTGATTTTAATTAAATGTAGAAAACAATTGAAAATATTAAATATATTTAAATGTGGAGATTATTACAATAAATAAAAACTTGATTCATAAACTAATGAATTAATCACTAAAACATGCATAACCAACATACAACCTGCATATTGAGTTAGTCCCAAATAATGGATTTATGAGACCTGTCATTTATAGTAAAATATTAGACATTTAACAGCAATTTTTTTTCCAAAAATATTAATTTCAAAATATTTTTAGAATTCTATATTTACTTATTTTTAAGATTTTTATTTTATTTTATCTAGCATAAATAAGAATAAAAAATGGGAATTTCTACATAACAGTTCTAATCATCCAATGCTTAACATAATATTTTATATTTAATATAGTTCCAACATAAAGTAATCTGACTAATCAACTAAATTTCTGTTTAAAGACAATGAAACATCTCACATTTCAAAATATTTAATACGAGGTGTTTAATCTAGTTACGATTTGTCTGAATTTGAGTGTGTGTACTCATTGCTTTAATTATGATTTTATAAAATAGATATTGTTTTGATTAATTTTTATATAATTTGCATATTTATAAGACAATTATAATTTTATTAAACAAAGATATATACATTCATAATAAATAAGCTTTTTTTTTGCTTTACTTCTTCTGGTAATAATTATGTGAATATATTGAAAATTAAAATTGACATTTTAATTTTTTGTATATAAGTGGCTTCAGTTTAATACAGTATGTAGCAGAAAAATAAATATTTTTTTTAATTAAAATTATCTTTAGATATAATAAAAATGTTTACAAATGAAAGAAATTTAAAAAAATTTACATTACTGTTATGAAATATTTTATACTTCCACATTACATACATTTAAAACATTCAAACTATAATATACATTAATAAATTAAGTATATTTAAATATATATATAAACATCAAAAATTTAATAAGTTAAAATAAAAAAAGATATCTTTAATTTAAAAAACAGTCTCCCATTTTAAAGTAAAAATAGAAGCAATTTTTTTTAAGCATCAGAACTTTACTTCTAAAATTTTCTTTCTTTGTCTTGATTATAGCTATCATCTAGGAACAATAGCTAAAATTTAAAAAATAAGATGTTAAATGTTAGAATGTACAAAATGCAGAAAATGACTATTAAACAATGCAAGAACTGAAGCAATCACTATATATATGATAACTGTGGACAAAATATTTGCTGCTGCATGTTTCCATTTATATATATGTGTGTGTGTGTGTGTGTGGTTTGTGAACTGAAACTGTTAGCAATGTTGATTTTGTTGTTGTTTTTATCAAAGAAAAGAATTTCATTAAAGATATAATTAATAGTAAAAAAAGAAAGTGCAATTGTTTTTAATATGTTTATAAAATGAGATAAATAAATAAACATTTCATTGTAATATATTTATTATTTTTATCTTTTTTTATACTTTCAAAGTAAATGATCTAAAAACAAAGCTGATATTATTATATTACAGTATATAATTTATAACTTAGTATTAGTCTTTATTTACAGTTCTGATATCATGAACTAAATTTTAAAATAATAACATATATAGCAGCATATTAAAATATTTAAAGTTGTAAATATTAATTCTTATTAAGCGTGATGTCAGCACGCAATACTTATATAAGGCTAAAACCTTAGTACATATGCTTTGAGTGCTTAATTTTATCAAGAGAGATGTAGTAAGGTTTTAGCCTTATATAAGTATTAAAATATTGTATAAAATTTTCACAGATACAACAGTTAAATAAACAAATTGATTTTAGCAATGTACAAGCAGATTTTATAAATGATAATGCCATCATATGCAAGATATTTCAAAGACAATTAATTACATTGTATAAAATTTTCATAGAAAATGTTTTTAGCTATGTACAAAACAAGTTTTATAAATGATAATATATTATTTTCATATTTTAAGATGCTTTTAAAGACAATTTTCCATTAGTTATTAATATATTGGTGAAACATAAAAACAAACTTGAAATAGTTCTTTCAAATCTATATAAAGGAACAGTAAAAGAAATGATATATATCATTTATCAAATTGTCCAATTATCAGATGATGTGGGCTTGAAATTTTCTCCATTGTTTTATCTCTTAATTAAAAATAGCTACATATCCATTTACCCAGAACTAATTAGGTGGCTCAAAATCACTATGGACTGGCTGCTTGAAAGAAAACTTTAAACTTGCTTATAATATGAAGACATTTCTGTGTTTTGCCAGTCTAAATTCAAACTTCAGTTCATTAGCATAGTTGTCATAAGGCTTTTCTTATGTATGTGTGTATATATATATGTATGTGTAAAAAGAATGCAATGTGGAGCAAAATAGTATCCACAATAAAGTGCTAATTCTTTGAAACTCACACTCTTGATTATTGTAAATATTTATCAATTACATTGCAAAGTAATAGACATTCAGTATTAATGACTTTCTCATGCTGTACACTTATAACTTAACAATAATTATTTATAGCCCAATAGTACTGGAAATCTTTATAGATATGTAAATATCATTGAAACCTGAGAACATACTTAAGATTAATATAGCGTTGTTATAAAACATGATGCTTAAATAAATTGTTTTGAAATGATTGTAATTAAAATATCTTTCAAATCAATTCTTTAGGTTTTTAAGAAATGATAGAAAATGAATGAAATAAAAAGTCGAAATTTATTTTAAATATTAAAGGGTTACTATTTAACAATAAATATATTAAATCAGATTTTATGAAATAAGAAATATATCAGATTAAAAAAAAAAATCTCAAAAATCTTAGAAAGGAACATTTTAATGTGTGGAATAGAGCACTTATTGAAAGAGGATTGTAAACAGAATTCATATGTACTGAAAATGTACAGACTATAAAGACATGGGATTTTAAAAACTCAATGCAACTGTAATAAAATGACCTCAAAGATGACAATGTAGTAGAAACATTGAGAGAATGAAAATATATGTTTGTTTTTTTTTAAATCACAAAAATATCTGTAATGTTTTAAAGATATGAAGACATTAAATAATCAGAAACTATATTGTGATCTATGTCAAGGCTAATAATTTTGGTGTCAAACAATAAAATACAACTATTGACAAATGGGAAATTTTCAAAATTAATAGCAGTGAAATAAAAGTAAGATAACGCAAAAATATAACTGACTAGATAAAAAGAATAAAAATAATCTTAGAAAACATATAAAAATAATAGTAACTTTCAATTTTGGGTTGAAAAAATAAACGAAACATGAGATGAACATTTCTGGTAAACTATTAAAAAGTCATCAATTGTTGCAAATCACATGAAACAAAATATGGATTATTTTTAGAAAAATAGCTTGGTAAAACATTTTTATTGTACTTTGAGAATCTCTTCTGCAGATTAGATCTTGAATGAATAAATTTAACTGTTTTCATAATGGCAAAGAACTATACACCACCACCATATCTATGTATCAAGCTGTATATTAAAGTGAATCTGAATTATTCAGAAAACATTATAAACTTAAGATTAATTTTAAAAAATGATAATTTTTAATCTGCTGATATAATGTAACTAATATTTATGTGAAAATAAAATCTATTTGATGAAGGCTTTTATAACTGGAATGAATAATAAAAATACATAGCACATGCTGCTAGTTTGTAAGGGTTCTTGGTTATTATGGTTTTTTTAATGATGCCTATTTAATAAAATCTATCTAATGTAAGCAAACAAGTTTTGAAGTGTCAATTGTGAAATCAGTTTGTATGCATGGAAACATAAATTGATAGTCATATTATGAAAGTAATTGAAAACTTATTCATATATATTGTATGAATACATGTTGATTATATATTTGCTCAAGAAATGTTTTTGATATTATGTAAAAACTAAGAACAGTAATTGTCCAATTCTTTATTTTTTTTATCTAAATAAATGATTATCAGAAAGCTTTAATATAACATTGTGTGTGTAAAACTAAGACTATTAATAGCAATTTAATATAGCCGACCAAGATAATTATTTAATAATATCTAGCTATTCTTAACTTGATTAAAAATCTCAGATTAATCCGGTTTTCTCAAATGACTGACAATGAAAATAAAAGATTATTATATGCTATAACCTTTAATTTTGATGAAATATCGTATTTTTACAAGCACTGAGCATATGGTTAGTTTTGCCTTTCATATAATAATAATAAACCAAGATCATAGTTTACAGCATATTCAATTTTTTCATTTATAAAATTTTTTATTTCTATATTAATACTTGTACACCCTATATTTTTACTGTTATATATATAAGATTTTGCTAAAATATATTTGACCATTGAATAAATTAATTTATCAAGTTGTGGTCAGTGGTCACAAGTTAATTGTTTCTTGTTAGCTGGTCATCAACTCTTTTAAGAACCATAACTGCTGGGCAGGAAATAACGTGAAATTTTATCCTGAACAACATTTAGTTTCTTTTTAACTTTTTCAGATTTTAAACAATAGTGATTTAAATTGTCAGCGTGTCTGGTCAAGGTAGAATAAGGACTTTCTGGATCATTACAGCATGTTCTACATGTTAGGGAAAGGACTTAATTGCTAAATAAATTATTTAAAAGCCAATCTCGATGTGTTATTTCCAATGATTTATCATAGATAGTTTTCAGTGGTATTTTTTTTTTTATAAAGTCATTATCTTCTTAATTTTTTTTTTTTTAACATTCCCCACCCCCACCTCCCACTAAAAAAAATTATTGTTTGTATATGCTTAATTCATAATGAATTGAAAAATAGTTTCAAAATTTTTATTGTAAATATTTGAACTTTGAAATAGATCTTTTTTTTACACAAACAGTTTTTTTGCTCCAAGAAAGATTAAGGACTGAATCTGATCAAAAGATAGTATAATGAAGTTAGTGTCACTATCATTAATTACTTTCCAAGTAGGCAGACTCTGTGCAGCAACCCTCTCTAAAGTCTTTCTGACATTCTCTAATCTTAAGACATTTATTACCTATTGATGTGATGTGATGTGACATGATGCATTGTGACTTCTTATACAAAATCAGGAATCTCTCAGCAACTATGCCCAGAGAAACCTTTTAACCACTTTAACTTCCATTTCCATTCCCCATGCTAAGTTTTCCCATATTCTTTTCTATCCTGCTCCATCCCATTTCCACAACCTAATCTTTGTCAATTCCATGACCTTTATATCTAAATCCCCCTTATCTTTTCCCAAACCTAGCATAAAAATCAATTACCCACTTTCTGTATAATCACTTTGTTAATATTTATTCTTCCATAACTTTGTTATTTGTACCCTTTTTGCTTTCAGGCATTTACATTCAATTAACAAATGCCTAATATTTTCTATGCCTTCTTTACACAACTTGCAGACCTTTGTTACTAAAGATCCTGTTCAAGCCTTAAACAGTAAACTACTTTTCTTTCTATTATCATAAATTAACTAATGCCCAATATTCTGTTTATTTCTATAAATACTTAAACTTTTTTACTCTCCATATTAACTCTCCATCTCTCCAATTCCCTATTCTTTATTAATGCATCTATTCTTCTATCCCATTCCTTACCACTATAACACTAAATAATCCTTCTAACACAATCATCCAACCTCTTGTACAAATATACTGATAAAAATTCTTTATCCAAATCTTCTGCATATTGCATTACCTTTTTCGCCCATCTTGTTGTCTGCCCTTTACTCATAACCCATTTAAATACTGTTTTGGCTATTCTTTTATTATCCATAAACTGCAATCTACCAAACATTTTCATTTTGCTTTTTGCATCTCTCATATAAAAACATGCCCATCCCATTTCTCCTTGGATTGCCTCCTTTGCCATCCACACATCTGCATATAACTATTATTTATCTTTAAATTGTCACTCCATTTTTTCTCCTAATTCTTTTCCTTTCCCTTTACAGATTTAATATATCCTATAGGATTCATTTCTATATATATGCACAATCTAATTTATTTATTTCTTCATAAGTTCCTCAATAAAGAATGTCTTTTTATTTATTATTTTAACAATTTAACATTGTGAATTTTATTCACCTAACTTTTTCTTTCATTTTCTCCACATTCACAACTCAAAAACTTCAAGTCTTTTTTCAACCTCAATCCCAAACAAAACATTTAGAAATCTCATTATAAAACAATTTTAATGTTCCCAAAATAATTGGCTACCCTTACAAAAAGTTGTTTACCCATTGCAATTCCATTCTAATATATTTGTTTCAGCAGACAACTAACTTCCTAAATATTTAAAACTATTAACTTACTCTAAAACTTATTATCCAACAATCATTTAATCTTTTATAGCAACTATCTCATGCTGTGATAAATTGACAACCTTGAGAGTTAAAGATTACTGAATCAAAACTTATCCTACCATCACATGATTTATCAAAAAATTAATCATTCTAAAGCAATATATACTCATTTCTTTAGACTTAGATGTATTGACTTTTATTTCAAATCTATAAATTTTATCAATCCTACTTAACATTTTATTAAGCTCATTCTCTATAAATGTAAATGCTGCATCATGTCAGCAACAAAACTGCTTCAATATGCTACATTATCTCCAAAGTTAACTCGCTTTCTTATGACAACCACTCTCATTAAGAAATTCATTTAAATAAGTAATATACAAAGCAGAAATAAATATTGTTGCCTTTATATGTACCCACTCCTCTAAGAAAACTATTTAATTTTATGGAAAAACAAATAAGTCATCTCAACATTTTCTAACAGTTGCATGCCTTTTGAAATTCTTTCCATAAAAAGTTCTTTCAAAGTATGTAAAACATGGATTAACTTTTTTTTCTATATGCCTTTTTTAGTATTAGCTTTCACCATTAATATATATATATTCTAAGTACAAACTGCTTATCCAACATAAATCTATTTATTCTATTATAAATAAGATTACCCAATTAGGTAATTTTTATTGGTCATTTATTAGATTAGACATTACCTACTTAATGAATAATATTTGTGTAATGTAATTTTTACTACACTGCTCTCATACAATGAAAGGACTGGTTTCTATTCATTTTTAACACCTTGTGGTGGAGGTAATCATAAACATGTGACCAAAAATGTGAAAAAGATGTGTAATTCCCAAGATGCACATTTTGTGCTAAACTAGAACTCATCAGTTGGCCCAGATCACAAATTCCCACCCACATCTCTATCATTGTTCAGTATATATAGACAGCCAATTGTTGCAGTTTAATTGATAAGTGTCAAATTTACAGTCCTCAAAACTTTGACATAAAACACTTGATGGAAGTATATTAATAATTTTTATTAGTTATTTATTAGAGCAGAGATTACCCACTTAATGAATAATATTTTTGTAGTATAATTACACTATTACTCAATTCCTCATTAGCTGCATGTGAAATTACAGTTGATTAAAATTATCACATTGATCTGCAATAGCCTTTTCTCTTAGAAAACCATAATTGATAAAAGAAAGATTATCATAGATTTTAACTAGTTTTTCATACAACTCTGCCCCCTCTGTCCAAATCTTCAGCAATTCTATTAAAATTATAACATTTTCCCTCACTTTGTAATAATTTCTGTATTAATAAAAAATAATGCCCTTTATTTGGCCTCTCCTTCCAAAATGTTTTTTTTCTATGCATTTGAATTTTCAATTTATTGCTAAAAAAACGTTAATCATTCTTAATTAATATTTATGCCTAATATATTTTTATTTTTTCTATATAAATAAAAGGGTTTACTATAGAATTACCATAAGTACATTTTTCAAGATGACAATAAATCTTGTTATCCAATAGCTTTATATTTTAAATCAAAGTGTACCCTTTCTTATATTATTATCTTAGATAAGTTTCTCTGATATTGCACATCAGAAACCCTCTTCAATCAAGTATAGTCTTTCTTATATTAGATAAATTTCTCTATTCCTGTATATCAGAAACCCTGTCATTGAACATATAAAAAATTCAACTAGTGGTCAGATTAATGAAATAGGACATACTCATCTTAGTTTTAAATATTTGTTACTAGTCATTCTGATCAAGATTTACAATATGATATATGGAGTTTACATTGAAACCACATTTAGATTCTGGCCCAAGAATTGTCATTAAGTAAGTGGCAGAGAAAGTTTGTGCATATTTTTTGTCTAGGTTCACTAAATATTAATTTTGAAATATTTTATTTTAAGAAAGTAATTTTCAGTACAATCTTCTATCCTTTTGCAGTGTAGTGCAATGATAGATTGTTGGACTCTAAAATAAAGATTTCAGAATAAATCTTAAACTCAGTGGCAAGATTAAAATAATCTGTTTGGTCAATTGATTAGAATTGTTAAGCTTCCAAACTGTCGTGTGAGGTGTTTCAACATCATATAATCTCCTGAGAACTAATATATTAATTCTCTCTTTCTCTCTTAAATTTTACAATGCATGCACAGTCTACCAATACTGTAATATAATTATCCATATTCCATTTATGTTTATAATTTTCATGAAAAGCAAGTCTAAAAATTCAATTTTTTAATTAATCTTGACTTCTGACATTTAAAAATGCTGCATGACCTTTAAGCATTGCTATCATTAATGGTAAAATAATAAAACAGTCAAACTAATAAGATCTAAGTATGGTTTACTATTACAGATAATAATAAGACAATTGTTTTCAATTTTAATGTTAGGCCATTCAATTTCTGAATCAAATTTTAAAATAATATTCTATTTACATCTCATCTTAATGCCTGAATTTGATGTTAACAAATTATAAACTTATTTATTGGGAATTTTTGTTAAGGAAAATTGCTATTACAGATTTTTTCATAATCTTTCACAATTTCTAAATCATTCTTAGTTTTTTGTCTTACTTAGATTTGTATTGTTTAATTTTAAGAACAAAGAATATCTCTGCAACTTTTTATTTTATTGCATTAATAAAAAACTATCAATTTTTAACATTTCTTGGTGATTAGACTCTGCTAATGCTGAAAAAAAAAATTGTCCTGTTATTGGTAGTTTTTTTTTTTTTTACATTGATGAATTGATGATTTCAGATGATCTTTCAATCAAAAATTTATGCAACTTCATTATTACTAGAAAAATCTTAAAATTTTTTCTACATAAATATTTACTATAGTTTGCCATTTATTGCAAATCTAATCTGATAGTATGCACAAATTGCTCAAACTTATAATAATAAAAAACTATCAATTTTTAACATTTCTTGGTGATTAGACTCTGCTAATGCTGAAAAAAAAAATTGTCCTGTTATTGGTAGTTTTTTTTTTTTTTACATTGATGAATTGATGATTTCAGATGATCTTTCAATCAAAAATTTATGCAACTTCATTATTACTAGAAAAATCTTAAAATTTTTTCTACATAAATATTTACTATAGTTTGCCATTTATTGCAAATCTAATCTGATAGTATGCACAAATTGCTCAAACTTATAATATATGGTTCTGCAATAATGTAAAAAAGTGCTTTTCAAAGCATATGAATAGATTGAAAAAGCCATATGATTTTGTTGATATAATTAATTTTCATAATGGTTAGTATATAGATATGTAGTAACAAGATATGATTTTTAAGCATATTGATAGTCATCTTTGAATATATTATTAAATTTTTATATTAAGATTGGTTGTTTTGTTTTTTTCATATCTTTATCAGTTTCATTTTGATTTATGTTTATGGCTTTGATTGCAACTTGCAAAACTCTATGCTTTTGAAAAATTTATTTATAGTAACTACTGGAAGAATTGATAAATTTGGTGTTCTTTATCATTGTAATTAGTTATTTAATAATTATGAAATATGTCATGAGTGTATATCATTTTTAACATATGCTAATAATATAAGAAAATATAATTGTTAATCATTAAGAAAAGCTATAGAAGAAAATAAAAATCTTAAAAGTATAACACAACATCTTAGTATTGGAAAGAAAATTGTTTCAGCAATAAAAAGTAAAGATAACACTATTATTAAGAGAAAGGATGACATTAAGTGTATGAAAGAATTCTACAAAACTATATAGTAATAATAAACATAAAAAAATGTCAAATATTTTAATGAAGAGATGAGTCATGCAATTAATTCTATGAAAAATGGACAGTTCCATAAAATGGTAGAATCATCTTAAAAGAAGTAAATGAAAAGGTAAAAAATTGTTAGCAAAGTTATGTATCAAGAGTTTAAATTCTAAAGACGTATAATTTGATTGAAAGGTACATTGATGATAATGATGTTTTAAAAAAATCTTCTATCAGTTCTATGAAATTCTTTATGAAGACCATCACAACTCATTCATAGGAAACATTAGACTCAAAACTAATTTTAAAAAACAACCCGAGTTTAAAAAGAATTTTAATACAGTTAATCACATTCTAGCACCAAGAGAAGTTACAAAAAAAAGTGTTTTTGTCATTATATTTTGGATTTTGTAGATTATTAAAAGATTTATTCTATGTATATTTTTTTAGTAAATAAAGATTTGGAACATTAAGATATAAATGCAAGACACTATCAGATTGTGAAGACTTTTTCTCAAAGTGCAACATTTACTGAGTAGATTATAAGATGAAAACTAAAAAGATTAGCATTGACAAACATACACAACTTGGATTTTTATACTGCTATGAAAAATAGTTCGTAAATGAAAAAGAAATGCCCCACCTCACCCACCACCATGAAGGTTATTTATGTCATCTAAATTTTGCAGAATTATTTTTACAAATAATGCATCAGAATTTTCAGAAATGTTACAAGAGGTAGAAAGTGAAAGGAAACATGTATGGACAAGGAAAAAAGCTAAAAAGACTAAAATAATGTTTAATGCCTTTTCGTATAAAGAAAAAACAAGTATTGATAATAATATGGATAACAATTAGAAAAAGTTAACAACTATAAATACCTTCATCAGATTATTAATAAAGATGAAATCATAAAAGGTTAAAATATATTCATAAAATTAAACTTGGATAGAATCCTTTTGGTAAAAATAAATTAATGTTAAAAGGAATTGTGCTTATGTGTTTGAAAATGAAGGTTTGTAATAGATGTGTCTCATTAATTTATACATATGAATTTGAGACTTGGTCACTTTACAGAATAATGATGCACTTCAGATCACATAATGAAGTATAGATGGACATGCTGAGAGTGACAGAAAGAGATTGAAAGTGAAGTACTTGGTTCAGAAACCTGTAAATATTATTGACATTATTGAAAAAATTAAGACTGAAATAGAGTTGGGTTAGATATATTGCTTAAAAGAGATAGTAATAGATGGACAGTTGAAGTATTAAACAGAATTCCAAGAGATTGCAGAAGATCTAGAAAGAGATTACACAAAAGATGGAAGAGATGAGAAAGTTTACTAATGAGGGTGAATAAGAGGAGTTATGTTTCAAAGAAATTGGATTAAAGTTGAAAAGCCTGCAACAAATCAATAATATTTAATAGTAGTAGTAGTAGTAGTAGTAGTAGTAGTAGTAGTAGTAGTAGTAGTAGTAGTAGTAGTAGCAGCAGTAGCAGTAGTAGCAATAACAACAACAACAACAACAACAATAATAATAATAATAATAATAATAATAATAATAATAATAATAATAATAATAATAATAATAATAATAATAATAATAATAATAATAATAATAATAATAATAATAATAATAATAATAATAATAATAATAATAATAATAATAATAATAATAATAATAATAATAATAATAATAATAATAATAATAATAATAATAATAATAATAATAATAATAATAATAATAATAATAATAATAATAATAATAATAATAATAATAATAATAATAATAATAATAATAATAATAATAATAATAATAATAATAATAATAATAATAATAATAATAATATGAAAGAAACAAAAACTTACTAATAAAAATTAAATAGTAAGCCTTTAATTAATTCTTGTAGAACAAAGATCTCTCCAGAATCTCTCATAGAAAAACAGTAAAAGAAATTTCTCATCAGAATTTTTAATTGCTTTTTTCCCATGTGTCATAGCATCAGCCGGGAAGCGAACCCGTTAACCCAGGACAACTGCTTGTAAAGCAGCTGTCGCTGATCTCTCGACCACCAATTGTTGGTTGTCAGGGTTTCATTTTTTCTTATTCTTGTTTTACTTTATATTAAGAATAGCTAGATAGATATTTATTATTAAGTGGCTAGATGAGTAACTATGGTCTTCTAGCTATGGAAAAAATTAAGTCATGTTAGACCCCCCCCCCCGTCTTCCTAAATCAGATTTGAAGCTATATAAAAAGCTGCATACGTATATATATACAATAAACATATTTATATTTTCCTTTTTATTTATATATATATATAAAGAGAAATAAATATTTTAATGCACATGTACGGTATATATAAAGAGAAAGCACAGATATCATATATATGATAATAGGTCAACATATTTCTATGAAAGATCTTAAACCATAATCCTCTGTCTCTTTTCTAGCAATCGGTTTACAAAAGGTTATTTTGGTCAGTTTGCCTCTAGATATTTGATGACCCAACTGATGCCAAGAATGTTACCACTCTCAATATGGAATTTTTTACTTAAATTGTCAAATATCTTACTACTTATGTTTAATGAATTAAGACTTTGTATTCAGAGTATGTTGTTAAGTTGATAGGACAATAATAGAAGTTTATCTTTAAAATGTCATGCAGAAAAGTGAAAAGATTTTCTTTTATATATATTCTTTCTTTATATATGTATGTTTATATTCAAAGTTGAGAGTATTTATTGATTTTGTCATCATCATCACAATTTCTTCACAAATGCAATATAAGTATGAATTGGAGAATTATGAACCATTAATGATATAAAGGGATATTAGAACATATTATGCTGATCAAGTGATAAGCAATAGCAATCCATTGATGGTAATTACATATTATTATTCGAATATAATATTTTATATATTTACCTCATCATGTTTTCCAATAAAGTACTTAATATATATACACACATACATATAACAACAGTTTCGGGAATTGTATGCCAAAGTTTTCTATCTTAAATCAGATTAAACTAAATTAAAATCATTCTAAATCAAAATATTTGGATCTAGATTGTTAACTGAATTAATCTCAATTCTATCCCCCTCCCCTCTCGAATTTACTTATATATTCAATTTGATTATACGTTGTTTATGTTATATTGTTTATCTTTATTATTATTTTAAACAGTTTAGAAGTTATTATATTAAAACGAATTGTACGATGCTGTAATAAAATTTAAGATTGAGGTATGAAAATTATTCCTGTCTCTTTTTTTAGGATCTCAGTAAAGATTCAGGGTTATTTAATTTACTATAGTTTGCTTCTTTTTTTTAAAAAGCTCACACGCACCCAACATTAACATTTAAACACCTAAAAAGTAACAACCTGATAAAAATATGTGTGTGTGTGTACTCATTGTTAGTCTAAAAAAATATTATATTACAATATAGATTTAAATATCAGAGCTAGATTTGAATATGGGTGCTTATAAGGTGTTAGAATAAGTTATATTAAAGGTTGCCAAGTTATGATGAGGTACAATAATGCTACTAATAGATGAGTGGTCAAGTGCTTGAATGTCATGTGATGTTTGAGAACTAGAAGCTGATTAATTACAATATTTTCATTCCATTGTCTGAACTAGATTTTTTATTACTGTTTACGTAAGTCAACTGAAAATGACTATTTAGGAATTTTTAGTGATGAGAAAAGTATATAAATTATTTGGTCATATTATTTTAATTCCTTTATTATTATAACTTTAACAGAAACCATTATATATAATAAAATGGAGTTAACCTGAAGAAATTTAATATATCAATATTAATCTATAAATAAATATTATTTATAATAGAGCATATAACTGAAATACAGGTTGGTATATACCTGCATCAATATATGTAATATATAGGGTATATGAGCACAGACCTTCACACAACCCACCACTCTCCACTCTATCTCATAACACTGATACACTTGAACACATATATGTTGAAAAGATAAATAATCACCAATATACATATTTCATGCTAAACCAGCAATCATCAGTTGGTCGAGATTATCATCTCTACACATATATGCAATAAGTGCTCAGATATATATTAAGATAGCCAATCTTCATACTTTAATGGACAGGCTTCAATCCACTCCACACTCCAACTCTTCAACCATCCATCCAATTGAAAATCTGATAATGGAATGCTCAAAGACCACCCTGAGACCAAGATTCTCTTCTCACCCATGTTGACCTAAAGTCAATCTGACCCCTCATGTATAGGACATAGGTATATAGTAAGCTTGTATTTCAGTTATTATATAATAGAGATGTCTACCCATCCCTTGTATATGTATTAAATGGATTATGTCCTGTACATGAGGGGTCAGATTGACTTTAGATCAACATGGATGTGATGAGAATCTTGGCCTCAGGGTGGTCTTTGAGCATTCCATCAGCATATTTTCAATTGGATGGACGGTTGAAGAGTTCAAGTGTGGAGTGGATTGAAGCCTGTCCATTAAAGTATGAAGATTGACTATCTTAATATATATCTGAGCACTTATTGCATATATGTGTAGAGATGATAATCTGGACCAATTGATGATTTCTGGTTTAGCATGAAATACATATATTGGTGATTATTTATCTTTTCAACATATGTGTGTTCAAGTGTATCAGTGTTATGAGATAGAGTGGAGAATGGTGGGTCATGTGAAGGTCTGTGCTCATATACCCTATATAATAGAGCATATATATTCTCCATCTCCCATATTATATACTTTTTATATGTATGTTTAAGTTCACTGTGACTAGCATTATTTATATAGTTTATATTTGTACATTAAAATGTATATAGTTAACTTTATTTAATATTATATATATAAAGAAAGAAAGAAAGAAAACAAGAGAGATGATTTTAAAAAAAAACAAAAAGAGAAGAATCATGGCTAATTTTAAAAGTTATATTTTTGCTAATATCTAAATATTTAGAATAAAATCTAATAAATGTTTTTTTTTTTGTTTTGTTTTTTCTTAGTGTTTTGACTTAATAGCCATTATACAAGTATGCGTGGTGTAATTTCTTTGGAAACAAAAATTTCAATTTTAGATCGCTTAGTGAAATGGGAAGGATCAACAGCGATTGGAAAACATTTTAGTTTGGGCGAATCCACTATAAGACCAATTTAAAAAAATGAAGTTGGCGCTAGTTGTATTTTCTCTTGTGAGAATATACATGTAAATGGAAAAAAATGGGTGATTTATTTTGTAAATTATGTAAGGAAGGAATAGAAAATATTAGGCATTTTTTAATTGAATGTAAATGCTTGAAAACAGAAAGGGTACATATAATGAAGTTGTGGAAAAATAAATATGAAAAAAGTGATTATACAGAAAGTGAATTATTGGTTTTTATGCTGGGTTTGGGAAAAGATAAAGGGAATTTAGATATAAAGGTTATAGAGTTGACAAAGATTATGTTGTGGAAATGGAATGGAGCAGAATATGGAAAAATTTAGAGTGGGGAATAGAAAATAAAGTGGCTAACAGGTTTATCTGGGCATAATTGCCGAGATATTCTTGACTTAGTTTAAGGAGAAGCCACAATACATCACATCACATCAACGAATCTGATGTCCCAAATAGTGATAATAATTAAAATACCGTACATGTATGAAAAAAATGTAAATTACGCATAAAAATATATTATTTTGAATAAAATTAAATACTGTAGTTAATACAAAAAGTAAAAAAAGTTTATCTTGTATCAATTTTTTTCAAATTTGAAATTTTTTATTAGTCATATTTTATTTTATATTTTTTTTTATGCGAATTTTAAAGTAATTTTACGTTGTTGCTTTGCTTTTATGCGATTTTTGAAAAATTATAGTACGTATCCCACATTTCTCAAGGTGAGTTAAGTCTATTTTTGTGTGATTTCTTTTGTGCGCATTTTCTGAAGAACCTATCTACTGCTTAAAATGAGACTCAGGTGTATGTAGTTGTTTTTAATAATTATTTTGATAAGAAATATATAGAGAAAATTAATCATGTTTTCCATCTAAGAAATAATAATGTATACAAATTTAAAATATCTTATAATAAATATGGTGATAGAGTTAAAGGTCATTACATTCTTAAAATGTTAAATGATTTACTTGAAAATTTAAAATTGATACTGAAAAACTATATTATTATGGAGTAATTTTTTATTTTTGATAGATAAATACATAATTTATATTCCGTCTTTTCTTATGTGTTTTTTTTAATCTTGTATTATACTTATTTATGTATTATCTTTTTTATCTCATTTAAAAACTAAATAAGATTATTATAAAAATAAAATTTATGGATATTGTGTATATATAATTATTTTAACATTTTAATTTTTTGTACACCATAGCTAAATAATTTTATTAGGGTTATATGTAAATGTATTGAAAGTATTTAAATATAAAAATTTATTATAAATACTGCATGAATGTATAAAATTTATTGTAATGGCATAGAAAAATAGGGCTAACAAGGGAAGATGGAAAATCATCATTATCCTCATTACATGGTCATAATAATCTAAAACACTAAACAATGAATATATGAGCATGAGGCATGTGTGTTAATGTCTAAGAAGCATGCTAATCAAAGGAGTCAGCATGGAATAATAAAATAGTTGATTATACTAATAATATGTTATAATGTACAAGTTATCCAGCATTGGACAAGAATATCAAATCATTAACTGACCAACAGTTCATCACTTAATACTGGATTTAAAATAGGTATATTATAAACAGGTTACTTATCTAGCCACTGCCAAATTCACAGCAGATTATAACATAATTCTTTGGATGTACATACCTAAGTGCTATTCCATCACTCATAATAAATTAAAAATAATGCTAGGATGATAAGATATGCTGATTATTACCAATGCTTGGACCATATAATACCATCAATTAAATGGCCAACTATAAACTTTTAATAAAAACAAAATGTAATGAATAGACTTTAAAGGTGAAATCTTTGTACCATCCAGAGTTGACATTTGGATATCTGAACACACATAAATGCCCACATATCAATCAACCATTATTGTTCTAAGTTAGCTCAGGAATCAAGGACCCTAGAGACTGTGATTGTGAGCAAGAGAGATAAATATAATAGCTTACTTTACTTTAAAAAATTTTACTGAGATAATTTTAAAATCCCTAAAACACCATGCTATAATAGAAATCACACACACCACCAATTTATACAATAGATAGCTGGAGGAATAAAGACATTAAAACTACTTTTTAAACAATTATTTAATAAATTTACTAATTAGTAATTCTGAAAATTAAAAAATGATACGAGAATATGATAATTCAAATTTATATATTTTTATCAAAAAATATAATTTCATAAAAAATAATTAACCAGTTGATTTTTATTCTGTAAATTAATTAACTTTTGAATTTATTAAGTTATTTTCTTTTAAATGACAAAAGTTGGAAAACAACCTTTTCATGATCAGAGACAAAAATATTTTAAATTACTTTAATCATTTGTAATAATATTTACTAAGGCTGTAACCTTTAGGAATAAGTGTCTGAAAAATTCGAAGGTGGGGACCTCTAAAGATCTTAACCATTTGTATAATTTTGGTTCAAAAATAAAAATTAAAAAAAATCATGTTTCAAAAAGAATGTTAAATTAATAAAAATTATTCAATATAATCAATTATTAATTATAAAAGAATTTTACTTAACAAAAGATAAAATGTTTAAATTAGCTAAAACCTTTCTTATAATTTTGGGGGAAAGGAAAAACAAATGAAAAACATGTTTTTCTGAAGGTTTGTGATGATGGTGTTGTAGCTGTATTTTTATATTGGACTATTTCCATCATCTAATATGTGTGCTGAATGTCTTTAGAAAAGTTTAATTTTTAGTTAAATATTCCAAATGCATTCAACTGTTAGTAATATCACAGCAAACAGGTTAGTATATGCACCAACTGTTAGTAATATCACAGCAAACAGGTTAGTATATACACAACATTTCGAGAGGTATTTTTCTTCTCTCTTCTTCAAGTGTGGCTGGCCTGACCAGTGACAGTACTAGCATGGGATTCGAACCTGGGCCCTTAAAATCTTGATAATTGAATTTTAAGGTAACATTCTAACCAACTGTGCCATCCTGCCAAAGGCAACAGTATATAGTAATTTCATTTACTTATCTATGAGGTTCCTCCTGATTTCTCCACTTTTTCGTCAGAGCAAAGTTGATTAGTGGTTTTCATACATTATGTATAGTCACACTAGGTTGGCTAATGGGATTTTTTGCCACTGTCATGTGAGCAGCTTCTTTAAATTTTCTTCTTTGTACCTTTTCTTCTTTGTCCAATATTTTTGTATTTTCCCAATTGAACATATGTTCATTGGTCCATACATAGTCTGCTACCTTAGACACATCTGTTTTTTCTCTTCTAATCAAAAAGAACCATCAACAGAAAAGACAATTATTGGTACTGTAGTGTATCCATACATTCCAAAAATAGCAGACAAATTAAGGGAAATCTGCAATCAGTATAACATTAGAACAGCTTTCCAGACCCATACCACACTATGAGGAATTCTAACATCTACAAAGCCTAAACTTGAAATGCTGCAAAGAAAAAACTGCATTTATGAAATACCATGTAAATGTGGAAGAACATATATTGGTGAAACAAGCCGTCCCATTCAAAAGTGCTTGCAAGAACATAAACTGATGATTAGAAGAGAAAAAATATGTGTCTAAGGTAGCAGACCATGTATGGATCAATGAACATACGTTCAATTGGGAAAATAGAAAAATATTGGACAAAGAAGAAAAGGTACAAAGAAGAAAATTTAAAGAAGCTGCTCACCTGACAATGGCAAAAATTCCCATTAGCCAACCTAGTGTGACTATACGTAATGTATGGAAACCACTAATCAACTTTGCTCTGAGGAAAAAGTGGAGAAATCAGGAGGAACCTCATAGATAAGTATATGAAATTACTACATACTGTTGCCTTTGGCAGGATGGCTCAGTTGGTTAGAGCATTACCTTAAAATTCAATTATCAAGATTTTAAGGGCCCAGGTTCAAATCCCGTGATAGTACTGTCACTGGTCAAGCCAGCAACACCTGAAGAAGAAAGGAGAAAATACCTCTCGAAACGTTGTGTATATACTAACCTGTTTGCTGTGATATTACTAACAGTTAGTGCATATACTAACCTGTTTGCTATGATATTACTAACATTTGTTTGCTGTAATATTACTAACAGTTGGTGCATATACTAACCTGTTAGCTGTGATATTACTAACTGTTGAATGCATTTGGAATATTTAATTAAAAATTAAACTTTTCTAAAGACATTCAACACACATATTAGATGATGGAAATAATCCAATATAAAAATACAAATGAAAAACATGTTTCATAAGAAAATTTTAAATTAATAAAATTGCTCATTATAACCAAGAATGATTTCTATCAAAAAATTATCTATAATTGTAAAAATAATGTGCACACATTAAAAAATACCTTTTACCATGGTTTTATTTTTTTAGTTCTTTTTTGACACTTGTATTTTCCAGTTTCCATGTAGGTTTTCTTCTTCATGGCTTCTCAATTTCAGGCTAATGTATAGTTTATTTATCCTCCCATATAATATTTTTAGACTAATACCCAGAAAGAATTTATCCATTTTTTTTTCTAACAAATTTCCAGGTCAGGTTAACACATAATGAGAGAGACACCCATACTCTTGGGAGATATAAGGCTTATTTCAGATTATTTCAAGAGATTATCCTTTTCCTTTACATTCTTTAATGAGCTGGTTACATAGAGGTAGTTGATGTTTAGTTTTTATCTGAACTTAGCATATATTTGTCTTCACTTTAAAAAAACATTTTAAGCTATACTTCTGCTTTCTTCAATAGCTGGATGAAAATTGATTGCTCTCTCAGTAGCTTGATTAAAACTTCTACTGTTCTTTTCAACAGATGAATCAAGACTTCTACTATCCTCTCCAACAGCAGCTGACTTCTTACATGACATTGAGATCTACTGATTTATTTTCTCCTCTGTTTTTGGAACTATTCTGTCTTATTCTGCTTCCTACATGATCAAATTAAACACTGACCAATTAGATCTATTTTTACAAAGATTACCTGGATTTGATAACTATTGCTTATTGTTTTAGAGAGAAGATAAAGAGAAAAAACACAACTCTAATTAATTAAAAAAATTTAACAAAAATGTTAAAATCTGTTTTTTGTTTTTTTTTTAAACTTTTTTATTTATCTCTCTAAGAGGTTAAAATTAAACATGTTCAACAAACTTTTTCAGAATTTATTGAGAGAAAATTTTCTATCAGCCTTTATTTTTCAAAATGAAAATCAGAACCTGTATATAATTAAAATTACTAAAAAGAGAGAAAAGAAATTATTTATTGTATCTTAAACATTTCTCTCTCTTTTAGAACCACTTTTTAAATCATAACACATTTCAAATGTTTATATTAAAACAATATTTGAAAAATTCTCATATTATCATGTGATACATAAAATATTTAAATTAAATACTCTTTATTATTATAAAAAGACATATGTGAAAATTAAATATTATTTTCCCATTAATTAAATTATTCTAAATTTAAGAAGTTTATAATATTGGAATATATAATCATGTAATTTGTTGTGGTTCTTGATATGTACTGAATAATAAAAAAAGATTAATCAATTTAAATATTATTATTATCTCTTATGAAAATTTTAAATCAGTTGAAACTATTAGAAAATGTTATAATAAAATATGGTGCAAAAGGATTTACCCTCAGTATAAATAAATCTGCAAAAGAGGTATTTTCTTTTTGCAGTCTTATGGGGTTGTGAGTTATATATTTATATACAATTTTGGTCTGACCATTGGTATGGTTAATATGTGAAAATATTAACCATATTAACTCCACTACTTTTTATAATGGTACCTCAAATTACATAAGTTATTATTATGTTAAAATTTAAAATTCATAAATCAATGGGTATCAATTATATAAATTATTCTCCCAATTTGGGGTTGAGAACATTTCAGTTATAAATGTCAATCTAAATTTGGGCCATAATAGTTATCTATTATATTATATTTAATGATAATGTTTTTTATTATAAATTGCAGAAATAATTTTTCCAGAATAGTAAATAAAAATTATTAAAAAATAAAATGCTTTTTTGCCTTCATTTTTTAATCACGAATTTTTACTTATTACTAATAATATAAATATCCAATAGAAATTTGAAGAAAAAAAAGAAATGTTTGTCTTACTTATTTTTATACCATATATATTATAGTGGGTCTTTTGGCATAATGGAAGTTTGATTTATATCATTTAAATAAAAGCATTTCTTATTTTTATAATTTAATAGAGAAGCTGTCTTTTAAGTTAATAATAATATTAAATAATAAAATTGTTTGTTACTCAATAGACCATATAAAATTGAAGCACACTAGAGTGGAATTGTAATTCATGGATCATTAACTCTTAAGTGCCTTTAATTCAATATTGCATTAAATTACTAGGGCAATAAAACATTCAATTTTTATGACATAAGTGATTTGGGAAAATTTTCAAATACTGTTGATCATGTAATAAATCTGTAGTAAAATGACTCAAGAATCAAAACTTTTATTTAAGTTTTTAATAATTTTGATTAATTTTATGTAGGTAGAAAAGGTCCATACCAAAGTTTAGTTGATCATATATTTTAATTTGTTTTTGCAGTTGTTTTAAACTGTATGAATCTTTATATATGTATAAGAAATACAAAATTTATACCAGAAAGAAAAATATATTTTTAAAATTTAATAATAAAACAATTGGCAAGGTATAAAAATTGTATACTAACTACCTGATTTAAAAAGTATTTTTAATTGCATTCATTATTAGTCATTTTGAAGTCATTTTAAAATTTCACTTTTCTTGCCATATATTAATATCATTATAAATTCTTCTTAATTATATGTTTAATGTTATTTTAATATAATGGAATCAGTCTTCTTGGAGATTTTAATCCCAGAGAATGATACAATTACATTGTCTTTTTAATGTGAATGTATCTACCTACTTTGCAACAGGTATAGTTTACATGGAGTGTGGTTGAAGGAAAAAAACCCTCTTTTAAATTTTCAGTGATGATATAAAAGTAATACATAGATACATGAGTAATTCTGATTAAAAAATCATATGATCAGTTGTTCAAGAACTGAATGATATTTGAAAATTAAAGTTTGAGTTAGAAATTAAAAGTAGTCATTATGCTAAATCTTCAAAACAACATTAATGTTATTTAAAACTTGGAAAAGTATTTTTAATACAATGGTTTAGGTCCAAATTGTATTCTCTTAATCACATGTGATACATAATCAAACATACATAAGAATTCTCAGTATAACTTAGCCTGTCCAATCCAAAATTAAAATGTACAGCTTAAAAAATTTGTGTAAAACCAATAAAAAATCTCATTCAATCTGTAAATGAATCCACTGCTAATTTACATATCAAAAAAGAACAACCTGATTCATATTTACATTATATCAACACGTTATACACTTTTATACACAGCATAGCAGTACAAGATAAGAATGGGAGAGAATCAAATAGTTTCTTCTAAAGAAAGCATTTCAAAACTGTTAGAATTTGAATTCTTAATAAAATCTATAAATTGAAAATTTTATAGAATTTCATTCATATAAAGTGAAAGTGTTTAAGCATTTAAATAAAACTAAAACTCCTATTTTTAAATACTTTTATTGAAATTACAAACTCTTCTTGTCATTTTGTTTATTTGGCAAATATTTTGAAATAAAGATTTAATATATTTATATTCAATATAATTTGTTAAATTTTGTACATTTGTTATAAATCACTGGCTATGACACTAAAATATTTTATGTGGATTTTCTAGTTTCTTAAATGTAAAAGAGTTGGCAGATGAAATTCCAAATATGTTTATATCACTTCAATATCTTTTAGAAAACATTATTTTAAAAATATTGACAATCTTTTAAAATTGAAATAAAAACAAATCTTGATTACAAAACTATATTTTAATATGTATTGTTTTATTTTCAACCTTAATGTTAAAAAATAATAGATATAAAAAACAATTTATAATAAATGCTTTTATTTTTTACTTTAGACTAAAAACACATAAAATAATTGTTTTTTCAATTACAATTGGACTTTTTATATTAAACTTGAAATAAATGTGTGTGTGGAGTGTGATGGGAGCAGAAATTAATTAAGTCATTCCCTTATTATAAAAAGTAGGGATTGACTTAATTAATTTCTGTTCCCTCCAACATTTGTATTTAAACTTAAATATAAAAAGCCCAATTGTAGTTGAAAAAAATAATTATTTTGTATGTTTTATAATAAAAGCATTTATTATAACATATTTTTTAATGTTTATTATTTAATTAAATTCAGTTGAATCCATCAAGAATGTAAAATTACATCACTAAATAGTGTTCAATTTTATTTTATTGATTAATACAGATGACTTTAATATTCTCTTTTTCTATCTGTACATCAATAATATTATTATCTGAATAATGGTGAATCAATACCATCTATTTATTTAAAAATATTAAGTAATTATTACTATCAATAAATGTCATTATTAAGTCTTAGTAACATTATAAAAAATAAATAAATAACAATATGAAAAGAATATCTTTAATATCAATATTAGAAATGAAAGCTATTTGTCTTTCCCAATAAAGAATGTAGGATTTACAACTACACAAGTAGTCTTCTCTATTTTTTTCTTTTTATATTATCCAAAGTAATAACTCAGGAGTTCAAACACTTTAAGATTTTAAAACCATGATAATATGCTTATGTAGTTATATAGGTCTGATATTATCCAGCAATCATATATTTTAGTAATTTATCCATATTATAATTATAGGCATCTTTGACCATACCAATTCAATGGATGAAGCAAAGAGAGAACTACTTCAGATGTGAAAATGTGTTAGGCACCAAAATAGAACATAACCAACTTTGCTCTTAGAAAAAAGTGGAGAAATCAGTAGGAACCTCAATGATAAGTAAATGAAATTTTTACTGACTATTGCCTTTTGGCAGGATAGCTCAGTTGATTAGAGCATTCAATATTCAAAAATCTACTAGTAACATTGTGCATATTCTTACCTATATGCTATTACTAACAGTTGAATGGAATTGGAAAATTTAAATAAAGTAAAATTTTTCTAAAGACATTTAATACTTAATATAGATGGTGGAAATAGTTCAATATATAAAATACCATTTTTACAGACCTTCAGGAAAACAATAGACAATTACTGTTTCTAAGCATTTAATGTCATATAAATTTAATGTTTCTATTTTTTTTTTACTTTGGATGAAATTTAAAAAAATATTGTACATAGTATTATTGTCAAAGAATTTAAAATCAAATAATAAAAAATACAATTTTCTCATTTAAAGCATTGAAAGAAAAAAAATTTGAAGAAAAAAAAGTTCATTTTTTATATTATTCTTGAACAGTTTTTATTGCTAAATGTTTTTAAATCTAAATGTTTTATTAAAGTTTGTAATAATATTTTCAAACACATAAAATGACAGTTGAATAATCATTATTATATGCAAGATTTGCTATTATGTTTAAAATTACTGATGAAATACAATGCCTCTTAAGTACTTGCTTTGACCTTTCTAAAATTGTTCAAATCTAGCCTTAACTGATGATTAAAGGTTGACACAAACACGTCATTTACAACCTTCAAAAACGTATATTACAAAAAATAAAACTTCTTACTTGGCAATAAAAAGAAAGTTATTTTGAAAGTTATTTTTGTGGGTGTGGACGTCATATGAATCGGGTGGTACAGACTGTATATACACATTAACTTAATTTAAGTATACACTTATTAATGATTAATTCTTTAGTACAGTTCGGATTATATTGTCCCACTCTACAAAATAAATACTACTTCTGAAATAGTATTAAAATTATGTGCATAATGTTATTTACTCAAAGAAAGAGTTTGAGTAATTATGCAATATAAGTCAATGATCAAATATAATATCTAATCAACATCAATAATAAATTGCCATTACTCACCATCCTCTCAATGCTATTTATTCTAGTTATCAAGAACAATGTTATATATTTTAATGAATTCTTTGCTTTGTAAAAAAAAAAATGCATAAATTACAAATATTAAATGTTATAAGGCTACTGATTGAAAGCATCTTGTGCGTTTGTATATGTGTATATACAGTATTCTTTTTTAAAAAAAAAAATTAACATTTATTATAAGGTTAAGTAATTAACGAATATTTATTTGGTAGTAATGTTATGATGTCCATATCCTCACATTATTTTCAGCGTACAACCTTCATACAAGACCTTTAACTGATTAATATTATTAGTTAGAATTAGCCTGGGGATATGAACATAATAACACTACCATCCAGAGCTTAATGATTAATCAAATTTGCACTAGATGGCTCTGGAGTAAAACAAATAAAGAATATTATGGTGAGTCATTTGATATTTTACTAGTATGCATTAACTACACTGATGTTAATAAATTTTCATAGCATCCTCAAATCAATATTCTTTAATTTAAAGTAATCAAATAATTACTGTACTTTTTTCCCCTAAAAAAAAAGATAATCAAAAAATATTTTATTTAATAAGATAATTTTGAAAGTAAGTCATGAAAACCATGAAATTAATTAGCAGTATTGTAAAATGAAAATATCATATGCTTAGGCAATCAGGTTATATTTAAACAATACTGGGCAGATTGAATACCAGATTAACATTTAACTGATGAAATATAGGTCTTGTTAGCTCTGTGTCTGTTTGTCCATTAATGGCATTAAAATACCTTTAAAGTAGTTTAAAAAGCAATAAAAAATATAGGTTGTTTTTTTATTAAAATTGAAAAATCTTTATGCTTTTGATAGCTAAGCTAGTTGTTGTAAGTATCAACAACATAAATAATCTTCCAAAAACTAATTAATAAAGAACTTTAAAAAATAAAGCATTTGCTTCTTCATTTTTTTTATCCACTTTTTGTTAACTGAAACAATACATAGATATTGCAATGTGAAATTAAATAAATGGATAAAAGTCACTTTAAAAAAAAAAAAAAGTTGCATTATAGTATTATATACCATACCATGTGTGAATCTGATACAATGATAATTATTTTATTGCTGTCATATATTTAAACCATCAGTTATTTAGAATATATTTTTAAAAAAGTGATCAAATATATATATATATTGTGACTCAATTACTTATATATATATTGAGACAGTTATGTGTATCATGGCATACAACAACATAGTAGAGTGTGTACACATATATATAAAGTTGAAAGGAAAAGTAGAAATAAACACAATAAAAATAAATTATATATATTTTCTATATTACATTAGAATAACAGTTAATGATTAAATAATTTTGAATTTAAAAAAATATATAAATTAAACATTTTAAAAAGGTCTAATTAATATTTTATTAATTCTGATTTTGAAATTAAAACAAACATACTTTTATATTGCAATAAGTAGACTGATAATTATAAAATTCCACTATCTATTTTGATTAAAGAATTTTTTTTAATTAAAGCTTGTATAACATATTTTGATTAAAATTCTACAAAGTTATTTTTGAAAGGAATAAGGTGAAATGAAAAAATTCATTAACTTTTTTCAATCAAAATAAATAAAACCTATTTTTTAATTGCTGTATTTTTAATTCCACCATGACCATAAAAAGGTTTGAAAAAAAGATTAGGGGGAGCCCTTAGAGTTTTTACAGATTGTAATAGCATGATGATTATGAAGTGATAACTGAAGACAAGACAGTGCAAGTCAGTGACTTCCAATTCTGTTCATAATGGTAGAGTTTGGATTGACATGGAAGTAAAGGATCTGCTTTTCTGTATTCTCCATAACCCATATTGTGTACTAGATGGTATGATTAAAATCTTTCAAATTCTAGACTAAATGAAGCTGATTGAATGGCATAAGCTACTTGGATTATACCTTTTTCAAAGATGATAATAAGCCAGTTTACTGTTTAGAAGGGACCAGCTTACCCAGAGATTCCATCAGTTTGCTGAAGTAATTTATACATATACTATTTTATCTATATGCAGAGACGCACAGATAAAGATAGTGTGTCAGATATATGTAAAGGACAGCTGGTGAGTAGAGCATATTATATATATTGAGACTGATGGCATTTTAAATAATTCCTTTAAAATGAGTTAAAATTTATAATTAACAAATTTTAAAAATAAATGACTTTTGTTAACTAAAAATAAAACAAGGATAGAAAATAATAGAAGATTAATTGTTCCCCATATTGTTCATAAAAGAGAGACAGATGGGGATCTTTTTTAAAAAATATTGAAAATTAGGCCACAAGGACCTGAATTTTAAATGAAACTTTCCAAATAATAAGTTTTGTTTTTTTTTTCTAAAGAAAAACTTTTACTTACCATAAAAAAAGCAGGTAATTAGTAGCTTTGATTATTATCATATATATATACACACATGCATGTGCATTTATGTATCATTAAAAATGAATTGAATTTTTTTATAAGTCTATGACAATTTGAACATGTTAATTTTTAAATTAATATGCAGCACATTTGAGTTCTTATATATATGTACATTTTATTTTTTTTGGCATAGAATTACATATTGAGAAAATTCCATGCAGACACACATATGCTAAATCAGTCATTAATTATGTATTATAAAAATAAATTTTATTTATAGGTTTATGACAATTTAAATATGTTCATAAATTATTATACCATGTCTGTGCTTATATGTGTGTTTTATGTAAACCTTATGAAGTATTTGTAAATCACAAAGTAATTGTATTAATCAAAATCATGAGGCTTAATTTATATGTATTCTACATACTTTAATTTAATTTTATTATTATTAATAAATTTATATTTCATTGTTAAAATTATTCCAGTGAATTTATTCAATCCAAAATAGTTTTAGAATATTATATATTTGTATTATATCTCTTGATTACAGTAACAGTTATAGAGCTTTTTATCTCTGAACTGGATTTATGCATAATGGTCTGTTATATAAAAGGGGTTTATGTTTAGTGTATGGACATTCAGGTGATAATTCTGGTTGACACAAAAGGGATATCCTTTAAGGTCTATGCACTACATTCTATTTTATTTATTATTTCTTTAAAAACTTAGTTTGTAGTTGACCAGTACATTATTGGTGCTAAGTAGCCAGAGCATTGATAATGGGCAAGATGTTTTAGTATCTCAGAATTATTTGACTTATTGTTGTACTTTTATGAAGTAGCACCTAAGAATGTACATCCAGATAATTATTGTTTGTATTTCTGGCCTAGGTTTGGCAGTGACTAAATAATAAGCCAGGTCTATAGTGGATCACTTTTGAATCCAGTCACAAGATTGATTGTTGATTAATTTTTATTGTTGATCATTCATGATGATGAAAGATTGTTGCTTTTGTGTAATTCTGGGTAAACTTATAGTTAGTTCTGTGCTGATTTCTCAGGTTCATGTTCTTCATATTCATTATCATTCCTTTAATATTTAATATGTACATTGTGTAGTAACCAGGGTTGATGATGATGAATGCTATCATCTCAGGATCATCCCATGCTTCTCCATACCATTACAATATATATATATAACATTATAGTTACACTGTAAATTGGCTAATTTGAATTTGGAAACTTTAAAAATTTTATTGGCTTTGATTTTAAGAACATGTTTGATCCTTAAAAGGCAATAAACATAATTTTTTATCAAAATTATATAAATATATATTTTTAATTTTATAAATATTTTACATTTAATGTAGTTTTGTAATGATATTGTTTAGTATTTATAGTATTTCAATATTTTCTACCAGGTGTTTGTAACTGGTAGTTCACAAACATCTGGAACAAATAAACGACTGAGGTCTGGCTATCAAATCTTTTGGCACACTTTCCCATGAGTTATCTGAGTGTAACAAGATGCAGAACTGTCACCCAAAAGTAGAGCGTTTGGAAAACATTTATAACTGTAGACTAGAAGACAACAGAATAAAAAAAAAAAAACAGGACAACCATTTGCTGAAAACATCATGTGACATTTTATCAATGTAATGCATGAAGAGGTAATTATTAAAATATAAACATATGTTTGAATCTGAGGTTATAAGTAGCAACTTAGCTCAGACCTAACCTAACACCACTGTCTGTCTGACTAAAATTTCTAATTAGTGTATAAAATGGATTTTAAAAAAATAAATATATACATATATATTTGTTACCGTTTTAATGTTTTTTTTTTAATGCTCATTTATTATCAAGTTATCACATATATTTAAAATTAACTTCTTCTTTTTTTACATATGTGTAAATCTTTGAATATGTAAAGACGAGTTTCATAAAAATAGTCATTTAATAATTGAGAATTATTAATGGAGACATTAATATGCCAAAGACTTGCTATATAATTCATTCTAGCGTTTTTACTTAGGTAAACATTAAAGAACAATTAATTATCTGCAATGTATAATACTACATTATAAATTAACTATCTTTCATATCACTGATATGCATGAAACGTATATTATAATAAAATCTAATGATGGTTTTAATAAAGCTTAAATCTGGAATTAACATTTACATATATGTTACTTAATGAAAGTTTAACCAATTATTTTCAATATATAATATACACCCATACACACTGATGGATCCTTAAAATTGAAAGTGTTATTATAAGTGATATTTATATATATATATAAATTGTGATACTAGATATATAATTACTTTGAAAAGTCTGGCCAATAGATAGTTATATGAAATAATTACATAGTAAAAATTTATCTTTTTGAATATCTATCATTAGAAAATATTTAAATATTAAAACTTTTTGGCATTTTCTTTTATCTTGATAGTAATCTATTCTATTTACTCTACTTCAGAGTTACATATTTATAAACTTGAATAACAAATGGGTTCTGAAAGGTAGCACTACAACCAAATCCCAAATTAGTTTTTACATATTAACTTTCACTTTTGAGAAGTGCAGCCAGCATATATAATATTAATTTGAATTTTCATACATTTATATTTCAACTATAAATTATTTCCTTCTTTTCTAAGCTGACGTAGTAATATGAACACATATGCAGAAAAGGTAGATTTTTTAAATATTCAGTTTTATTACTGCCTAGTATACTTTCAATACCTTTTCCGAATATGTTTTTATTAACAGTAGTTTATTATGGATTTATAATGTAAACAAAATAATGGGTAGGATCATTTCCAAGTAAATTAGCTTCAAATATACTTTAGCAATGTTGTTCCTTGGGAAATTATCCATCATTATTGAAAGATGATTGATAATTTCCCAAGCAACAACACTCCTAAAATACATTTGAAACTAATTTACATGGAAAGAATCCCAACATTTTAATTTATTTACATATATATGCACACTATATATATATTGTGTATTATTATTTACCAAAGACAAAAATATTTACAGTAAGCTTATAGATAATAACATTAAAATATGTAATTATAAGTAAAACCTACATAACTATGCCAGCAAGTTAGTTTGAATTTAAAACTTTAAAACGTTTGAATTTCAAGTGATTTAAATAGTCCATATAAAAAAATAATATGGCTGCTGGGTGTAAGAAAACAATCCATCTCTTCTCATAAATGAAAATCAATAATCATAAACAATGTAGTGAATGTGTTATAATAATCTTGTATTCTATTCTTACTCAAATTTACAATACACAGCTCAAAAACAGAATAAACATAGTTTACAATACACAGCTCAAAAACAATAAACATAGTAGATTATTTCTCCTAAACTAGATGTTAAAAGTGGGGGAAATTACATGATAGTTTGTTTGACATGTGAATACATTATAAGTTATTTTAATAAATTGCAAAGTATAAATTATATAAACTAACTAAAGTGGTATTGAAAGTATATCACTGAAATATACAGTTACAAATTCATTTCATATCTATTCAACTAGATAAAAAATTGGCTTAAATTTAAAACCTTAGAATATATAAAACTTTCAAATTATAAAACTCAGTAGCATAATATACTGACTGAGAATCTCTTGATATTTATGGTACTCATCTTATAGCTAAAGGCACCGCTCTATGGTCCGGTTTTCGCGCCAAAACACATAAAAATGCTGTTCCGCTGCCGATACGTTCGAACCCGCATTTTCTATAATACAACTTTTTTGTTGTGCTACAGAATGCAGGTCGCTATGTCGCATCGCAGTACAGCATGTATGTCGCATAGCTGCAAATACATTTTCCGAATTCGCACGATTTATAAAATAATTACGGCTTGATGAGAGAGTTTGTATTTGAATTGTATTGAAATGTTGTTTTCATTGGATTTTTTTTTTTATTTTAAACTATTGAAATGTTCAGATTTTTTAAAACAATAATTGTAAGACTTTTTACAACATACTGTATTGAACTTTTATTTGGGAAAATGTTAAATATCTATGTTTTTATTGAATTGCAATTACGTAACGTGACAAAGAAGATTCTACTGTCTATATATTTTTGAAGTAAAAAAGAGCGGTAGGTAAAAAATATCCAGTAAGAAAAGTCCAAATATACAGATTTTTTTTGTAAATTTAATAAAAAGCAAACATTATAAACATGTTTAATAAGTAAAGAAGACATTTGTATGTGTTTGTTGTTATTTAAAAAAGTTTGAGTTTCTTTCTTCTGTCCGAGTACGGTTACGATTTTTATTTTTTTTATTTTAGCATTACAAACAAACAGAACACTAACCCTAAAACTAATCCTAACCCTAAATCTAACCTAACAACTTTTACTTTTATTACGATTATTATTTTTTAGTTAAACAACAACAAAAAAAGTCATAACACAAATAAAAAAATATCCGATAGAAAATTGATTAAAAATAGCCGTAACACAATTTAAAAAGTATACGATATAAAAAACACAAATCAAATTGTAATTTGTTGATTTTATTTTACATTTATTATTATTATTATTTAAATTTTATACATTAATAAAAAAATAATATTTAAAAAAGACGATTTTGTTTTGTTTTTATTTTCACATTACAAAAAAGCACAGAAAAATTATTAAAATCAACAGCCCGTGAATGTTCATATTTTATAGTTTTAGCGTGAAAACGGCACCATCCAACGGCATTTTTATCTATACTACAAGCACCATATTTATATTCAGCGCTCATTTATTAAATTAATAAATACTGTAAGTAAAGATAATGCTCATCTTAGTTTAATTTTAGAAATAAGCTAATATAGATTATGTGATAATTAATTGTTTTATTCGAAATTTTTTTTTTTTAATTTTTACATCTATGTTGAGTGACAGTATTTTTTAGAAATGTAGACTTTATCATAGAAAAAGATCCCATGTTATCGAACATTTGATAAGTAATTCAAAGTAAGAGTAAACATCTTTTAAAAATAAAGTAAATGCAGTAACTCCAATATTCATGACATTTGATCCCAAACATATATTGAAATTTATGAATAATAGTGGATTATATTATAGTATGAGTTTTAGTACCTCATAAAAGTGTGTTATATATTAATACACGTGTTGAAAACATGTATAACACACTAATATATGGGCACATGCCCATACTTATAAATATTTTTAAAATTTATTTAAGAATGATTAATTGGATATGTGGTTATGGAAATTTAATATGGAGAATACAGTGGTTGATGAATAGCTATACTATGTAACTCAGCAATCATAAGAAAATGTGTCTTCCCCAATGATGGTGAAAGCTGTATTGTATCACAAGCATACCTTTATTTTTGCAGTCAATGTACTGACAATCTAGATTAATCAGAAGCCTTTATTTTGTAGTTAATAACAGCTAGGTGATAAAAATAAAGCAAAATTATAACTTTATAAATATATTTTTAAATTAGCATAAAAATTTTGTTGCTTATAACAATAAAAACAGATTCAATTGTCATTATGTTGATGAATTTGATTATTGCTCAAATGTAATTTTTAATGACTACATGAGATAAATGCACATTAAGAAGGTATAATTTCCAAATTAAATCTTGTCATATATTTAATAAATTATTAAAAATTTTGCAAATACTATCATAATTTTATCATATAAAAACAATTAGAAAATTTTAGAGTTTCAAAAATATATGGCTTGGCAAACAATTTTTATCCAGTATGCAAATTATTAGATATAGTCAATATGTAAGATTTTCTAATCAAATTCAGCAACCATTAGGTGTTAGCTATATAAAAAAAAGTTGAGAGCAAACAGGGTTTGTGAAAAGAAAAATCATGTTTTGTAATTATGAAGCAACAAATTCATAGGAAATAAGTGTTACAAACATTTAACTGATTATTTAAATGTTTCTTCATTCATTTATTTAAAAAGTATTTACTTTGTTGTATAACAATGTTGAAATATAATAGTAATCTATAGGTATAGATCATTCTAATGAAAAACAACTGAAGAATTACTAAAAAAAAGTTAACAGCAAAAGCTATAAAATTTTAGTTAAATACACATAGTACTACTGCATATGCATATTCAAGAAGTAAAGATACTAAAATGCATTTTTTACCACCTTATTGTTTTCAAAAATATGATTAAATTGCTTAGAACAATGTGTTAGTCTTTATAATTTAAAATGCCAGTAAAAAGCTATTATATTCTAACATTAAGGAGTTATATGACAGATACATTGGAATACACCTGGGTCTTGTTTTATGTGGTAGGTAGGTTCCTCAGAAAATGCACACAAAAGAAATTGCACAAAAATAGACTTACCTTAAAAATTGGGAGATGGGTTCTGTAATTTTCTGAAATCGTATAAAAACAAAGCAACAAGGAAAAATTACTTTAAAATTCGCATTTAAAAAATAAGGAAATAAAGTATGACTAATAAAAAATTTCAAATATTTGAAAAAAATTAATACAAGATAAACTTTTTTTATTAATTACAGTATTTAATTTTACATTTTTCATACATATTTTAATCATTACCATTATTTGACAATATGCGTTCGTTTGTGAACTGGTAAGAAATCAGATTCGTGATGTGATGTACAACTAGCGCCACTTTCAGTCTTGTGGTGTATTAATGGTTTTCTGTTTCTATATTAAAAGAATGAGATCGCAATCAAAACAAAAAGATTATACATTATCATTAGAAAGATTATTTTCAGTTTACAAAATCAATAAAATCTTTGTTATTTATTTTAACAATCTAAAACATTATTTATTTCTGTTATATCTAACAAAATATGTTTTAAAAGTTTAAAATTTTTGAATATTTTTGCCATATTTTTATACTTAAGTATAAATCTATTATTTACTCATTAGTAGGTTATATTCATGCTAGCTGCTAATATAATGTTATATTTTTGAAAAAATAAAGTATTTCAAGTCAAAATAAGTTATTAATAATTTAAATTTCTTGATATCTAATAAATATAGTGAAATATGAAAGATATTAAGAAGAAACATGAATCATATAACTTCAAAATTACATTAAAATAATCCGCATAAAACGAGACCCAGTTGTATTTAAATGCAGAAACCATATAATCACAGAGCTGGACTATGTTGTTCAGCTTCCAGTTGCAAATTAATTGTGATTACTCTGGCTTGCACTGGGTGGCAATACATATAGAGAGTTTTGTCTGTTTTAATAACAGTTAAGAGCAAACATAAGAAATAGTGATCATGTGATGTTTATTGGTTTAAAACCAATCCAGCCTAATAGGATAGTGGTGGCTATGGTTATTAAAGAATCAAAGACACCAAAATGTATGGGTACTAAACTGTGTTTAGGCCTATATGACTATATAAGCTAATGATCTTGGATTGGAAATATTATAGTGTTTTCAATTTAAGTCTCATAGTTTTGTAGTTAAGTAGAGATAAAAGGTGGCTGCTGGAGGGTTGCATTAGATCTGAAGATCTAGGTGTAGTGCTCTCAGATCCAAGGCTCTTCACTGATGAAGGCCACAAGCCAGAAACTAGTCTGGGGATATTGGATGAGTAGGCACTAGATGAGGATTTTGTACACAAGCCTTCTGGCATCCATTGATTACTCTAGCTTGCAGTATGTGGCAATACATATAGTGAGTTTTATCTGTTTTAATAACAGTTATAAGCAAGCATAAGAAATAGTGATCATGTGATGTTTATTGACTTACAACCAATCTTCACAGAAGATATATTCTTGAAATTCCAATCAATTTTTCTAAGTCATAATTAAGGCATCATCTAAATTATATAAAAATAAAATCCTGTTGCTCAAAATTGTTTTATACTATAATAAAAGTTCATATTGTTAATGCTATTTTAGGTGGTATAATTCCTTCCTATAGTCCAGGAATGCATATTTTCAAGATTTGTCAGATATCTCATGCCTATAACACATCATACATCTGTCAATTGTCTTCATATCTTCTATTAATTACAATTGCTTAGTACATCTGTCAATCATCTTCATATCTTCTATTAATTACAATTGCTTAGTTTTTCTATTTGTAAAATTTATTTTAATTTAATATGTCCTCAATCATTTGTATCCTATATTAGAGCTAAAATATATATCACAATCTTGGTTATTTCTATCCTATAACATTGCTTACTTCACTTCCATATGCAGGCCACTCATTTTTTACTGATCATGCTATGGAACAGGCTGGTCTATTGGAGAATTATAATTTCCAATCTTTAGTTGGTATTTCATTCAGAGATTTGAATATATATCTATATCCTAATAGATGTCTATGGTCAACTTTACCACTTGCCCATATTTTAACCAGATTCTAAAAATATATATGTTCCTCAGTCATAGTTGAATTTTTCATTTAATTTATTATTTGGTGCAATGTCTACCAAAACTTTTTTAATGCTCTTTAAAAAAATAAAGAGTAGTGTAGTACATATTTATATTCTCAAATACTTTACCTATAAGTACTACTACTAACAAAATTTGGCAAAATAATAATTTTCTGAGTTGTACATTACTTTACAATAATATGAAGCACTCACTTATATAAAATTTGAATCATTTTTCATCTGCCCTCAAACACCAGTTGTAATGCTTATGTTTTCATAAGTTATGTATCATATGTCATGTTTTTTTTTCTTTTTCATTTCTCTATGTATTGATTTCTATATATTTAAATATAAAATTGGGAGCAAACTTGAATTTTTTTTTAGCCAATCCATTGAGTCATTCAATATTATTTGATAAATGAGTTTCTTTCTATTCTTAACTTTAGAATAACCAAAAAAAAAACACATAAGGCTTCATTGGGTGTTATTTGTCTAGCCTTGTAAATACTGTCCTCTCCTTTACTATTTCTCTGAGAGGGAATGCTAGAGAGATATTTGTCATGATTTATAGTTAATAGATTATAAAGTCAAATTCAATTATTAGTATACTAAACTAATGAAGTGCATCAGTTTCATCTTAACTGATTAGAACAAGATTTGTTTTTTAACTGTAAATTAAAGCAGAAAATATTTTCTTGCCATAGAATACTCTATTTAAAATGTTAACTTCTCTGAATTATACATGTATGAATTATATAACACATTCGACACATTATGCCTAAGCTCTCCAGTTAAAAATCTCACCACTACCACCACTGTCAAAACACATTATGTTTAGATAGAAAATTGTAACCACATTCTATTCATGCCTAAAATATTTTATAGATTATAAAGCATACCAAGACAAACACAGTAGAACAAAATTATAATCAATCAAGAAGTTAGTAGAATTTTATACCCATCATCCTAAATTAAATACTTTTAGAACAGAGATTATAATTAGTCATTTAAAAATCTTGAAAACAAACTATTCTACACAATAGATATACAATAAACAAAAAAATATCCAAAGTTGTACTGGTTATCATATATATATTATTTGTCTTGGCAAATATTATAGTCTAAATAATATCTTAAATGTAATAGAAAATGCTTACCATTATTTATCTATATGTAATATTGCATAGACAATAGTTGATGAAATTTTGAACTGAAGAGTTTGATGTATAATTTATATAAGATAGTTACTGTAGTTTTTAATATTGAGGAGAGGGATTATTATATATGTATTAATTTAGAGCAGTTTCAGTTTGATATATTTTAATATAAACATAATTTTTTAATTTAAAAAATGAAATCTTTTCTATATTTTTTAAAATTTACTAATAATATTTTCAAACACATTTTATTTTTTAAACAAGTGATACTTTTATGGGAAATTTTTCACTAAAGGGTCATTCACTGAAATGTAAAATTATACTATAAATTGTTAATATTTTGTATCATTTTTGGTTTATTATTTGGCTAACTAATTTTATTAATATATATATATATCACTCTAAAATCTCCATTTCTTTTTAATTTTTTATCTACCCATATTTCTGTTTTGCATAAACTTGCACTCCAAATGAAATAATTAACAAGTTTCTTATTCAACCAAGGAATTAGAGAAAAATGACAAAATAACTGGCAAAAATAATATTTATAATATATATAAATATTGAAGAAAACAAGTGTAAAAAAATATATTATTTTTTGAGAAAATTTTGAAGTATTAGACTGGACATATAATCAGAGACAGAAAAAAACAGATTGTAGAGATAATGATTTAAAAAAAAAATATTATGAATGTTTGAAAAGTAAGACTGAAGATAAATATGACTTGGAGAAAGTAGCCTGGTTTAGTGTGTGAAATCTTTCTTCTAGTAATTAACTATTGTTGAATATGCTTAGTAATTATAAATCCACTTCGGTCTAAAACGCCATATTGAATTTTTTAAAATACTGGCCTGAGACACAATTTTCATAATAACTTCAGTTTTAATTATGTTAGAGCAAAAAAATTACATTAATAGAAACTAGAAAAACTAAGGCAAACAATAAGCATAAGATAAATAGTGATAACTATATAAAAAATAAGGAAAAAATAAATTTTCACATCTGAAATTATTATTATTTTGTTGTTTGTTCATAATTTGGAAATTAACATTAACTAAAATTCAAAATACATCTTCACTGATAATTTCTTTATATTCCTCACAAAATTATCTTTCTAAATATGTATAACATGTCTTACCCGAGATAATCCACAGCTTCACAATTTCCAAAATAATTCGGATATGACTTCTTTATTTTTATCTTGTACCCCATCTAAATGTCAAAGGCGTCTATAAAGAAAAAGATTCATCCTAATAAAAAATACAAAAGAAATCATCATAGCAATTGGCTTCTTGTCTATCTAAAACTAGAAATTGTAGGCTACTGTCTATATCACTGCTAAAATGAGTTTCATCTCTTCATTTTATATTTTTTTGTGTATATCAGTGATGTTTATATTCTTTATGGACACCAGTGATGTTTATATTCTTTATGCACAGAAGTGATGCTATCTTGTTATATTTATTGTACCACATAGATATAATTTATTTGCATATAGTTTATTTATTAGCTATAGACTTGAAAATAATGTGATGAAACATATAGCAAAACCAGAGTGACCCCAAAGCATGAGTATCAAGACATAAACAAGAATCAGAATTTGATTATTTACTTGCATATGCAATCTTTCTATACATTTGATTATTATTTTGTAACTCATTACTTGTAAACACAAACATATTATATAAATATAATTATAAATAATAAATTATTAAACTTTTTGAAAATCATTATTTTTATAAAATAAATGGATTAGAACTTTAGAAAATTATGGTGATATGAATTCTATATGAGCATAAATAAAAATATAATTTATATTAACACACTTTAACTACAAACTAAAATTAATAAAAAATATAATTTTTTAAAAAAATTTAAAAAAAATTAAAATATTAAAAAAATTAAAATTCTATAATTACAAGCCATTACATTGAGGCTCTATTGTAGGCCTTGTTTGTGAATAACACCAGAGAAATGTTGACTTGCAGACCGTAAACCATTTTCTGTCTTTATCACTTCATGATAATTACAAAAGTTATTAAAAAACAAAAAAAAATTAAATACCTTCCTTGATTAAAACTGCTGCCAAAAATCCAAATTTCAACATATTTTTTTTGAGGTAGACATTTTTAGAATCACATGTCATTGAGCTATCAAATGCTCATATTTTGGTTGATGTCATGCTTATACTTTTTATGTCAGTAAAGAAAAAAAACAATACATCAGCCGACACATGGCTAACTTGCTCAAAGAGCCAAAGCAGAATTATAAAATTAAAACAGGCAAAATTCTTTATATGTATTGCGACTCAGTGCAAGTCAGAGTAATCAATGGATGCCAGAAGGCTTGTGCATAAAATCCCCATCTAGTGCCTACTCATTCAATATCCCTCCAGCAGCCACCTTTTATCTTTACTTAACTACAAAACTATAAGACTTAAATTGAAAACACTATAATATTTCCAATCCAAGCTCATCAGCTTATATAGTCATATAGGTCTGAACTCAATTTAGTGTCCATACATTTTGGTGTCTTTGGTTTTTTAATAACCATAGCTACAACTATCCTATTAGGCAGGATTGGTTTTAAGCCAATAAACATCATATGATCATTTCTTATACTTGCTCTTAACTGTTATAAAAACAGGCAAAGCTCTTTATATGTATTGCCACTCAGTGCAAGTCAGAGTAATCAATGGCTGCCAGAAGGCTTGTGCATAAAATCCCCATCTAGTGCCTACTTATCCAATATCCCCAGACTAGTTTTTGACTTGTGGCCTTTGTCAGTAAAAAAACCTTGGATCTGAGGGCACTGTAGCTAGATCTTAAAATCTAATGCAGCCCTTAAGCAGCCACCTTTTATCTCTACTTAACTACAAAACTATGATACTTAAATTTAAAACACTATAATATTTCCAATCCAAGTTCATCAGCTTATATGGTCATATAGGTCTGAATTCAGTTCAGTATCCATACATTTTGGTGTCTTTGGTTTTTTAATAACCATAGCCACCACTATCCTATTAGGAAGGATTGGTTTTAAGCCAATAAACATCACGTGACAAAGACCACAATCCAGAAACTAGTCTGGGGATATTGGATGAGTAGGCACTAGATGGAGATTTTATGCACAAGCATTCTGGCATCCATTGATTACTCTGGCTTGCACTGAGTGGCAATACATATAAAGAGGTTTGCCTGTTTTAATAACAGTAAGAACAAGCATAAGAAATAGTGATCATGTGATGTTTATTGGCTTAATTATAAAATCATTAATTATTTTTAATTTTTTAAAAAAATATATAAAAAATTATTTCTAAATTATTAAATTATATATTTAAAATAAATACATAGTACTTTGTCACCTTATCATGCTAATGATTCATATAGCTGACCAATCTTTAATTTAATAACTTTATTTTCAGTTTAATATTTTATTACTATGTAATTATAATTAAATTGTCTTGATAAGATTTGCCGTGAATATAAATATTTCTCTTAAAGGAAAGTTGGTCGATAATTTGTTAATTCTCATTTGAGTAAACATATATATATATTCTGTTAAGCAATTTACTGTTTCGTGTATGCAATCATATATATTATATTATCTTTTTGCATGGGGGGGGGGGATAATTTAAAATTGTATAATTTTGATATCTGTACAGTGCAAACTAAATATTTTACCCATATAATTAAAGAAGATTTTTTTATTTCAGCAAGTAACTATATGACTAAAGAATTTTGTGATAAACCAACAAACAACAATTCATGTATGTGTATGATGGACATATATTTATATACATGTAGAATTAATCATTCTTTAGGTCTATTTATATTTTAATATATATATATAATTTTGTATAATAAACTTAATTTTTATCATTTGATTTACAAGTATCAAATTTTCTGCAATCATTTCAAAATGGTGATCGTTTTGTAATATTGATGATGTCATAGGATAGTGACTTCATTAACACTGTCTTTCTAAAATAAAATAGTGACATTCACTGCAAAAATGTATAATAGTGTTTATTCATTATACAATATATAATGTTTTGATAATAAAATTAATATACAATCGATGTACTTTATTTAATTTTTATCCAGTAACTTTGCAAGACAATACACCAGTTCATTTACCATGGTAAGTAAAAACATATTTGGATCATGTACAACAACAAAGTGTATTAGTATTTAGTTGTAAAATATGTATATTAGCTAAATCACATTTATTATAGATTAAATTTCTTATGAACATTATTTTGCCTATGGCAAAATATGACAATCATAACAGTCATTGTAATTCTAAATTATTTTAAGGGGAGAAAATTATTTTATGTACTATGCAATTAATAATCATCTTTATATAATCAAAGGCTTTTATGTGTAAATTTAAAATATTATTTTTTCAATTTTAAATCATTAGTCTTGTAATTTGTTTGTCACATATTCAAAATAATAATTGGTTTACAGTAAACATAGATTAGGAAAAAAAGGTTCAATCATTTATATACCTTATTAAAACTATAGACATCAACTGTACATTATATTTCTTTACCTACATTTTATTTACTTTCACTGCCCTTCTGTAAAATTTAAAAAAAATCAAGTTATAAAAATGATTTGAACTCAGATTTTCAAACTCTCTATATCTATCTACTCCATCTTATACAACTGATACACATAACAACATACATGTATATTAGTTGTATAAGATAGAGTGGATAGATGTCAGTGTCTTAAAAGTCTGAGTTCAAATCCCTTTTAATTACATTAAGTTCAGTATAGATTAGATACTTGTAGTTAAATTCTAAGTCTTATTGATTAGAAATTACAAAGAAAAAAACTAATAACTGAACATAAAGTGAAACAAAAACAAATTTTAAAGTGCATTGTATTAAACTTTTTTTAAAATTTTAGAAATGTGCATTGTGATCCTCCCTCACCCCACCCCCTTTTCATTCTTTATTTTAATTCAACAAATTGTTAATTGGGAAATATTCTGCTGCTATGTAAGAAGAAAAATGGCAGATTGTTAACAGAAAAATAATCATTTTTGTTTCTTTTAAAATTATACCTACCAAAATGTTTTCATATAATATATTTATCCACAGATTAGTTTTTTATTTAATAATGCATATAGTAAAATATTTATTCATTAATTAAAATAAGTTTTTCAATTTAAATTTCATTTTTAATCAATTGTTTTTCTATATATTTTGAATTTAAAGTAACAAATTATTTTTCTCCAAGTACTTATTGTAATTTCTTATTTTTTATGTAAAATTTTACTTTATAAGGCATTTTGGGAAGCCAATTGTCCTCACTAACTGGAATAAATGTGTAATCTTTTTTATAATGCTCCTATCAATCTTCTTTAACTTCATTTTACTATTCAAACTAAAAGCTGAAATTTAAAATACTCTTAAGACTTTGAATCCAAGTTAATTTGCTTGAATACCTATATAGATCTGATCCCGAATGAATAACTATATGCTCACTTCTGTTTTAACTATAAATATTTTTTTTGCCTGACCAAGAGTGTTAATGACAACAAATACATATTTCTTTAACTTTCACAACATATGGTAAAACAAAAGCAATTTAAATAGTAAAGTAAAGGTAATTGTTACCTCCAGTTTTGAATGCTAAATTTCATTGACAAATACCAAAAGATATTAACAAAGGCAGTGAAAAACCACTAGCTGATTATTCAAGCTTATTATAGATGGCACTAGAGTAAAAAGCTGTTCTTTTTTTTATTCTGTATTGAACAAAATAAAGAATCAAATAATTTATTATAAACTTTTCTCATCATCATATTATTTTGATATGAAGAACAACAACCTATTGTATAGATTTAAAATTTTAATATAATTGCATAACAGTGCATTGAAAGACTGATAACCAGAATAGTGTGATACCTACATAATTGTAATAAGGGAAATACATGTACACATGCATATATATATAATAGTAATTGATAAAATAAGGTAGTTTGATCTTTTTGGCACTTAATGATAGTGTTAATATTCATCTCTGCATCTGTTTTTTTTTAAGTAGCTAAAATAAAGAAGTTGTGATATACAAGGCTTATATATATTTATTCATTGATATACCATATTCTTAAGATGAGCAATAAAACAGTGGTGTAATGTAAGTTTAAATATAAATATTATAAAGTTAATTAGCTAATATTTAAATAATTATTATTTAACTATTAAATAATTTACTGAATTACATTTAAATATTTTCCAATCTACCTGAATATATTATAGGTTCTATATAAAAGAAACTACAATAGTAATAAATAAATAAATAACAGGATTTGATGTTTTGGCAATGGCAACATTGAAAATCATTTTAACGAATTTTCTATTTTGGATAGTTTATTTTTAGATGTAAGTATTTATTCTGTTTACTTCACAGTCATCTATTATATGCTTGAGTGAGAAATCGATAGATAGCTCTGAAATAAACAGGATGACGCGAATCTTTTTTTTTTCATTAGTAGGTAAAATAAAGAAGTTTATTGGTTTATATATAACATCATATTTTTTAAAAGAACCACGAAAATGAGGTGTAACATAAGTTTAAATATAAAGGCTAGAACATATGATGAATATAAGAAGAGAAAATCGTGATTGTTGCAAATGAATTGTGTAGTATATATATATAGTGGGATTAATGAAAAAATAAAATTTTATAAATGACTTGTGCTACAGCCGAATTCACAAGAGGTGTTTTTCTTACCTTACGATGACTTTTTTTTTTTTGTAAAAGTTGTAAAATTATTTCTTAGGGTTTAAAATAGAGAGTGGAATGGTTTTTTTTTTTTCAAAGTCCTTGAAAAATTCCAGATAAGCCCAAGATATTTCAATTTTTTAAAATTTCAAATGAATGGCAATCTGTTGTTTACCCCCCCCACCACCACCACCACCACCACACATATGTACAATTTAATTAAAATCTAACCATCGTTCCTAGCTGAATTATTTCGTATAACAGAAAAGCATAATATTCTTTATATTTGAATAAAGCACATATCTTGATTAGATTTATCATTATTAGATACGATCGTTATCTAATGATCCTACAATCTGCGCTTTCGTAAAATTTTCAATTCAATATACAGGATAGTTTATGATTACTTTCTCTAATATCATCTGAAATGGTGATTATTGCAACACATGTGACCAACTCCACCAACATTATTAAGCATTATTGCTGTTTAATTAATATAGATATTAGTAATAATATATTTTTAAAACGTAAGCAAAATAAATAGAATTGTAAAATAAAACACTAAAACTTTTCAAACTATTTACAAATAGTAAAAAAATCACGGCTGTTTTTATTATTTATATAATTCTCCATCATTATATAAATATTGATTTGATATCCTTATACTATCAGAAATCCCATACCCTGATTTATAACTTGGTTTTAAAACATGGCAACTTCATTACTTCAGAAGTAATACACCCAACTGACAAACCACCACCTCATAACAACTCCTAGTTTGATGTTATTCTTCAGTATCTCAACCAATATCAAATAATCACCAATACCACTTTCAACTCCAAAATTTCTATATGGGATGCACATCTAATTTTGCACCCAATCATCAATAATATAAAACCGTCCTTAGGAATCAACAATCACAAAATCACCTCTTTATTTAAATTCCTTAAATTAGAACCCAAATTTCTTACCTTCTTAATTAAGGTAAATCAAAATGCCATGCATACTAATCACTTTTTACACTTCAAGAGATATCTAAATAATATTGATCCAATATGCCCGTTCTGCAAGACTCAAGAGGATACTTTTGACCATATTATTAAATCATGCCCTCGGCTGGTAGGCATTAGATTGCTAATATAGCATTGACTTTTACAAAATTCTATCATTGAAAGACTCCTTACAAAGTAGACAATTTCCTTTCATTGTTTTTAGTTCATACAATCTGGAGTGTCTGTTGCAAACTAATCTTCACCTTCCCACCTCCAAATCAGGATGTCATATTTATTGATCACCTTAATAAATTAAAAAGTAAAGACTTTATCCTGTCTTCAAAATTCCTCTATAATGAGATATGAAATCTCTTTAAAATACCAAAAATCACCTAAGACATAAACAATCACACACAAAATTTGATACTAGCATTTCTATTAGAGATTCTCCAGGGGATTAAACTTTGGATTCATCACAGATTCTCAATTAGGATGTTAGAACTTCTTACCAAGAAAGACAATGTATTCACATATTCTTAGATAATCAATTATTTTTCATTAATAAAATTATTTTTGAAACTAAATATTGATTTGAATTTTTTTCATTTAAATGAGTATTAGGATTAGATGTGATATGTTGGACTATTTCCATCATCTATGAGTTAATGTTGAATGTATTGAAAATTTTGAACCTTATTTAAACTTCCCAAATACATGTTTGTATTTGGAAAGTTTAAATAAAGTTTAAAATTTTTGGAAAGTTTAAATAGTTTAAAATTTTCAGTACATTCAACATTAACTCTGCTGTGTTTGGTTAGGCTTACGGATTCATTCCAAACAAAGTTACAAAAAAAACAACTACTCAACAATTAAAATGTACAAATTTATTAGTACTAAAAAATATACACGCTTGTTAGTTAAACAATAATATACATACAGTATATGGTTTTTACAAGTTAATGCTGAGGTACTCGTGCCAAGTGTGGAATTCACTTCTAGCTAAATGTTAGCCAGCCTTATGAGCTCAAGTAAGACCCTTCCAGCTATATATTTAGCTTGCCTCAAGTCGAGTGCAGATGTAGCAGTTTCCAGTCTGTAGGTGAGCTTGCCTCACTGTGTGGACATCATGATAATGAGAAGAGATATTATCCTTGCTGATGGCAGAGGGTTTAATGGAGAGCACATTCAGTCATTCAGGTTGACAGAAGTAATTGCTCTATGCCTTGCCTCCAAAAGACTGACTATTTAATGGCAGATCTGCTACCTTACTGGAAACATGCGGATTTGGTGTGCAAACCCCAGTGAAGGATTTAATCCCTTTGGATAGCAACTGGGTACTAGCCAATCAGGTAAGGAATCTGAAATAGTCCACTTCTAAAGGCAAGGTCAGATATGCCCCCTGGCTAAAATTAGCTCTGGAGGACATAGTCATCGAGATGCCTGGACAATGTATTGTCCGCTTGGTTGTTTTCTCCACTTGATTGCTGTTCCTGTCTTCATCTTCTTCACTTGATGAACTTGTTTCTGGTTGTCTGCTGCTATCTTGATTTTGCTGTTCATCTTCCCTGCTTGATGTACTCATCCCAGGTTGACCACTGCTTTTGTTAGCTTCTGATGTGTTGTTGAGTCTTAGCTGGTTGTGATAGTGATGATGACCATCTTCTGTTTGCACAACCACAGTATAGAGACCCTTTATTTGAGTCATCATTGCAGATATCCATTTTGTGGACCTGTAGTACTTATGCCATAATACTTGTGTCCCTATTTGGAGTTTTACTTTGTTTTTCTCTTCTTTTTTAGGTTTGTCATCAGGTTTCAGGGTCGATAGCATAGTTCTTAAGAGTCTATTGAGTAACAGTTCTGCAGGAGTTTTCTCTGTTACTGTGCTTGGTGTGGAGTGCTGTTCTAGCAAGAGTCCCGGCCATTCTGGTGTTTCAGTTCACATCCATTTTTGTGGTCAACTTTTTTTAAAGCCTTCTGAGTCATTAGACTTCATCTTTGATAATATTGTGAGCTTTGGTCACTTTGAATCCTAAGTGACTGAATCAGTCATGGCCTAATAAGTTGCTGTGATACTCAGATGCCACTACCAGTGGGAAATGTCTGGTTTTGTTAAGCATAGTAATTTTTCATGTTGTTTGACCCAACAGTTTGATTTTATTCCCTTGGTAGTCTGATATTGACCTACTACTAGGGTGCAGTTTATATTTATTCTTTTTATTAATAACCACCCAGGTCTTTTTTGAAACGGTAGACACTGCTGATCCTGTGTCAAGTTCCATCTTAACTGGCATATCATTAATTATGACAGTGTGTATAAACCCAGACTTGTCATCTCTGATATGGTTTATACAGGCAACTCACTTATGTTTCTTATAAGGGCCTTTACTGTTTTTAGGAATAGGTGTTTCTATTTTTGACTTGGCTGTTTGTCTTTTCAATTTCTGATATACCACCTTTATATCTCTGACTTGCTTATAAAACATGCATGTTGCCTTGTGGTATGGGCATTCTGTATGTGTGTGCATGTGCTCATTGCATCTATAGCAAAGCCATAGACTATTTGATGCTGAGTTCTCTGATCTGACTGCATATTTGGGTGACCCAGTGTTATGCTCAATTTTTTGCACTTCATACTTAGTAAGTCTTTTTAATGTGGTAGCTTGACTAGATATTGTCTCTGCTAGTCCTGCCTGAGCTACTGCTGTCTCAAAATCTAGGTCCAGAATCATTAACATTTTCAGCCTCAAATTGTGATCATTTATGCCACAAATAAAATGATCACAAATTCATGAAGTCTTTGAAATCACACTTCAAGGCTAACATATGAATTTGTGTTGCAAATTCTCTAGCTATTTCACCCTATTCTTGTATGCTGAGATTAAAATGGTATCTCTGCATTATTGTCAAGGGTTTAGGGGAAAAATACTCTGTGAGAATTTGTCAACACTCTGTCAAAATCCAGCTCAGCTGGAGTTACAGCCATAGAGTGAGACTTGAGTATATCATATGTCTGTGGAACTATAATAGTCATTAGTGTGGCTAACTTTACCTCAGGTTTTTTAATCTGGTTCACCTGAAGATAAAAAATCAAATGCTCTTTATAATTTGGCCAGCTGTCATATTGAACTGGATCAGAAGATTCCATAGAGCTGATTACTCTAGCCATCTTTATTTATTTATGTGAGTCACTGCTCGTAATTATTCGGTACTACTATTGTAGTTGTTTAAAATTGATTTAGTTGTTTAAAATTGATTTTTATATTTATTTTCCAAATAACCACTCGTAATTAATTTTATACTACTGTTGTAGTTGTTTAAAATCAATTTTTGTATTTATTTTCCAAGTAACCACTTGTAATTAATTTTGTACTACTGTTTGTAGTTGTCAATCAATTTATCTTATATTTTTCCGAGTAACCATTCGTAATTATTTGGGTTTTACTGTTACATTATTGTAAATAACTCAATGAAGCTTTTAACCACTAGAGCAAGCTTTTGTTGCTGTCTTATGAGTAAAGCTCTTGTGATTGGTTGCAGCTTCAAATTGACACACCCTTTACATGGTTTTTTTTTTAAAAATCATTGTAATGAAATTATGATGAACATAAATTTTTTCAAAAAGAAAAATAATAAAACAAATATGCAAAATATGCACTCGCATATTTATTTCATACATTTAGATATTTATTTCATACATTTAGATATAACTTTTCCAGCCATAAGGGAAAAATTTTTCAAATGTCTGACTGCACCAGATCTGTTGAAACTGATGTATTTTAGTATAATTTTTCCAGCCATGAGGGAAATTTTTTCCTAATGTCTGACTGTGCCAGATCTATTGTGTTTTGTTAGGTTTTCAGGTTCATTCCAAATCAACAGTTACAAAAAGAACAACTACTCAATAATTAAAATGTACAATTTATTAGTACTGAAAAATATATATGCTTGTTAGTTAAACAATAATATACATGTATGGTTTATACAAGGTAATGCTGAAGTAGTCGTGCCAAGTACAGAATTCACTTTTAGCTAAATGATTAGCCGGCCTCATAAGCTCAAGTAAGACCCTTCCAGCTATGTATTTAACTTGCCTCGAGTTGAGTGTGAAATAGCAGTTTCCAGTCCATAGGTGGACTTGTCTCACTATGTGGATGTCATGATAATGAGAAGAGATACTACCCTTGCTGATGGCAGAGGGTTTAATGGAGAGCACATTCAGTCTTTCAGGTTGACAAAAGTAATTGCTCTCTGCCTTGCCTCCAAAAGGCTGACTATTTAATGGCAGATCCCCTACCTTACTGACAACATGTGGATTGGATGTGTGAATCCCAGTGAAGGGTTTAATCCCTTTGGAAGCAACTGGGTGCTAGCCAATCAGGTAAGGAATCTGAAATAGTCCCCTTCCAAAGGCAAGATCAGATATGACAAACTCATAGATGGAAATAATCCAACATATCACATCTAATAATATACTATCATTACAAACCTTTAGAAAAAAATAGGATTTATTTGAACTCGTTTTCTGCTATATTTATAATTCTCTTCAGAAAACAGTATTGATTCACAAAATCCTATCTTTGGGTCATTTTCTATGAATTATTGTATTTTAGAATTATTATTTAAATAGAGTATATATAAATCTATATTATTTTTAAACTTGAATAGTTATTAGCTTGAAAATATGATTCAACTTAACTAACTGTTTAGATAGGTAGACTTAGATGCTGGGCTATACTTTTGACTCCATTATGACCTTGTATGTGATAAATTAAATTATATTTCATTGTAGTAATATAAGTATTTCAATTGTATGAGTCAAAGTACTTTTGACTCCATTATGACATTGTATGTGATAAATTAAATTATATTTCATTGTAATAATATAAGTATTTCAATTGTATGAGTCGAAGTAGTTATAACACTATTTCTCTGCCAAATTTATTATATGGAAGTGTGTTGTATTTAGTCACAATTATACATATAAACACAAACGAATATACATATGTTTTAAAATGTATTTAGTAGTAATATACATTTGATTTACTATTTAATAACAATGGCTATATTCCACCTGCTACTGTTTAGTGCAGTATAGCTACTAGTTCTAATGTGAACTGTTGAAGAAGAGATTGTAGGTGCCCTTATAGATTTCTACACACTGTCAGCTATACTTGACAGCCTGCCTCATGAGTAAGTACAGTGACTCTTCCATCTACACTATGATAGTTTGCCTCAAATCAGTTTTGGTTCTGGCAGCTTCCAGTCCTAAATGTGGACTTGTCTCACTGTGCTAGCCATTAGCTTAAATAGCTATAATCTTGAGAGTGATCACTGCTATTTAGGATAGCAGGAATTTCCTTCAATTGTATAGGGAGAAACTATTGTTATTCAGATTTAACAGTTGTTCTCCAGAGAACATATATACTGCCTTTCAGGTTTTACGGTTGTTCTCTCTGACCCTATCTTAATAAAGGCTGACTATTAATTAATTACCAGATCTCCTACCTTGATAAAAACATTCAGATTCAATGTGCATCATTACCTAGTAGCTTGTTCTTGCCATTGGCTATGCATTATATTTTTGTAAATGCATTGTTTAGTGAAGATGAATGCTCAATCAGATCACAAGAAAGGAATCTCGATTAGTCCATTATTTGAAGGCAAAGTGAGATATGACATTCCCTCCCCCTGGTTAAAATTAGCCTTGAACAATGTAGACATGCAGATAGGTGTGTTTACTAATGTGATCTGTTGAAGAAGGGACTTTACATGCACTTACAGGTTTCTACCTACTTACAGCTATACTTGACAATCTGCCTTATGAGTAAGTATAGCAACACCTCTGACTAAACTATGACAGCTTGTCTTGAGTCAGTTTTAATTCTGACCATTTCCATTCCTAAATGTAGACTTGTCTCACTTTATTAACTGTTAGTTTAAATAGCTATTGCCTGGAGTATGGTCACTGCTGTTCTGGTTAACAGGAGTATCTGTCAACTGTATAGGGCATACCAGGCTACTGTTATTCAGGTTTAACAGTTGTTTTCTGGAGAACATATCTATTGCCTTTTAGGTTTGTCAGTTGTTCTCAAATGTATATACAGATTTTCAGGTTTGACAATTCTGCCATCTGACCCTACATTTAAAAAGGCTGATTATTTATTGCCAGATCCCCTACTTTGGTTGAAATATTCAGATTCAATAAAAATCATTGCCTAATGGCCTGTTCTTGTCATTGTTTATGAGTTATCTTTTTATATATGCAATGGTTATCAGCAATCAGTGCTCAATCAGATCGCAATAACACAGGAGTCTGGACTAGTTTATTCTTTGAAGGCAAGGGGAGATAGGACAAAGTAAGACATGGATTTTTAAGTAACATGATGTAAATGCATTAAAAAATTATAAAAAGAATATATTCTCTAACGTTGGATATGTTCAAAATGCTATTTCAAATTAAATCAATTAGTAATCTCAAGGAAGAATCACCTGGTATTTATTTTTAATTATCTTGTAAAGGATCTCACTTTCCCAATAAGTAATATTATAGATATATTATATTAAATATTATGTAACTGTTGTGTTTAATGTGTGATTTATGGTAAACACAACTCATAAAAATATGTCAATGTTTAATTATTATAAACAAATATACACATGTATTTATAATATATATAAATGTTATAGCTTTACCTGATACCCCCAGCTTGATATAGCATTTACTTGCCATGGAACAACTTCTGTAAGAAATTTCAAATACCTTCTGAGTTTATTTATCACTTCCAGCAATACCATACCAGCTTATTTAAGAATAGGTATGATTAACACTTCTGGCTGTTCTGTGACACCTTGTCTTGTGTTTGAATTAGGTTCTAGAAACTTCCAGATGTGAGCATGCCTCACTGCTTTAACTATATTGTGGACAATTTTCATAATGCTGTTTATGTCTGGCAATAAATTGCTATTGTCTTCCTGACCTCCTACTGGACTGACTATTTATAATCAGATGCCCTTCCATAATAAAAATAATCAAATCAATTGCACAACACCACCCATTGACTTGCTTATCCTATTGCATATATGATATCTATTCATTTTCTATTGGTCTATGCTAATGAATGCTAACATTCACTCCCTGGCTTAATTAGTCCTGCAGAATGTAGTCATTCCAATGCTTTGATGAATGTCATTGTTGCTTTTTGGCTTTCATCAACAGGTCTGGTCTTGTAGATCTGATAAGTTTGAACCTTGTATACTCATCACTGTAGTTGATGACTCTTCACTTTTGGAAGATGGTTCTTCAATGTTGGCTTTAGTTGCTGGCCATCAGTTGTTTAAACAACCTTGCAATCCTTTTAATTTGATTACTATTTGATAATTCCTTTAAATATAAGACATAGGACTTGAGCATCTATCTGAATTTTATCACCTTTATTTTTATGATTGTTCTAGGGTTCAAATCCAGTTTATCAACCACATTTGGGAAATCCCTTTTTGATTTTATTTTTGTGAGCTCATTTACTTTAATCAAATCTTCAACTAATGGACTAGTCCATATTCCATATTATCTTGATTGGGTTGAGCAGTCATCATCACAGACAAATAAATATATGAGTAGATAACATATATCCAATAGAAAAAGCAAGCCAATGGATAATAATGTTCAGTGAATCTGAGTGTTTTCATTATGGAAGGTCTGGCTATAAATAATCAGTCCTACAGGAGGATGACAGACAGAAAACAACAATTACTGCCTAACATAAAGGCAGTATGCATATTGTTTTCTATATAGTTAAAGCAGCAAGGCAAATTCATATTAGATACTGGAAATTTCTAGAACCTAAATCAAATATGAGGCAAACGGTCAGTTTTTCTGGAAGAGTCATCATATCTACATATGAGGCAAAAAATACTTTAACCTCTTGCTTGACTCTAGTGTGATATTTGACTGGCTTGATAGTAAATAATCACTCTCCTGTTAAGATGCAGATGATAATTATTTTTTCCAATTAATATAACCCAGACATTTTTGACTCAATGAACATTGCAGATCCAATGTCCAGTTTCACTATTAGTGACATATCATTAATAATAAATTTTTAAAATTTTATATTGCCCTTCTGGCTTTTAACATCTTGTCATTTCCCTTTAAAACAAGCAGCTTCTATGTGATTGACATGCTTGCAATTTTTACACATTTTATACTGGTATAGACATTTGGTATGTGTGGCTTTTCTTTATTACATCTATAGCAAACTTTGGCAATATTATTGTCAATAATAAATCCTGTAAACTCTAAATGGTAAAAGCTTTAAATGAATTGACTCTGATCCACGGCTTTAATGCTGGGATTATTTCTATTTAATGAAGTAGTCTGATTCACTGTGGTCTCAGATAAAGTCACCTGAAAAAGCAGCTGAATCAAACATGATATCAGGGACCATCAGTAATTTTCATTACACCTATGAAATGATCTCTCAAGACTTCATTGAGAAAGTGTTTAAAATTACAATTAAGAGTTAGATTTCTGAGTTTAATATCTCTTGCTTTCTTTATCTATAGTTGTGTACAGTAATCGAAATATCTTTATCATTAAAAGTTTGGGGGGAGGGGAGTTTGACAGTAGAGATAGTGCTTTGTCTAAATCAAGCTCAGCTGGTAGCTGGAACTGCCTGTGTAAGCAATACCTCATGGGTCTCAGATCAAAATATGGCTAATTTTAATTTAGGCTTTTTTTTATTTAATTAGCCTGTATATAAAAAAACACTCAATCTTTATTTGATAGCCAATTCCAGGATAGGCCAGATCAAACTCTTCTAATGAGCTAATTTTACATTATGTTTTTTTTTTCTTATTGTTATGAAAAAAAAAAAAATTTAGACACTTTTTTATAGTTAACAAGTAAGCATTCACATTTGATTTTAACTTTTTATTTACGTGCTAATAATGTTAGTTGCCGATTTTTTAAAAAAACAAAGATAAATCGTGCCAACTGTTGTGTTCATTGCATGATTTATGATAAACACAAATACATAAAAATACATTTGACACAAATATACACATATGTTTATAATATATATATATATGTGTTATACCTCTGCCTGATACCATTGACTTATAGCATTTAGTTTCCATGCAACTATTTCTGTAAGGGATTTCCGGTATCTTTCTAAGATTACATATAACTTCCAACCATACCATGACAGTTTGCTTCACAATTGACAGCTTGCTTCATGGTTGAATTAGGTTCTAGCAATTTCTGATTCTAACATCAACTTGCCTCACTGCCTTAACTATACTGTGGACAATGTTTATACTGCTGTTTTCAGGTCTGACAATAAATTGTAGATGTATCCCTTATCTCCATTTGAACTGATTATTTACAGACAGATCCTCTTCTATAATGAAAACAATCAGATTTACAAAACATCTCCCATTGGCCTGTTTTTCCTATTGGATATTGTTATCTATTTATATATTTATTGGTCTATGGTGATGAGTGCTCAACCCAATTGAGATGAAATGAAATGGTGAACTAGTCCATTAGTTAAAGGTAAGTTGTGATATAATAGTAATATATTCAAAAACCCCATCTCTTATATAATCACATTAATAAAGTAATAAATGTAAAATATTGCATATTGAGTTAGCATATGTCATTCACAATATAATTAAAATGAATACTGGAAAACTCTGTCTTGTGAATATTAATTGAGTCAATTTAAAGTAGGGGATTAAATATATTTATGTTGAATTGAATTTTTGAATTTTTTTTTTGTATTTTAGACTGCAGATTAAAATTATACTATTTTTGTTTGTTTAGTAATTCAGGAGTAACCCCCTATAGTTTAAAATGTTATTAATATATAAGATCATGAGAGATGAGCATTCTGAATATATTGCTAGATATAATAGAATTGAATCTATTATTGGAAATACATATCTTTGCTTTATGGAAGAAACAGACCATTTAATTTATAAATATTATCTCAAACTCTCAAAACTATATTGTTGATTGCTTTCATTGTGAAGGTATTTGAGAATAGAGTAAAATAAAGAACTGCAACTAGAAAAAATATTTAACTCTTTCAGGAAAAAAAGTTTACCACAGAATGAATTAAAAGAGAGCTTTGTACAAGATAGTAAATAGATTAAAGAATCAGCATGTTATGTATGTGTATATATTTGCATTTCTCAGATTGGTTTATATAAATATTTGCCAACCTGTGTTCTGAAGAGCACTGGTGTTCTGTAAGTATTTCCAAACTGTTCTGTGATAAGGCCAGATTATTATTATATCAAATTATTTCATAATATTTAGTTTTATATCAATGCAATTATGTTTATAGTTTAATATTTAAAATCTCAGTTTGAATAGATTACAAAATATTTTGATTGTTGTTATTTTAATTATATTTTTTAGCACTTGCAGCATGTTAATTGTACATTTGGAAACCCATAATGTTCTGATGCTAATCTGGATGGCTCAGATTAGCATCACACCAGAAGTGAATTTGCACCATCATATAGCACAAGTATTTTTCTAAATTGTTGTGCTCCTGCTCTGAATTCTACTGCTGTCTGCTATTTCCTCCCATTACTAATGGAAGAAAGGAGGAAGGTCAAATATTTAGTTATCATTACAGGTTGTTTTTGTCTTTGTTTTCAAATGAAGGTAGTATATGTGTAATTATTACATAGTTAAAATTCTATTAGCAACTTTCTATTAACAAACGATTGTAAGTTAATTAAATATATGCGTAATTATAATTTATAATAAATTGTATACATCTATAAATAATGGATAAATTTATCATAAGGAAAAGTAATTATGGTACAAATTCTAGTGATGCCAATGAGAATGAACAGGCAGCCAGTTTAAATAAAAAGCCCAGTTATTCAAAAAAACATAAAAATTAATCGTCAATATATGGATGAATATATAAATTACAGTTTTAAATGAACAGGTGATAAATATTATCCAATGCCATTGTGTTGTGTATATAGATTTAAACTTGCTAATAGTTCAATGGTTCCTGCAAAATTGAAATGACATTTTACAATTAAGCATAAAAATCTTACTTTAAAAAAAAATTTTTTGAGAGACTTTAAATATGAAAAACAAGCAATATATTTTTTAAAAAATTTTGAAATTATCAGATAAAACTCAAGTAGCATAATACAAAACATCAGAATTAGTAACTATTAAACAAAAACCAGATACCATAGTCCAGTCACTAATTTTACTATCATGTTGCAAAATCACCAATATTATGATTGCGAAAGATTTGAAAAAGAAGTAATGAAAATACCTCTTGCAAATAATACTATTCAAAGAAAAATAATTGATATGGCATTGAAGGTAGACTTGTAAGTAAACTTCACAATACATTCTTCAAATTGATGAATCCACTGATATCAATGCATTCATTAGATTTGTTAAAGAAATAAATAGTCAATGAATTTTTGTGTTGTAGAGAGTTATCAGAAAGAATGACAGCAGAAGGCATTTATAATCCTAAATTTAATGTGCCATGGGAAGAGAAGCTTATATCCTTGTCATATGACTACACTTTGAAAATCAAACTCACTGAAATGAATCTTGATGAATTCTGTATAATTATCCAACAAGAATATCCACTAATATAAAAAAAAAAAAATCATAAAAACTTTATTATGTTTTTCTACTTTATATTTATGTGAGGTAGGATTTTCCATATTAACCAACATAAAAACTAAAAAAAGAGAAAGGTTAACAAATTTAGAGGAAGAGATACATCCAACACAGAAGGAATATTAAAAAAAAAAAAACATCGGGTACAAGTTTTGCATTAAATGAGTTACTTGAGTAAAGCTATTTTTTCTGTATATATATTTTTTAATTATATAATTATAATTTTTTTGATAACTATTAAAATATAATAAATATTGATTTGAATTTGTAACTTTCCAATTTTAATTAAAGAACTGATGACAAACTTATTTCATCATAATTTAAGTAAGTGTTCCACCTAAAAATTTTCCTCACAACAGTATTCTGTACTTTAGAAAAGTTTGGGAACCACTGGTTTATATGATCATCGAAAAAAATCCATCTCCAATCTTTTATTATTTTTTATTCTGAGTTAAAATGATCATATTATTTATGAATAGCTATTAATGATGATGATTATTTAAATAATAATAAAAAATATCAAGAATTAACTATAAAATAATGGACTTATAAATACATAATGAAATATATACTTTTTTTGAGAATTATAATATATTATATATATTTTCTTGTTTTATTAAGATATTATGGATACCAGATGAACCTGACCTTTTGAAAGTATCATCATTTTGATATGTAAATTTAACAGTATTGTGAATTATAAAAAATCTGTTTTATTAATGGCCGAATTACTTCCTTCACATAAAATATAGTCCATAATGAAAATTATATATTATTAAATATAACGTTTGCAATAGCTTTTAAATTGGTTGCTTTAACACATTTTTTGAGATTTAATGTAAATTAAACAAAAGATCTTAATATTATATAAACATGGAAAATGTTGCCAGCATGAAAGGCTGTTGTTTTAGTAATATTTTTTTTTAATTGGTTGCATGAACAATTTTTTTTTGCTTTGCAGAATTGCTTGCTTTGAATAAAAGGCTCGTACTCAAATTAAGCTTCTAAATTAAAAATTATTTTTTTAAATATACCTGTTATTTTTGGTATGTGAATTTTAATGGCAGAATTACTTCCTTAACATAAAATATTCTTCATAAAATAGTTTTTTTTTTATTGGTTAATTTTACACATGACAGCCTTATGGAAAAACTTACATTTACAGGAAACACATCACAATCTTACAGACAAACATTCACATGGATTTTATATATGATACAGTTTCATTATTTAATAATTAGATTTTAACTTGCTACTCATTTATTTAAACAAATATTTTTATATTTATAATATGGCTCAATAGAGGATTCTATAACTCAAAGGTGTTCTCTAGAATAGCTGTTGTTGCAGCAGAAAATTAGTTTAGTTTAATTAGTTATATTTAATTATTATTATTGCTATTTATAGTTGCAGCATTTATTATAGTATTATTTTAAAGTTGTTTTTTTTATATATATTAAATTTATGCTATAATTTACTTGTTAATAAAAATTATCATGTAATTAGTTGCCAGGAAGGTATATAACATTTGAGCATTTTCTACTAATAGATAGTGTATTTAACAGGTTTTTTTTTAATGTTACTTAATAAGAAAATCAATCTTAGACTTTTATTTCTGAATTTGCCATTACTTTGCCAAGATGTCAAATCAAGTAAAGCATTTACTCGTTAATTTATATAAGTTTAATTCAGAACAATTAAAGTATTAAAAAAATATCGATTGACCTTGAAACAAATCTCATTTATTTCATAAAGATACTTATTTTTTCTGCTGGATTAATATTGTTCTAATCATGGTAGGAAATTATTTGTTCCCTCTCATATTTTTCATTTTAAAGTATTTCCAACTCATAAATATGCTATTGGAAAATTAAATTATGAAAATTTTAAATAAATGTCAATAATCATATATTTCATTATGATGTTACTATACTGTATGGTCTATTCATTAGATGGAGCTTATAAAAATTTTAAATATTGAAAAAAGTTTCAAACAATATTACTTTGAATTCTTAACATTATAAATATACATATTTGTCTTTACTTAATTATTTTCATTGTTATTTTTCTTTTTTGTTTGTTTCTTAGTGCTCTTCTAAAGATAATCATCTAAAAATAGTTGAAATGTTAAATTAATTTTTTTTTAAATTTAACAAATAAAAAAAATCAAGTAATTTCATTATTTGTTTTTGCAATTTCTAACACTTTTATAAAAGAATGACTATGTTTGTGATAAGAGACAATTGGAATCAGTCAGTGTGTGGTATGAATTTCATAACAATATATTTGGATGAATCTCAAGGTGGATCAGTGTCTGAAGATGCATTCTGTTCAAAACAAAATGAAATTAACTTCTAGTAATCTATTAAAGCATTTATATGACATGCAACTAAAATATTGCATATTATATTATACACTGAGGCCACAAAATAATTAGAATTGTAAAGATATTGCAATATTAAACATAAAGAACATGCCACAAGTAGTATCAATTTTCCAAAAGTAAGAAGCTGAAGCCAAAAAAAAATGATTGTAACTGCTTCTCACAATAAAAATACAGGAAATTCTAAATTTTTTAGTAATATAAGTAACAAGAAAATCCCACAATAACTAAAGAATTTATTTTAATTACTGTTAAAATTATTGTTTCTACAGTGTTTTTTTTTTTTCAAAAAACTATTAAAATATTTTCTTAATAAATTTATCAATGATTAAATTAAAATACAAATCATGGTTTACCATAAAGCATCAGTAATTATTAGTATTCTTTTATATGCTCTTTATTTCATTCTGTAACTAAACAAAAGCCTAAGCTTAGCATTTTATTGTGCTAGTTAAATATGAACAAAAAGAAATATTTTGAAACTCATTTTTCAACTTACCTTGGCTTACACTATATGTGAGAAGATATTTAACAGCTTAAATCAGTCCATAACATCTTATGGCATAGATTGATTGAAATGAAATAGAATTAATAAAATTTTATAAAAAAGAAATCTCCAAGTTCAGGTCCTTTTTAACAGCTTTATAAAGATATACCAGTAAACAATTTTTAGATATGCAGTGATGTTTGTGGCCATTATGAGATGCTGTTTGGTCTTGTTTTTGAGAAAGGAGCATTTTCTTTTTATAAAGCAATAATTTTGCCTCAGTGGTCATTAAAATTAATGTAACTATAAAATATCTTCATTCAGTTAAATATACTCATTTTAAAACATTAAGGTGAAAATATTCGTTTTCAAGATAAAAACCAGATTGATGCAAAGATAATAAAGTTGAAATTATGACATCATTATCTGACAAAATAAAACTATGAGTCACTTTAAAATCTCATAAATTTCTTTAGTTCTGAATAAAGAAGTGTGGGCTAAGGGGGGATATATCATTTACCACGTGGCATTTGAAAAATTTATAGCATAGATTCCATGACTAATTTTTTTGTTCTTGGTGCAGATCAAGAAAGAGTTACTACTAAATATCTGAACCTCAAAATCAGATTTTATGCAAATACATGATGAGAGCATTAACACTTTTTTTAATAAATAATATACTTATGTAAAAAAAGAAAATCTCTGCTTTTGTTTATTTTAAACATAAACATATAAACCATTTGCAAAGAAGAAAGTCAGAATTCAAAAAACCAATTTCAATTATTATGCTATCATATAACAAAGTTTATAAGTGAAATGCAATAACATTCTTTTAATTAATTAATTAATTAAAATTAATAAATAATATTAGGCCATGGTTAAATGTTCAGGTACTTTTTTTTTAATGTTGTTTGAAATTATTCCAGTAAAATCATTATTATAGGAGGATGTGCATTTACTTATTTCTCTCTTCCAATCTGTAAAACCCGAATGAGCAAAATTCAAAGGATTATCTAACAATTTAGTGTGCAGTAGTGATACCATATAAGGTTAAGATGATTAGAACATAAGCCTAATTTATTTTTTTTAAATTTAATTTAATGTCTTTAAACATTTAAAGGCTTGGCAAAAGAAAATAATATTATCAAAATAGCTGTTCAAGAAAAAAGTTGAGATCACTGACTTAAAATTTTTTTTTGTTTTTATTTTTAATAAAAAAATTAGTATTTGTTATCAATACTCTTTGTAAATATATTTAATCTTTATATAAATGTTCTAGTAGTCAATGAAAATTTTATCTAAATTGAAAATACAATTTCCAATCAAAAACACAGAAACAGCGCCTCTAGCGGCCATCGTGTACGTCGGGTAAAACTACCAAAATTTTTTATTTGTAATTGAATAAACTTATTTGTTTTATAAATAGTGACAGATTCTTTATAGAATTTGTTAAAAGTAAATATAGATATTTATTTTAAATTACAAAAAAGATTTGGTACTTGTGAGTTTTCAAGTAAACCAAAATAGTACCCTGTATTTTTGCTAAATGTACAGTTTCAAGAGCCTATGATCCACTGAAGATGTGATAGTTGTTAAATTAAAACAAAATTAATAAATTGATTGGTTATTTAAAAGAAAGAGTACATTGTAATAAATTTCATTAAGCTTTATTTCATTTTTCTTTTTACTTATATTATGATGTGGGAAGCAATGAGACACTATTAACACTGTTATTCTTTGATTTAATTCATCATGTTTCTTTTTGTCAGAAGCTTTTTTTTTTTTGTAAATAGTCATAATGATAAAAATTTAGAACTTTCCTATCACAGAATGTGATGCAGTGTATTATTTTCAAAAGTACAGATTCTGCCCTCCCAAAAAGTGTGCATTAATGGTCACGATATGATTGCATGATGCCAACAAAAATAGTGTAAGTATTGTATTTATTTATTTTTTCATTTTTCTGTTAATCCAAAAAAAGAAAATAAAGTGTAAATATTGTAATTAATTTTTCTACAGTGATTTCTTTTTTAAAAATAACAGTAATAAAAAATAAAATGTAATTATTAAATATGACATTAGCTGACATTTTTTTTTGTAAAAAAATTTTGGAGTCCCCGAAACTGTACATTTATCAAAAATATGGACTGCCATCTTGGATTACTTGAAAACTCACAAGTACTAAAATTTTTGACTATGTGTGTATTAAATTTATTAAAAAATATAACTTTATTTCCTATTCATGGATAGTATTTTTATAATTAAAAATACAGTATATAAAATTATCAAAGAGTATATTCATATATCAAACATGTCATATAAAATATTATGTAATACACAAAATATCTTGGTAAGATGGGTCAACTACATTTTTGACCCTAAAACTTCTAAAATGCCTATAAATATTCTAATCTTTTATATATATATAAAAAAAGATCAAATTTTGAGTTGTGATGTAATCTATTCTATATACTGTATATTATTGTTAATATTTTAAATTTAATTACCAATCGGGTATTTTTTTTATTGATATTGACACTAGATAGAGCTAGTGAAGTCATGTATTTGTATTTCTGAAATGTAATTACTTAGAAAATTAAAAACCTGATTTTAGATTTATTTTTTAACTTCTTGTTTACAATCCGTTAAAAAAAAGAAAAAGACTATCTCTCTGTATTGACATCAGAATATCGCTATGTGCTTTTTATTTTCCTAGTCAACATGTTAAAATGCTTTTTTTAAAAATAATCTCTTCTAAATTATAGTAAGTTTTTTTGATGGATCGTTGTCATGGTTACTATGAGGTCATTGCAGACAAACTTGATTGATAGCTAGTTGGATAGTCATTAGATTTCAAACAAAGGCCAACTTTCCTTGGGTCTCACTTCCTTGCCACAAGCCTTTTTTTTAAATGTGTGATAATTGAAAATGACTTTTCAGATTCACTTAAATACAAACATCCTTTTTGCCTTTGAGGCACATATTTTTGTTGATTTTAACAAATTAAAAAATTAAAACTAGCTAAAAAATTATTCATATAAGTTTTATTGAACATTGGGGGGGGGGGGTTAAAAACTGACCAAACATGCTAACCATATGGTGCATTTATATATTATTGGGTGGGTGTTTTGTGAATTTTAAAAATAAAAAACGAATTTCTAATAAGTATTTTGACACTACTTTAAGATCATTCAATGTGAAAAATAGCTTCATCATATAAAGAAATTTATTGTTTTAATAACTCTTTTATTCAAAGAATATAAAACGAGAAACTATGACTGATAATGTAATACAGATAACTACTTTTCTGAGTTTATTAATCGGCTTTAGATATAAACTTAATAAAACAATTTTTTTTTTTTATATATAACACTTCTTCTTCGTTGCTTTTTGAAAATATTCATTTTGAGAAAATAGTGGTTAAATTATGCTCCACTTGGGTACTAATTTCATGTAATTGAAAAATATAAGAATAACAAAAACTATCACTATCAGGTTTCATCATTGACTGCTAATTTCATGTATTGGAAATAGTTGGTTTGTACCTTCATGTTAGTTATTCTTTACAATTATTATCACAAAAGTTTATAATTTAGAAATAATACGTTTTATAGAGTAATACAGTGATGTAATGGAGACTGTTGACTTGGTGATATACAGAAATAAACTAACCATGCACATATATGTACATACGATGCCAATGAATCAGCTCGCAATGCTAATACAAAATCTAGTTTAAATAAATATCAATACAAGCAGGATCTTAAAGTAATAAACATCGAATAAGGATTTCCATATTTTACCAATATGGGTTATGAAAATTAGATAAAAAAGTAAATTAAAGCCAAGAATATTTGATTATATATATATCATAGAAAATAAGTGTGCCTAAAAATACGTTTGGAAAATTTTGGATAGCTTTGACTGATTTTTCTACTGTTCATATTTTTAGTATTAAGAGCATCTTGACCCTGTAAAAAAAAAGAGAGAGAAATGTAAGCAACTTTTGAAATTGTTTGGAAAATAAAAATATTTGTATGTATTTATCAATTTCATATGTAGAGCAAATTATATAAAATTTATAATATGCTGTTTGCTATAGATAGGGAGGCCAGTTTTCAAGAACACACATAGATTTAGTTTGTAAAAATGAGTTTTATCAGTCATTAAATATAATTGCTAAATATATATTTTTAAAGGCCAGGTAACTAAAAGTGTCACCAAATTTATTATAAAAATTCAGTTAATTAAATTATAAAATAAAAATATAAAATATACTTATATATTCAAATAATGTGCAAAGATTTAACACAAAATTAAACTTATTGCAAAATATTATTTAGAAAACAATTTATAAATCAGAAAAGAATAGGTAATTATGGTTTGGAATAAAAACATATTCTTGGTAAACAGAAGAGGTACAGTTTTAATAAAATATATAAGGCAGTCTAAAAGATTAAAAGAGAAAAATAAATAACATAATTTACTTCAGATAGGAGCAGAAAGAACATTAGCAAGTAGTCATTAGTCTGGTTAAACTCCAATTTTTATAATAAAACCAGATAACTAATTGATTTCTGCAATATCTATCTGCTGTTTTTCATAAGAAACTTTCATTATTACAAGTAAGAAAGCTAGATAAAAAAGGGGAAATTATTTATTAGTATATCTTCAGTACAACAATGAGGAAAACAGATTCATGCATTTTTTTTTTTAATATGGAAGGTTAGAGTTGCTAAACATGTTCACCATATCTACCAATCATATAGTATCTAGGAAAAAAAGAATGATCTGTCTCAACCAAGCATAGAGTTGACAATATAATCAGTTATCTGCTTGCTAAAGAATACATTGACCTGACTCAGAGATAATTTGCCTTACATCTGAGTGTTTTCCTGCAAGAATGAAAAGCTATACCTATCAAGAAAACCAATTGTAAAAAGATAAATAATGTGGAAAATAATTAAAATTTTTATGAAAACTCATAATAAACTTTAAATTACGGGAAAAAGTGTATGGATAATAACCTTTTCATGTTCCATACTACAAGTAGCATTCATCAGTGTGCAAAACCATCTTCATGAAATCTTGATTAAAGGCAACAAATTATGGCATTGCACAATAAAGCTTTTAACATGAAATCTGCAGTATTATAGTAAATAGCCATGCCAGAATCATAGAAGTGAGAGCCTTAGGCTCTTAAAATGAAAAATAACTGCATAGTGTTGGCAGGGAACACCTCAAATTTCAAATAGACTCTCTACAGATGAACTTCTCTTCATCTAGGAAATACAATAAAATTATTTCAAACTTAATGTTGGGGTTATATCAAAATCAAAAATAGAAATCTTCTACAAATTAATTATTTAGCACATTAACAATGCAATTATATTTCAAGAGATTCATTATTTCTCTAATAATATATATCTTAAAATTCCTATATTCTCATTTATTATTGATAAAATCCACTGTAAACATGGTTTGTTCTAAACCATCCTATAAAGCAATCAACTTCCATTGAAGATAGTTCTAAATAATATTGCAATCACAGTATAAATAGATAATTTTTATATATGTAGTATTTATAAATCTTTCAATACAATCTGGTCCTGTCCTCCTCTTCCAGATCTTCCTAGATATTCTATATTGATAGATTTTGTTTTTCATGCTCATGTATTGAATGTGTAAATTAATATTAAACAGGTTGTCATTTGTAGAGTAAATAGATTTAAATGATATGATGCTAGAAAGAAGGAATATTCTGTTAAGATAAATGGGGAATATATTCAATTCCTGATTTATGCTTTGTTTTCATTAAAATGGTTTATCATTACCTGCTCAGTGACTGATATTGAATCAGTCCCTATTTAGTCAATGTAAATTAAATCTAAACATTCTTTAAATCCACATTTCTATAGTTGAAAGTTATTATTTTCTGTATCAAAAATAAGGAAAGCTAATTGGACTCAATATACTGTATATTTTAAATTGAACTGCTTCAATGTCTTCTTGATATGATAAGTTTAGCAAACTCATAATAACAACTTCAGAAAATCCATTTTTTATGGATCCTGAAAGCAAGCAAACTATCAGTGGTCTTTATGGCTAATTTTTGTCTATCAATAATTTGGAAATTGATGATATACTTTGTAAAATCACTTAATGGCATCAAAAAAAAAAAAGAAAGAAAAGTCTAGAGAAACCATAAATAAACAAAACTTTTCAAGATCTACCTCTGAAAGATCTCTTACTGTTACTGCTAATGAGGTTTCCAATCTTATACATTAGACTTCTAACCTCAATACTAATAGAGAAAAAGACATCATTAGAACAGAATTATAAGCATTTTTTAAATGTTCCATTAATATTAATCTGATAAAACCTGTAGATGTTCATGAATTTGAACTTGTTCTTGATTGTATTAGATAGAAAAAGTCCCAAGTGCAGATGTTATACTTACAGACTTTCTAACAAATTTAGGACCTAAAACTAAAGCATGCATTGGTAAAACTATTTGCTAGCATTATGCATACAGAAACTATATCAAAAATTTGGCATAAAAACAAAACTGCATCAATCTTAAAAATAAATGAACCTAATAATGATCCAAAATATTATCACCCAATATTATGTGTTCTACAAGCTTTCCAAAAGAATCATATTGACAAGATTTTCGCCAATAGTTGAGAGACATTTATCTATAGAATAAGCTGGATTTAGACAAGGGAGAAACTGTCAAAAACAAGCTTTATCTTTAACAATTCATACTAAAAAAGGCTTTAAAATAAATTTAAAAACTGATGTGACTTTTATTAATCTAATCTCAGCTTTATGTTTTTGTTTAGAAAAATTGTCTTCTATAAGTTTCTTCGAATGCAGTAAAACTATTAATTTACTTAACAAAATGTTCAATAAAATAAAATAAATCAAGTGATATTAAATAATAATAGTAGTAATACAAAATTTTAGAAATTTTTCTCAGAATTTAGTCTTTCACCTATTTTCTTTAATTATTCATCAGTGATTTTGCCAAAACAGAATGCAAGAAATTCATTTATACTAATGAAATTGCTTTGACTTTTCAAAAGAGATTTTTTTTTTTGCAATAGAATCTCTCAATAAGGATATGAAAAGACTGAAAATCTTTTCAAAGATCTGGATTCATCCCTAATTTAATAAAGACAATATGCTCAATTTTTCATCTAAACAATAAGTAATCATCTCAAAATCTTTGAATCATAGGGTAACTTATTTTTCTCATGTAACTAAGGTTAAATCAACATTAATTTCTAGGAATAACTTCCTTAGAATATTAGATGGCACTACTTGATTGTAATGCAAATATTTTATGAGTAGTTTTTTTAGCACTGACATATTTTGCTAGTGAGTACTACACACCTGTTTGGAGTAAAAGTTCCTACACTAAACTGTTGGATATTCAATTAAATACTATATAAAAAGATATTACTAGTACATTCAAGTGTACTCCTTCTTAGTGGCTTCCTCTTCTTGCATATTGATCCACAAGGTATCAGAAAAAATTTGCTTTATAGAAATGCTATTAAGCAAATTGAATTTTCCCATAACTAAGATGTAGTTTCATGTCTAATATTCATTTGAAATCAATATATCTTTTGGATTTTCAACCAAGAATCTATAATCAAAGCATTACTACATAAAAATGGAATTATAATATTCCCAACAAATTTCTTTGTCCAGATCCAACACTGAGGTCAGTTAGATATGATCTCCTTAGATGCAATTCAGACAACTCATAGTTATGTCATTCATCACTTTCATAAATGGAATTTATAACTTACTAATCTCTATAAATGTGAGCAAATACAAACTATGACATAGTTAATGACTTCCAAATTTATGGTTATATGACAGATTTGAAGGGTTTAATTAAACCATTGGTAAATTTATTGGTTAGAATCTCTACAGATTTCTTTATGATATTTTGTTACTAGTTATGCTTTCAAAAAAAATCTATATGCTAAATGAATGCATAAATAAAAAGCAAACCACTTAAGGAATATAAAGTTATATCTCCTTTAAATTGTTCATAAAGAATCTGATGTTAATGTATATGTAAGCATGTCCAAACACATAAGGACCAATAAGAAAATTGTATATGATTATTTGTCATTTATGTGTGTGTATCCATTAATTATTCATTACCACAACAAATAATTCAGAAGTAAAATAAATAGAGTGAATTTTAAGGCAGGCACAAACTCATAGACTCAAATGCCAAAGATTTCTGAATTAATTTTCAACTAAGTAAAGTATAAAAAGAATTCAGTTTGAATAATTGATTGGAATTGTTGTGCCCAATCTGCTACTTATGAGATTAAATGTCATGTTTTCCTGAACAGCTAATAATCTCAATTATTTTCTATATAAATACATGTAAAGTATAATATCTAATACTTATACATTGTTTAAATTTCTTATTATCAATATATAAAAGTATTTACTATAGAAATCACATATAACTCCTATGGCAATTTGATTTTTGATTCATCATGGATTTAATCATCATGCTATTTTTCCAAAACTAATCAGTCATGATTAATGTAGATCCTTGGTATTTAAAAATATGAATGCAAATATAAAACATGCTTTTAAAGTAAATAAATAAACAACAATAATATAAATTAGAAAAGATGTGATCATGTCATAACAAATTAAATTCAGACATATATAACACTAATGTATAGGTGAAGTTAAAAAAAAATTAAATGAAATACTAAAAGGTTTAGAGTCATATGACATAAATTACAATGATTATTTTTTATAATTGAATTGTAATACAAACATTATTAATTGCAGTATATTTGACAACTATTATGGTTCCAATAATAATGAAAAAATTAATAATGAATAAAAAGATTATTATCCAAAAACTAGTAATTTATTTTATTGTTATTAAATATGTAATATTTTTGAAATACAAATAAATAAAATTTGTAAATCAGAAAACCAATGTGAAACAATATTTTAATATTTAGTCTTACTTGCATCACAAGTTGAGAAAGTATTTATAGACAGGGTTTCAAACATTGAAAAGTTTTAAAGTTGCAGCATTTAATAGTTGCATATTTTATTCATGCAATCTGTTTCACAAATAATCTGAGCAGCAAAATCATTTCTGTTAATTTAATAGACAATGGCTGTCAAGCAAGAAGATCTTGATAAATCACATAGAAACTGAAGTCATATTATATCAAAGTAGCATAAAAAATGAATGGCAAAATTACCCAATTATACCAATTGTAGCTGATTCTATAGACTGCAGTCTTGTCACCAGTTTTTGAAGTTTTCTGCCTTACTTCAATCCCAGGATGTAATTTTCAAACTTCAATGTGTAATGGTAAAAATGTAATAAAATTGTAACTGTGGGCCAAAGAAGTAATTTCAAGGCAGAAGAAAAAGAAATTTGTCAGCATGAGAATAATCATCACAAAAATATATACAGAAAGAATTTGAACAAAGTTCAAATTAACCAATGCTATTCAAAAATATGTATGCAAATTAGTGAAGTTTTATTAGAATTCAAACTCTAAAACCTACCTTTGTTTTAAAATAAATTTATTAAATATAGTAACATAGTAATATACAGTTAAACTTTATAAAAATTTACATAGCATTCAGAATGAAACTTGAAAAAGTCAATGCAGAGAAAAGGGTATCTTAATAAGATTAAGAGGAAAATAAAACTGAAATAAAACTTTCACCCAAGTATCATCATGTAGACTCACAGGCGAAAGCAGAGAGTCTCGCTGCTTGACTTGGTCAAGAAGCTTAATAAAGACACTTAGAGCCGAGTCCTGAGAATGACCAAAGATGAGCCTACAACGCGTCAACCTACCTTTAATGGAACATTTTATATTTATCTATTTAATCAAGTTTATAATTTTTTTATTACTAATTGGAAATATAATTTATGTTTCTAATTATTATTGTTTATTTTAAGGTGTATTTCTTTGTTTAGTATTTGTTAATATTTGCAATATAATATTTGATTTCTCTTTTTAATACAATATGTATTTGTATTTAGTTGGATTATTTTTCTACGATAAAAAAAAAATATTATGTTGATTATGAGCCTAAATTTCAATTTAAAAAAGAAAGAAATTGTATTACTTCATTGTTTGTTTATATATATTTAGAAATCTTATATCAATAATTACTATCTCTTTCATCAAATATAAAAATATTATATGTATTTTAGGTTGATGTTGCCATAATAAAAATAAAAGATACAATAAATATATGTTAATCTTAGAATTATTCGTTTAAACTTGAAATAAATATTAAAGTTAGTAATTGGTTTATAAAATTCTCATTTTGTACTGTGTTCAAAACGTATTTAATTAAATTATTTTTGCTTTTTTATTGTCAATTCTATACATTATTTGAATTGTATAATGTTAATGTAAAATGTGTAATAATCTGATATTAAATTTTGAGTTTTGTATTGGTATGTGGTAATTAATTACCATAATATATAAAACTAGTATTATGATAAATAATGATTTAAATTAAATATATGATTGTGTAATAATTATGGTCTTGGGTTAACAAAAGGAGTCTCTCATGTCAATAGTAAATTAAAGTTATCAACATGTCATTACCTTAAGGTTGCCAGAGAAAAATGATATATACCTGGGTCTTGTTTTATGCGATAGATAGGTTCCATAGAAAACCCGCATTAAAAAAAATCACACAAAAATAGACTTAACTTACCTTGAAAAATGGGGAATAGGGTCTGTAATTTTCAGAATTCACATAAAAGCAAAGCAATGAGGAAAAATTACTTTAAAATTTGCATTAAAAAATAAGCAAATAAAGTATGACTAATAAAAAATTTCAAATATTTGAAAAAAATTAATAGAAGACAAACTTTTTTTACTTTTTTTTATTAACTACAGTATTTAATTTTACATTTTTCATACATATTTTAATCATTACCGCTAGCGTTCATTTGTAAACTGGTAAGAAATCAGATTCGATGTGATGTATTGTGGCTTCTTCTTAAATGAAATCAAGAATCTCTCAGCAATTATGCCCAGAGAAACCTGTTAGCCACTTTATTTTTATTCATGATGTGATGTACAACTAGCGCCACTTTCAGTCTTCTGCTGTGTTAATGGTTTTCTGTTTCTATATTTAAAAAATGAAATCTCAATCAAACAAAAAGATTATATATTATCATTAGAAAGACAATTCTAAATCTTTGTTTTTTTATTTTAAAAATCTAAAAGATTATTTATTTCTGTTATATATAACAAAATACATTTTAAAAGTTTAAGTTTTTTGAATATTTATTGCGATATTTTTATATGTAAGTATAAATCTATTATTATTGTTATTATTATTATTTACTCATTAGTATAAATAGGTTATTTATGTAGAAGCTAAAAATCTAAATACTGCTTCAGGCCATATTCACATTAGCTGCTAATATAACATTATATTTTTGGAAAAAAATTTCAAGTGAAAATAAGTTATTAATAATTTAAATTTCTTGATATATAATAAATATAGTGAAATATGAAAGATATTAAGAAGAAACATGAATCGCATAACTTCAAAATCGTATCAAAATAATCCGCATAAAACGAGACCCAGGTGTATTCATAATTTAGGCATAGGTAACTACTGATAAGTTCACCCAGAAAGCATATCAGATCATTATCATTTATCCAGCCCATACCATCTAATTGGTTCAGCAAGGAAGCTTAGTAAAAAGATTGGAAATAAATCAATCTTATGAATCTCAAATTTTAATTCTGACATCTTTTGGTTATGGGTGAAGTTACTTATTTATTTCTCTATTGAGCCCATAGTGCATTCTGTTATTATATGTATATTAAATAAAAAAAATTCTCTTTTCAGCAACTTTTGCAACTTGGGCCCATTAATGGCATCTTTGAAGAAACCATCTTTCTTCATATAAATATGTTTTCTATCATATAAACATAGTTCTTTTTAAAATACAAGAGATTCCATCTATTGAAAAAAACAATAATTAAAGTATATGGCTTTATACATGAGTAATTTAAAAGCTTCACCAACTCTTGTAGGAACAGAACAGTCTGAAATATTTCATACAACATAGCTTATAATAAAGCAATGCTATCATAATATACTTCATGAGTGACAAAGTGAGAATTAACATCACCATAATTTATTTATTTAGCATATGTACTTTTTGTTGATTTAACTATTAATAAAATACCATAAAAAACTAGAAATTCAGCCAAGAAATAGGTTTGCTAGAGGCTTTATTAAGTTCTTCAATTCTGTCAGTATAGCAATAGATTTAACAATAATTAACTATGTGGTTCATAGTTTGTATTGGTCAACATAGATCAGTGGCTAATAAATTTTATTTGTAAAGCAGATGAGCTTAATGATCATGGATTTCCCCAAATCTGAGATAAGATTCCAATTGCAATTAGAAAGATCAAATCCAGATGGTTCTATTGTTAGATCTGAAATGGAGGAATATATTAAAGAACAGGAAACCATTGCAAAGGAGTAATGAATGTGTCAGTAATATTTATTATGGTATTATTTAATTGAATATCTGAAAATTTAGTGTGGAAACTTATTCTCCAAAATCAGAACTAATGTTGAGGAATCTGTCTGTAAACTCTTTGTATCACATTAATATTTTCCTGAAAGTTTGTAATAGTGGTATACTAGATGTGATAATATGTTGGACTATTACCATCATTTATCATTAAATGTCAAATGTATAGAAAATTTTAAACTTTTCAAATACAAACAACTTGTTAGTAATAATACACAAATAGACAACACAGGTTAGTAATTACACAATATTTTGAGCAGTAATATTCTCCATTCTTCTTCAGGAGTTGCTGTCCTGACCAGTGACCATATTAGCATAGGAGTCAAACTTACACTTTTTGATTCTTGAATATTAAATTTTAAGGCAATGCTCTAACTAACTGAGTTATTCTATCATAGGCAACAGTCAGTAAAGATTTCATGTATTTATCTATGAGGGTTGCTTCAAATCCTCTGATTCCTTCAATTTTTTAATGCTTTGTTTTAAGAATGAGGTTAAATAGAGGCTTCCAGATATTATATATAGTCACACTGGGTTGACTTATAGGATTATTTGCCATTATTATATGAGCAGCTTCTTTGAATTCTCTTGTTTGCACTTTGTATTTTCACACTTGTATTAATGAATATATGTTCAATTGAGAAAATACAAAAATACTGGAAAGAGAAGAAAAGTGCAAAAAAGAAAATCCAAAAAAACTGCTCATTTGACAATGTCAAATAATCCTATAAGCTCACCCAGTGTAGCAATACCTAATATCTGGGAGTCTCTAATTAATTTCACTCTTAGAAAAAAGTATTAAAAAATTGAAGGAATCAGAAGGATTAGAACCAACCCTCATAGATAAGTATGTAAAATTTCTACTCGTATTGCCTTTGATGGAATAGTTTTGTTGGTTAGAGTATTGCTTTAAAATTTGCTATTCAAGAATCTAAAAGTGTGAGTAGCTCATATGCTAATACTATCACTGGTCAGGCCTGAAGAAGAGTAGAGAATAATACAACTCAAAACATTGTGTAATTAATAACCTATGTTATCTATTTGTGTGTTATTACTAACAAGTTGTTGGTATTTGAAAAGTTTAAATAAAGTTTATAATTTTCTAAACATTCAACATTTAATAATAGACAATAGAAATAGTCCAACATATTATCACATCTAATATATAATCAACACAAACCTTCAGGCAAATACTAAGTACTCAAGACTCGATGCTAGGCTGAAGTATAGACATTATGAAAAATTAGATCTAAAACTGACTAAAGTAGAAAATCATTTAACTTTCCTATAAAAATTGGAAGAAATTTCTCCTAAGGATTTGCAATTAAAATTTCCTATTTTTCCCAAGAGATCTGAGAAGATTATTTAGAGAGCAAATGAGGGCTTACTGTGAGAAGAATAAATATTCAATAGTTTTCCAAGTATCAAATGTGGAATGTTTTCTAAAAAATAAAGTTACAGATGAAGAATTCTCAAGAATTTCTCAAGCTATAAGATCATATTTCAAATTACATGAAAAGATAAAAGAACATCAGAAGAAGAAGCTTCTAAATCTACATAGGCATGTCAAAAGTTTTACTGTAATAAACTATCTATCAGCTTCATCAGTTAAAAATCTTAGCTTTGAATATCTTACAGATGCCAAATTATTTGTTGTTGGAAAAGTTTTGACTTTGCCATTGTACCATCTACTGTCCCATTATTGAATATAATGGCAACCACTGAGAAAGTCATCCAAAAATTGCCTTTAGAAAAGCAGCAGAACTATATTAGAGAATTAACTTGAGTGATATCAAAAGCAGAAATCAAATATTTTATGTGATGAGAGAAAATGCTATTAAATCTCTCAAACAGGATAATCTATAATCATTTTTCCTGCTGACAAGAATTACACTATGATTTTAATGAATTAAATTGATTGTTATAACAAAATACAACAACTTTTCACAACAGGAAAATACAAAAAAAGTAGCAAAAAATACAATTCCAAGTATAGAAGTAAAGTTACAAAAATTACTCTGGAAGCATTACAGGTATTTTAGTGGTTTTAAAAAAAGAAAATCAACTTCATATTACAGGAAAATTCCTCATCTTTATGGACTACCAAAAATCCATAAATACAATGTTCCATTAAGACCTATTATTAGTAAATTTACCATTCAAAATTTGTTGACATTTCTTCTCAAAATTCTCAGTCCGTTGGAATACAGGACACTATACTTCATCAGGGATGGTAAGCAATTTGTAGAATTAATCAAGGACATGAAAATGGAAAGAACTAACAAAGAATTAAGCTTTGATGTGAAAAGTTTATTTTAAAATTTACTAGGTAGTAAAAGCATTGTCTATAGTAAGAAAAAGTTGTATGATAATAATAATCTTTATACTAGAACAACTCTACCTATTGATAGTTTAATGGAACTATTAACCATCTGCACAACAACAATGTATTTTCAATATAACTCAGAATTCTTCCAACAAAATCATGAGATGGTCATGGGTTCACCATTATCACCCTTGTTCAGCAACATTTACATGTAAAAACTTGAAACCACAGCCATAAATATTTTGCTATGTTGATGACACATTTGTGGCATGATGAAGCATGATTACAGTTATTCTGGATACCCATAAACAAATCTCCAACAATTACATTCATAATGGAATCAGATTAAGAACAAAAATTGGCATTCTTAGATGTACTTGTGATAAGATACCTTCAGGGCAAAGTACAATAACCATTTATATGAAACTAATACACACTGACAAATAACTGATCATACCAGAAGCACAAAACATAGAAGTATACTGTGTTTTTCTGAAGGTTTGTGTTCATGGTGTTTTAGTTGTATTTGTTGTTTGGACTATTTCCATCATCTAATATGAGTACTGAATGTCTTGAGAAAAATTAACTTTATTTAAATATTCCCAATACATTCAACTGTTAGTAATAGCACATCAAACAGGTTAGTATCTGCACAATGTTTCAAGAGGTATTATTCTCCCATCTTCTTCAGGTGTTGCTGGCCTGACTAGTGATAGTACTAGCATGGGAATTGAACCTGGACTCTTAGATTCTTGAATAGTGAATTTTTAAGGTAATGCTCTAACCAATTGAACCTTACCTTAAAATTCAATACTCAAGAATCTAAGGGTTCAGGTTTGATTCCCATGCTAGTACTGTCAGTGGTTAGGCCAACAACCCCTGAAAAAGAGGGGAGAGTAATACCTCTCGAAATGTTGTGCAGATACTAACCTGTTTGTTGTGCTATTATTAATAGTTGAATGTAATTGGAATATTTAAATAAAGTTAAATTTTTCTAAAGACATTCAATACCCATATTAGATTATGGAAATAGTTCAAACAATAAATACAAATAAAATTATACTATCACTATGGAACAAAGCAAAGGAAGTTTGTTTGGAAACAAGTGATTTAGAAAATGAAAATATTTATGTAGAACAAACTCTTACGAAGAATTGTTATCCATCAGCTGTCATCAAAAAACCCTTTAATAAACAACAAAAAGAGACGCTAAAAAAACAATTATTGGTAACTGAAGTATATCCATACATATCAGGAATGGCAGACAACTGAAAGAAAATCAATCAATAAAACATTAGAACAGCTTTCTAAAGTCATGCCACCCTTCAGGGAATTCTAACTTCTACAAAGCCTAAATTGGAAATGCTGAAAAAAAAACTGCATCTATAAAATACCATGTGAATGCAGAAGCAGAAGGAAATATATTAATGATACATGTCACCCTGTTGAACAATGATTGAAAGGATACAAACTAATGGTTAAAAGAGCAGATGACATATGTACTTCTGAACATATGCTCAATTGGGAAAACATAAAAATATTAAATAGGGAGTAAAAGGTGGAAAGAAGAAAATTCAAAGAAGCTACTTATATGACAATGGCAAATAATCCTATAAAGTCAACTCAGTGTGGCAATATGTAATGTCTAAAAGCCTCCAATTAACTTTGCTCTGAAATATATGATTGGGTTACCTGACTGGCAGCAATAATAGTAGTACTCTTATAGATACTTTTACACCCATGAGCTTTCATAAAAATGACTAGGGCTTATGATAGATGTTATAAAGTTTTGTTTTTCTATGATTTCTTCCCACTTTACTTTTCTGGCATCATCCAGTGATTTTCTAAGTTTGTCAAGAATTTCCAGATCTATGAAAGACTAAAATGGCTATAAAAAGAACAGTTAGTTTTGTTTCAATCTGGAATGAATTGCTTTAAGGTCCTTAAGGAATTCACTCCCTGTAAACTGTTATTATTAGTATATTAAGTTTCTCATATCAAAATAAAATTAAGGAGGTTCTATTAATATTCTGTTTAATATATTCAGAATATATACTCCAGTTAGATTTCCTTAAATTCCATCTTGGAACAGGATGAATTTTGACTTTAATAATGTGGATTCTATAGTGAATAGACTTGTTTTACATTGGCTATAGCTATAAAAGAAATGATCTAATATCAGTAGTTCAACTGATAATAGTAAAGTATTTTCTGTCAAATCAAATAAAAAGCAATTATTTCTATTTTCTATCTATCTGAATACAATATTCCTCCTTGTTTGGCATCATAAAGTAAGTAGATATTGTTTAAATTCGTCTATTTGAAAAGTTGATAAGCAGCTTGAATTTTATTTATGTATTCATAAAGACTAATATAAAAACTGAAATCTCTTATAAGTATTGATGGTATAGAAAAATCTGGAAGAAAAGGATAGGGCCAATTTTTCTTGGGGTTTGTAAATATTGCACACATAATAATTATTTAATCAAATGGTAATTGCAATAACATTTGAACTATCTCTAATAGAAGTTATATGTTTTACAAGATGATTTGAAGCAACCGTAACCTACTATATTTAGAATGCATTCAATGAAGAATTAGTACACACTTAGAAATTTTAAGAAGATATGCATTGATGAATCTCCTGAAGTATAATTATATCAATATTGTGCTGAAAAATTGATTTGTAGATGATCTTTATTTTTTTATTTTGGTACATCCTCAATATTAAGCTGAAATAATTTTATTGTATTCCTTAGATGAAGAGAAGATCATTCTACAAAGGATATTATGGTGGATGATGACAACCTCCCTGCAGCACACACTACAAATTGTGTTCATTATATAAAAGAGATGTCTCTAAGTGGACATCTCTTCATGGAAACCAAGCTTCATTTTGGTAAATTCATTGTTAAAGACTGAAAACTAGGAAAAAGCATCATAATTATATATTTTTTAAAAAAATTAGATTAATATTAAATATAGGGATTAGTTACAGTACAAAATTTATCTATCTAACAATTTTATTTACTAAAAAAGGTAAAAATCTTAATTTATTTTTATTAAATTTTAAAACAAACAAACAAAAAATTTAAATTATTATATTTACAAAGAAAATATCTCTTATTGATGTTTGTTTCATGCAAACTTTATGCTCAATTGAAAGTATGAAATTAAATTTCTTGATACATTTTCTCTAAATATTATTCTCTATCTTTTTCATTGATCCAAATAGTAATAAGTGTGACTGATTTAATCAGAAAATGATTGCTTTCTAATTTAAAACAATTAAAGCCTTGTTTTAAAACAATGAGTAGGCAGTTTGGAGTAATACCATTGATGTTATAGCAATTACTTTTTTAAAATATAAATTTTAGTTAACTATTTTTTGACAATAAGTCTTTTTCTAAGTTCTTAAGTAACATCCTAGACAGAACAAAAATTGAATCAAATTGATAAAATATTTTTGAAAAATTGTAAAATTATTTTAAACATACTACATATTTTTTAATTTATTATCCATAATTAGGATTAATTATAAATATACTTGCTTGATCTCTAGAAAATGTAACAAACACACATATGCAAAAACATATAGAGCAAAGCTTTAATAATATTAATTAAACATGATGTGCTTAGCATGCTTTTGATTTAGTAAAGTCATAAACATATCCATAATTATAATGGGAGTTTATATACATATATATTGCATGCAGGTTAATTTACAAAATATTTGCATTTTTGATTATGTAGGCAAGTCGTTTTTTGGAAAGGGGTGTGCAGGATTCCCATTTGTTAATGGAATATTTGTCCAAGGAAATGTGCCAGACTAATTTAATTTTGCATTTGGAATTATTGCATTCAATGCAGATGACTATAACATGGGTGGACTCAAAGGCATGGCCAGTTGTGGATAAGTCTTCAAAGAATATTGAACAAGTATCATCATGTGTTTTAGCTTTATTGTAAAAGATATAAGTGCTGAGCAATACGTGTTGATAAGTTGGCCCAAGATTCTCCATAGTAGATGAAATGTCAGGCTGGATCTTGGCACTTAGTTTTGTATACTATTTGAGAATGAAGCTCTGTTGGCAGTCTAGCCTTCAAGTTTATTGAGTAAACAATGAAGGGGCACTGATGCGTGAAGTGCAACTTGATGAGTGGCCTTGAGGACCTTAGTAATGCAGTGAATGATGATGGGTGTGTAAGGGAGAGAAATTCATGATTTTCGTTTGAGGTGGGGAAGGGATGTTGAATTTTATTATAAAAAATTTTAATGGTTTGAAGTAGAGTAGAATCGTTGTAGCCAGCATTATGTAGTTCAGACATGTGTGTGCTAATATTGTCCTTCCTGTCTGGTTCAAATTAGAATTAACGGAAATATAATTAGTCAGAATATTTATTGTTAGTATTTCTATGTTATTTCAGATAATAATAATAAAAGTAACCATACAGAAAAATATCTGAAATTTTTATTTTCTAACAATCACTACAATAAAATAATAGTTTGAGAAATGATTGATCCAGGTAAAAATAACTTATTATATACATTAATTCATGAACTTAAAAAATCAGACAAAATATGCAGCAATAATAAATTGAGATTTCAGTGTATTTAAAAATAAAAATAGCCATATTTTTCACTCAATTTTTACAAATGTATTTGCCTTTAAGTACAAGCATTACTCAAGATATTATTATTGTTGTTGCTCTTTTATTAATATTTTTTTTTTTTTGCATTTTTTTTCAATGTACAAATTTTGAAAAATATTATAAACTTCATGAGTATTTGAAAGACACCTGACTTTGAAAGATTATAAGAAATTCTGACTGTTAGCAAAACATATCTATTGATATTAAGTGCAAAGATTCTCACCTAATGAAATCAGCCCTTTAATTTAACAACTTCATAGGTTTGTTTACAGGTATTATTTGTCACTCATGTTTTAATTTAGTTCCATAGTATAATTCATAGATCTAACCATCTTCATTTAAACATGAAGTTTAATCATGTCAGAATTTATTTAGTTAATTATATCATAGCCAACTTGCCTGGCCATCCAATATTAGCCAGGAAAATGGTGTCTAACTATGTTAACTTTAAATTATGCAATCAATTTGATTATTTTGCTGTGATATAGAAATTAAAACCTCAGAGTAAAGATAATGATAATAATATAATAATTATATGGCTGGCTACTCAGCAGGTCACGTGATATCAAGCACAAGTGATTGGATTGAATTCAACAATTCCTTTCATTTGCAAAAACTAAGATTTTTTTTAACTTTACTCTGCTGAGCATTAATCAAGAACCCTTTAATTTTTGGACCTACCATTCTATCACTTTATTAAAATACTTAGGATAAAATGGCATTGCACAAACTTAACTGCATTTTTATGGCTCAAAGTTTAGAAACCCTTTTAGGCAAATGTCAAAGCTATTATTACAAATAGTTTTTCCAATTAAATTGCATAATTGTTTGATTTTTTTTTATTTTTAACTTAATTATTTGACATATTGCTTCTTTCTTTTTAAAAAAAATATATTTCAATATACAATAATTTCCTTATTTTTAAAAATTAGTGCAGGTAATAAAATATGCACTTTAAACATAAAAGATCAAAGACGCTATTAAGCCATGGGCATTAGAAAGTATTTCAAAGTCGGTAGGAATATGACTAAACGAAATGGAAACAGGTTGAGATTTAGGTTAATCCATATTTTTAACTTCGAAAAAAAAAAAAAAACTGTTACTTAAATTACATACACAATATATAAATCTACCTTTATATTTAACTATGGCAACAAAAAGTTGACCTAATTTTATATATGTTTCAATAAAAGTTTTATTGTTTAAAGAAGTCATTAAACAACTATTTTTAAATAACATAAACAATGCCTTTGATTTGTTATAAATGAATCAAAATTGGATAATTATAGAGTTGTTTTAAAGACGATTGGAAATTATCTAAATTTTAACAACGGTGTTCAATGAATTTCACATGAGGGAAGAATCATTTCATTTGAATTTAAAATAAAATTAACTATTACTATTTATGTTAAATGTGTTTATGAATAAAACATACGGCTTGTAATATCTATACATACACATATAAGACATTGACCTGTAAATACTCCTTAATTAGACTTGTGTTTTTAACTGCAAACCCAATTTTACATTAAATTAGCAGGTTTAAATATATCATTGATGACAGATGCATTCCCATTGGACAATCTTCATAACTAAGACTGGTTTTATGTGATTTTTTTTCCTCCATTATAATTTTGCGTTATATTATTTCCTCAATAGTAAAAAGTACATGATTTTCCCCCTCTTGATAGTTTTGTTATATTTTTATTTTCATGTTATGCTAATACTTTAATGAATAATAATTGCATCATTTTTTTTATGATGAATCTTACTGACCTAAATCAATTATTTTATTTGTGTTTCTTATAACTTATCGTCTGGAGTAAACAGCAAATAGCCAGACTTGTTTTTCTTAATGATTAAATAATCTGTAAATGTCGTCTTCTGACAGTTATTAACTTCATTAAAATTGTGATGTTACTTTATTGTTTATAATTTTTTTTTTTTAAGCAGTCTGAAATCTTTAAAATTATTATGATTAAAATGATGAAGCAAAAAAAAAAAAACATTTAAGGAAAATTAACATCTTAAAATGGATGATTTGATTAGGCTTAAAATTATTTGTTTTTTCTAATTCACATTTTCGCAATCCACACATCACTACACTATGATCATTTTTTCAAAATGAATCTTGTCTAGAGGACTCTATAACAATTTTAGTTTAAAGTTGCATAAAAAAAAAATGGCGAAATATAATGAAAATAAAAAGAATTAGTTTTATCCCTCTTACATACAGATATACTTACAGGAGGATATATTATGAGGAACAAGAAATACATCTACAATTAGTTTCTCTATATGTCATATGATATTCCAGTTCCAAAATTGCAATTTGAGTTCAACCATTCCATTTCGACTGAGTCTGTATTTCACTTATTCAATTTTGGAACTTCTGCTCTGATTGCATCATTCTTAAACCACACAATGCTTTAAGAAAGAAAACCTTCTACTTTAACATAAAAACATCATATGACATATACACAACTCACTAATATATGATATTCTTTTTATTCTTTTAAATTCAGACTAAATAACACTAATTAGATAGCCAAGTTTGAAACTGTTAACTCTGTATCCATCTCTCTGCTATTGCACTAATTCACTGACAATTTCTAGAGTTTAGTAATCTTTGCAATTTTTTTTTTTCCAGTGAAAATTAGACTAGGAAACATTAATTTGAGAATCAATTTTGAAATCTGCTGTAGATATATCTATGCACCAAGTCTCGTGGTGATTTACCAGATTAGTCAGATGAAATTCAACTTTTGAACCTTAAACTCCAAGTATTTTGCTCTACTGAACCACATAATACTTTATTAGAGAGAGCTTTATTCTTTAACGTGTGATGTTACATATTTCAGTGTATATTCATCTCTTTTTTTCCACTGAAGATTAATTCAGAACATATTAATTTGAGAACCAGCTATAACATTTATAGAGTTGGAACGTTTTTCCTGCATAACGTTTTTCCCGCATAAGATCACTTCTGAAAATATCTAAATATCTATTAGAAAAATATAAAAAATCTAAAAAGTTTTTTTTTCTACAAACTATCTGTAAGGAATCGAGGTCTTCTGCTAAGTAAACTAGCATATCAATTAATGAGACACTATTCCTGGACTTTCTTTATGCAATCAGTATTCAATGAATCCACCCAGATTTTTTAATATATTGAAACAGTCGGCCTTAGCTTAAGATCAAGTTTCACTGTTCTACCACAGCCCACATTTCATCCTGCTCCTTTTTTTTTTTTTGTAAAATGTATATAAACTATACTTATATTTCTGAGAAACATCTATGAGATTTATAAATATAAATCTTAGATAAAAAAATTTTTTAATCATTTTAAATATTAATTTTTATAGATGCGACTCAGATATATACATATATTACAGAAGCAGATATATATATAATTAAAAATACTAAATATTTTTGTTTTTTAAAATTGTATTTTTTTATTTTTAATACTTTGTAATTATTTTTTTGTCATAAAACTACATAAAAATTCAAGATGGAAGATGCAGTCGTTAACTGTCCAGGAATAATAAAGGGGTGAGAACATTAGTTTGTTTCATGATTTAAAAGGAATTTTTAAATTAAAGTTAAGGAAAGTAAAATCTAAAACAAAGTTAATTGATTTTAGTTAGCTATTAACATTTTTATCAAATCCATTTCCAATCTGGAAATTGATTTGAATTTATTTTGGATAGTTATCTCACGATACATCGTCTCTACTAACAATAGAGAAAAGATTTTTGTAAATTAAGGATTAATTAGAGTCAAGAAGTTTAATTAAAACAAACATTCTTTGAATAGCTAAAAACTGACATAAATAGGGCTAAAAATCTATTGTATCAGAGTTTGGTCAATTGTTGCTAGCCGACCCCACATCTGTTTAATTTTTGAGGGGCCTCAGCCGCCTTCCCCTCCATCTTCAGCTCCACTCTTCACCATACAGAGATGTAACTCCTACCTCTCAAGAGTGCCTGTGCCATCAAAAACTGCCACCTGTCACAAAAGATCCGTCAGTACTTCATAGAATCCTGAGATAACCAGCCCAAAGACATTATAATCGTATTAACTAATTCTAATTTGTAACTCTTTAAAATTAATGTTTATGTTTAATTTTTTTTTAAAACTCACTAATCAATGAGTATGTTAATCTTTTTGTATTAATTCTCTACTATCCATATTAATGTTACTACAAAACTTTTCATCCAACTCACACTTCTTATTATTTTTATATTTTAGTGTGGTTATAATTTATTTTTAATGATATTTTTATATTATTTCACTTAATTTTATTTGTAAATGCCAATCAAACCTAGTCTTATGAACTTCTATATCCTGCTGTGGAATAGAAAGGGGGGAGAAATGAATGAGTTCTTGTAATTTATTTCTAAATATCTCATAAGATTGGGTTTGTATTTTAAATGAATACATGCTTTTAAATAAATGTTTTATCATAAATTTATACAAAATGTATAAATACTTTGCAATATGGGGTGGATATTGGTGTCCATTAATTTAATGAATTTCTTTATTGATGATCATCGCCAAAAAGGCTGGTGACTTAAATCTCTTTTGTCATTTGCACTTTTAGGTGCATGAATTTTAGTTTTTTTTATATGTTAAACTAAATATTGATTCAAGAAGGGGGAGCAATGCATGCTTCATTAATTATAGTTTAACTTATGATAAATGACTTTATCTTACATGGGTCATTATTTTAGCATATCATTACATATTTGTTAAACCATTTAAGGCTTTACTTTAATATTTAAATTCAGTGACTTTATATTCTTATGATAGCATTGCTGGCATATGTCAAATTATTAAGAGCCACATAGGGCTTTGTTCTAATTCACCTGTACCTCATTCCAGGGAGTCACGATCATCTTTATTTGTCATTCTTCTCCAAGTATATATTTATATACTGCTTTGATTCGCTCGTATCTCAAGCTGAGGATTCAAAGCCTCCCATCTTTTAATGGTCTTGTTCATAATAGAAGTCCAAGTCTACTTCTGGAACATGCAGGTTAGTGTAGATGAAGCTCTGTATGGCTACACCATGATCTGGCCCATAGGAACTTCCTGCCTACCTTTTTTTTTCGGTACCACTCTAGCATGAAACTGGTGTGTACCACCTTTAAAAAATTGGAGAATGACCTTGTCTTGGCCAAATGTGTCATTTCCTCTCTCGCTGACATAATACTAGCATCACAATTTCTTATAGTTAGTTTTCTAGCCTGTTTAGTAAAATAAATGTGATAATAAAACATTTTTATCTTTGTAATATTTTTTTGTTGAAGTTTAGATCCAAATTTCTCAAGAAACTGCTCTCTCCTTTAGTGAAATAAGCTATTCCTGTATTTATAGAGTTTCGCAATATTCTATCGTTAAATGTCAAAAATGTAAAATAAATAATGTTTTAGTCGACTTACTGATCAAAATGTATCCTTATTTTAATTGTGGTAAATAAAGTCTATAAATAAAAATTAACTTATGTATCAAAGGCCAAAGGCATCCTACTAAAATTGTATAATCAGCAAAACTCTATTGTATCTTGATATATATATATTTAAATGTATGAAACATCCACCAAACCATTCAGATAAATCTGTTTTTGTCACATTGAATAAAATCCTATTGTCAAATAACTGCCACACTAAATTAATATTTGTTAAAATAAAAATCATTGTATTAAGTTTGTTAAATGTTTATAATGAAAATAAAGTTTTAAAGGCATGAAGTTGATTATATATATATATAAAACTCATCTTGAATTTTGCACAAATAAATATTTATATTTTAAACTTTAATCCAGTTGTTCGAGTTGTTCGAATCTCCTTAATATATTTATTTTATGTTTTTTTTTATTTATATCTCAGATTCACTCAATCTCTCATCATCATCATCACCAGTTGAGTTCTCATGCAAAATGATGTAGCACCGGGCCTGGAAATAATTAATTTATGTAGTATCACCGTAGGTGTTGTCGTAGTGTTATAGATTTGAGGAATGGGCAAATAGGTTAGAATTCATGATTGCTCCTGACCTATGTATCTCGGGCATGATTGGATTTGGGGTACTTTTGCTCAGATTCTAAGTCTTGTTGAATGGACATACATTTTCGACCGGTACAATATAAACTATATAAAAAAAAATTTTTAAATAAAAACATTTTTCTTTATACTATATATTAAAATTTATAAATGTAGATATTTAATTTTTAAAAATGTAAAAAATTTATATATTGAAGTGATCAGAGTGTATGCACGCACAGAACTTCATGTTAGTCATTTAAAAATAGGATATGTATAGATTTTATAGATCAAATATTTGATTTTTTTCATTTTTGGTTGGAAAATAATATACATATGTAAATGTGTGTGTTAATGAATGAGAGGGCATATATGTATATCTCGCTTTATTGAAATGCATTTTTTAGTTATGTATTTGGAAAAGAAAATATATATTTCTTTTGTCTTAAAAAAGACAAAGAGAAGATGGAAAATATAAGTTTACTCATTTTTTCTTTGGAAATAACATTTTTACAAGTCTATTTTTTTGAAACATTCATAGAGTTGCTTGGAAATGTTAATTATTTCTCATCTTTAAATGGCAGTTAAAAATGCAATCAAAATTTTCGTACCTTAATTTAATCTTAATAGGATTTTGCTAACTAGTTTAAATTAAAAGATCAGTCAACTAGTCTATTTTCATTTCTAACAAAGGCAGTTATGATATAGGTGTTAAGAAAAAATATAAGATTAAACAAAGACTGTACTGATTTTTGGCTGTGCTGAGAAAAGTTTTGTTTAAAGTAACAGGATTATAATAAATACTGGGCTATTTTTCTAGTCAAGGCAGTTGTTGGCAGTAAAAAATCAAAGAAAGTAAAGTTGTTGGCAGTCAAAAGTAAAAGAAAATCAAAAGAAAAAGTTTTAAGAGTTAAAGTGAAAGAGAAAGACTCTCTTTCTAATAGACATTGAAATTAAGCTGATGACAGATAATCACCATGATCTGTGAGTAGATAAAATTTACCTTTCCCTCTCAGGGGAAATCTTCAGAAAATGCATCTGTAGGAGAAAAGAAATCTAATTGATTCCACACTGCTGCCACTGAGAAAAAGGAGAACCAACTTTCAATCCAGCCTGTATTATATCCAGTAAAGCCAAAAGGGTCCTGAAATAAGAAGACAAACCAGTAAGAAGATCATTTCTAGTGACATCATTGCAAGTATGAACTTCCAATCTTTAAAAAAAATATTTATTTATTAAAAATGCCTTCTATAAAGACTCTAGACTATTTAATTTCCTCAGATTTGTTTCAAAAGGACAGTGATATATATATATATATAAGTGTTTTAATTTTTTGTTATTGTTTTTTTAACAAGACAATTTATGTTCTAACTAGATTTCTACTTATTAACCTTTCCATAGTTTTTTTTTCAAAAAAATGACCAAAATTGTACATTTTATATATATTTTTTTATAAAACATTTACCCTCAAAAAAAAAAAAAGTGGTTGATTTTTTTTTTTTGACAAAATATTTTGTCACTTATATGTGTCACTAGAAAACATACATAATTGCCCATTTTATCAGGAATACTTATAAAACAGTAGTTTTACAGTTATGAAAAAACAATTTTTGTGAAATTTAGAAACTCTAAATTCAAAATACTTATAAAAATAATTATAAAAGTAATAAATCTTACAAAAACTTTATAAAAAATTATAGGGGTTTGAACTTGGAACTGTTCAAATCAAACATTTTTATTAGACTTTTTATAATGTTCTAATATTTTGTAAAAATTGTTTATAACACAATGTTGCTTATATGTATAGGTTCAAACTTGGTAAAATTTATGTCAACATTATAATAGATATAAAACAATTGTTTGTATAAAATTTTCAATGTCTATGTTCAAAGTTCTTATGAAAATAGTGATAGAAGTGAATAATTTTACAAATTTTTTATAGAAACATTATGAGGATTCAAACTTGGAATGGTTATCAAACAATTGTTGTTATAAATTTTATAATAAAATACAATGACTACATACTACCTGATAACATATAAAACATGAAGAAATTATGTCAGAAGTAATCATTTACTGGGCTTGTCACACTGATGATATCAGAAGTAATTGCTCACTGGGCTCATCACACCTAAAATGTAAAATAGACAAAGTTACAACTATCAAAATATATTTCTATAAATTTACTAAGTGTAAGCAATACCTACCTTTATAGTAAATATAGTTATTTGATGATTTACTATAACTATTTTTCTGTCCACCTAACCCTGAAATAGTTTATCCAGCAGTTAGAACAAATTTATATATATATATACTTATATAATTCACAAATGGGAACAATACGTACCATTTATAATTCTTCTGTGTGTGAAAAATTTCAAAACAAGGATCCACACACAGTCCAATCTTGCACTGTTCACACCAATATCTGGACTCTCTCCAGATATGTTTTCCATTTGCATCTTTTCTTGCTGAACAAATTTTGCAGACTCTGCAAGGGTCTTTTTTATAGGATTAGGTGGAAGATGTGGAAGTGATGAGCTGTGAGCCTAATAGGTGGAGGGTCAAGAGAAGGTCTACCTCATGAATTTCTAAACCCAGGGTCTGTATATAATTCAAAAGACTCTTCAATGACCCGCACTTTGAATTCCTGAAGCTCAATTTGAATGGGTTTACATTTATTGTACAGAATACAGGAATTCAAAAGCGCTTGATCAATGAAATGTCAGAATACCTTTTTATAATATTTTTTGGTGAGCCCTGGTTGTCTGGTAAAAGGTAACTCTTGATCACAATGATCAACACTGCCCATAGTGTTATTATAATCACACACTATGGTCAGTTTCACCACATTTTTCCCAGTTCTAATTCTTATAGTTTGCGAAGACGCATCATGAATGGTACTCAAAAGGCAGACTGGTTTTTTGTCTTGCCATTTCAAGGCCATAACCTTTCCATGCTGAAAAGCTTGGATAGTGCCTCATTTCAGCTTACTCTTTACCATTTCAGCTAGCAGACCCTTTCTTCTGATGTTGACGGTGCCATAGATATCTGTTCCCTCATTTAGAAGTATGTCTACTAACTCTATTGACATATACCAATTGTCAACAGTCACACAGTAGCCTTGGCCCAAATAATTGTGCATAAGGTGAAGGACACTTTTAGTAGTCACTGGAAGTGCATCATACATTTTATTGTATGCTGTTGCTTTCCCAGTATATAAGAGAAAGTCACAGATATATCCAGTATTGGCCTCACATATAACAAAAAATTTCAGACCAAAGCGGGCTCTCTTTTTCATGTTGAACACTTTCCATGATAGACGGCCCTTGTAGAGCATCATGCTCTCATCTACACTAACATTTTGGTCTGGAATCCATTATGTCATAAAACTTAATGAGCTTTGGATTTGGGTGGGCATCTACATCAACAGTTTCATAGTCACAAAAAGGAAGAAATTTCAAGAGCAATGTAAACCTAGCACCTGTCATCACTTCAGAAAATATGGGTACATAAAATATCCTTCTTTTTGTCCATGACCATTCCTGATGCGGCAGTTTGACAAGGCCCTGAAGCATCATCACTGCAAAAAATAACCTCATCTCTTTCACTGAGGTGGGTGTCCATTTTCTAGTTCTGGACAATCTTTTGAATATGCACTTTCCAATACATTGGGCAGCATACAGATTAGTTTTCCTTACAACAATTTCCAGCATTTTATCATCAAAAAACAATTCAAAGAATTGTAATGCTGTGAAATCTGGTGCCATTGTTATGGTCATGCCTGGTGTGGCAGTAAAGGGAAACCTTGGGGGTGGTGAAGGAATTCTATTTATATCCACAGGTAGCCAAGTAGCAGACCCTCCAACATCATCATCAAATTCATCTTCAGTGCTGCTGCTGCTGTCAGATACTTCATCACTTGAGTCTTACATCTTTGCTGAAATCACTCAGCAGTGGTACCTCATCAGCTTCAGACTCATCAGAAGAATGATAGCAGCTGGTCCCAGCTATAGCTTTGAATATGGATGCCATTACTAAGTACATATACAAAAAAGCAATCAAAATTTTCTAAGATATATTTTATGTAGCACATATTTACATACTAATATTTACATACTAATAATTATTTATCAAAGTCATATGAAAAAAAAGGCCTAAAATATTTTTTCTCAAACACCCTTCCCCCCAATGGATAAGCTGGGGAAAATGAATGCAGACATATATATATATGATATCATGTGACTCAAAATATATTAAACAAAAATGTGGCTTATGTATTTATTGAAATCAAAAGTTTTGGATCATACACATTCTAAAGCCTTAAATTATAATTTATATGAAAAAAACAACACATATTTATATATTTTTTATCCAAAAAACCCGATGGATATAATGACATAAAAAATGAAGATATATATTGTGACAGAATGGGTTTGAACCCAGTCACAAATAAATTAAATAATCGGTAGACATGTATAGATGTAGAGATATATATAATATTTAATTTTGTTTATTACGTGGTGGTGGTGGTTACAAATACATAAACATGGGGGGAGGGACTCTGTCATTTTAAATGATATATATGTGTGTGTGACAAATGTGTGTATAAATGAATTAAGTAGTGAAAAGAGAGAAACGAGATTTTTTGTTTCACATTGAAAAAAACTAGAGTTTTCTGGCAGAATGAGATTTTATTTTTCTGTTATATTACAATAGAAGCTACGACACGAGTTTTCACACGTCTAACAGATCTGGTTATTCCACATTGAAAATCAGAAGTGAGATAAAAAAGAAGCTTCTAGAACCAATGGAGGGGGCTATAAAAGCGAGCCACCCAGAATGCATAGGATCTTTTTCTGGCAGAGCTACAACAGTGAACACCTAAACGGTTTTAATATTTAAAAAATATAATGGCGATTTCAAAAGACATGTCGGGGTAAGAGAAGCCGCATCAGATTCAGGCCCCTGATCCCAACCTGCTGCAGCTGCCTCAATAAAACCATGATGCCTCGAAACAACACATAATTCCAGCGTGGAATCAAATGAACCTCATCGGCCAATGGACATAAAGATCTCAAATCATTACCTTGAATTGCCTAATTTACCTGCGGAACGGAACTATATAATAAATAAATAAAAATTGCTTCTACTACTTCCCGGGAAAGCCAGGTAAAGAACTTTAATCATTGATCTTTTTAAATCTTCTTGATAAAAAGGAAATTTTGTATTTTGCAATAATCAGTGAAGGTGACGTGCGAACTAACTTTATAAGATTTCTTTAAAGCTTCGTTCCATTACGGACGTAATAAAGTAACTAGTGTTGAAAGTCACATGATACAAACTTTTCGTAGTATCGACCTTCACTACTTGAGATACGTATGAGAGATCTATTAAAAAGAATGACGTATGATTGCGATTTGAAATGACAGAGTGCTAAATATTGTTTTTTTTTATAATATTAAATAAAAATATCAAGAAAGTAGAGTATTGACTTAGTTTAATTGTTTATAAATCCATTTATTTAGTTTATGATTATTTTATTTATTTTTATGTTTAAAATAAAAATAAAAGAGAACTCTTAATCCCATTCATAGCTACTCATGGCTGTGATGCCACCCGACCATGAGACTGAGCTAGCTGATGGTCAAAACCTCTCTCACATTACATAAATAGTATTCTTGTTGGTAATATATCCACTTCGCATAATTCTTATATTCGTATAGGATTGGTGCTTGGTGTCCTTCGGATGACCATAAATACGCATTGGGGATATATTACAGTTGCGAGAATAACCCATAAGTTTGAATAATAATATTTTTGGTCAAATCATTTAATTAAATAAAAATACACAGGCACGTATATTGATACATCATATACATTTTCGGTAGTACACACCTGTCTAGTGAGAGGTAAATAGGTTTTTGTTATAATGGCGTCCCAACTAAAGGGCTTTGAAGAGAAGTAGAGGGGAATGGGGAGAGTTATGAGATATTAGAAATACGTTAATAAAGTGAAAAGTTTTATATTTTATTGAAGAAAGGGTTGTTTAGATATATAGTTCAAATGAAGCGTTAAATAAATCAAAGGGCGTTAATTTGTTAAATGTATATCTATTAAGAAATAACCAGTTTTGTCAGTTCGTAGCTGTGCAGTAGATCAAACATACATAAAACTATTAATTTTAATTTCTTTGTCCATTCCGATGAGGTTTCGAGAGCTAAAGTGGCTAACAGAAAAGCAGTGTAAGGTGCTAGGATGGGGGAGTGGGTCCGAAGCATTAATCAAAGGTAAAATAAAAAAGAAGAAATTTATGAAAACAAGAGCGCAAGAGAATATGGAAAAAGAGGAACAGGAAAATATGTTGGAGCGAATTTTGAAAAAGCTTGAAAGTCTAGAGTTGAGATTCGGAGAGATAGAAAAGAGAATGGACAGATTAGAACAGAAAGTGGGAATCAAAGATGAGAATGATTTTGGGGAACAGGAAGGTGAAAAGACAGATATGGAGAGTGGAGATGAACAGAAGCAAGGCGCTCAAGTAAACCCCTCGGGAAAACCGGCAGCGGTAATAAGTCACACGATGGTGCAAGGGAGTATGAACCAATTCATAAAAATTCATCCATTTGCAAGTAGAATGGGGGAAGCACCAGTCGAGCATCTATGTAGCCTAGAAAAATATTTCAATATAAATCCCATGTCGGAAGAAAGTAAGATAATTATCGCGTGTGGCAACTTTACAGACAATGCCCAGTCATGGTGGGACGCGCTTGGTCGACAGCTGGCTACTTTTGAAGAATATAAAAAAGAAGTTTGAGAGGCCTTTTGATCTGAGGATAGGCAGGAGTTAACGCGCTATCAAATTATGCAAGAAAAGTTTAAGGAAGGGTGCAATGATAGCTATTCACAATTCTTTCATAAACAGGTGGCTAGACTGCGGACATTGGATGCATGCAACATGACAGAGAGTCATATACTGCATATTATAAGACACAGTATGCCCATGAGAGTGGAACAGATGATCTTGGGGGGCAGGGAAAGCATCACTGGGAGAGATTGCGGAGCTGCTCAATGCCATTGACATGAGCTTGTATGACTATGGCGGGCATCATGAAGCAGTAAATGAGGATGAAAGAGGGTGGAGAACGGGAGTGGATACCTTTCCAAAATGGAGAGGAACACCCGAAGAGAAGAGACCACCGGAGAAGCCGAACTTCGGACCAGGAAAAGAAGCAGAGGGACATATTAGGCGTAATACATAAGTGTTGTACAAAAAGAGCCGTTCAAAATATGCAAATGTATTTGAAGGCTTTTGGAGGAGGGGGTATTGTGACAGAATGGGTTCGAACCCAGTCACAAATAAATTATTTAATCGGTAGACATATATAGATGTAGAGATATATATAATATTTAATTTTGTTTATTACGTGGTGGTGGTTACAAATACATAAACATGGGGGGAGGGACTCTGTCATTTTAAATGATATATATGTGTGTGTGACAAATGCATGCATAAATATATTAAGTAGTGAAAAGAGAGAAACGAGATTTTTTGTTTCACGTTGAAAAAAACTAGAGTTTTCCGGCAGAATGAGATTTTATTTTTCTGTTATATTACAATAGAAGCTACGACATGAGTTTTCACATGTCTAACAGATCTGGTTATTCCACATTGAAAATCGGAAGTGAGATAAAAAAGAAGCTTCTAGAACCAATGGAGGGGGCTATAAAAGCGAGCCACCCAGAATGCATAGGATCTTTTTCCGGCAGAGCTACAACAGTGAACACCTAAACGGTTTTAATATTTAAAATATATAATGGCGATTTCAAAAGAAATGTCGGGGTAAGAGAAGCCGCATCAGATTCAGGCCCCTGATCCCAACCTGCTGCAGCTGCCTCAATAAAACCATGATGCCTCGAAACAACACATAATTCCAGCGTGGAATCAAATGAACCTCATCGGCCAACGGACATAAAGATCTCAAATCGTTACCTTGAATTGCCTAATTTACCTGCGGAACGGAACTATATAATAAATAAATAAAAATTGCTTCTACTACTTCCCGGGAAAGCCAGGTAAAGAACTTTAATCATTGATCTTTTTAAATCTTCTTTATAAAAAGGAAATTTTGTATTTTGCAATAATCAGTGAAGGTGACGTGCGAACTAACTTTATAAGATTTCTTTAAAGCTTCGTTCCATTACGGACGTAATAAAGTAACTAGTGTTGAAAGTCACATGATACAAACTTTTCATAGTATCGACCTTCACTACTTGAGATATGTATGAGAGATCTATTAAAAAGAATGACATATGATTGCGATTTGAAATGACAGAGTGCTAAATATTGTTTTTTTATATAATATTAAATAAATATATCAAGAAAGTAGAGTATTGACTTAGTTTAATTGTTTATAAATCCATTTATTTAGTTTATGATTATTTTATTTATTTTTATGTTTAAAAATAAAAATAAAAGAACTCTTAACCCCATTCGTAGCTACTCACGGCTGTGACGCCACCCGACCATGAGACTGAGCTAGCTGATGGTCAAAACCTCTCTCACATTACGTAAATAGTATTCTTGTTGGTAATATATCCACTTCGCGTAATTCTTATATTCGTATAGGATTGGCGCTTGGTGTCCTTCGGATGACCATAAATACGCATTGGGGATATATTACAGTTGCGAGAATAACCCATAAGTTTGAATAATAATATTTTTGGTCAAATCATTTAATTAAATAAAAATACACAGGCACGTATATTGATACATCATATACATATTTGGTAGTACACACCTGTCTAGTGAGAGGTAAATAGGGTTTTGTTATAATATATATATATATGCTATCACATGACTCAAAATATATGAAAAAAAATGCTGTTTATTTTATTTATTGAAACATTATTATAAAATATATAAATCAAAAGTTTTGGATCATATATATTCTAAAATGTAAATTATATTTTATATGAAAAAAACAACACATATTTATCAAAATATATAAAATGCGCTAACACGCACAAGCACACAAAGCTAAAAACAAATAAAGCAAATATATATTATTTTAATATCTATTCATTAAATGGCTAAGTGCTTTCAAGGTTCAAGCCCTCATTTAATGAATAGATATTAAAATAATATATATTTGCTTTATTTGTTTTTAGCTTTGTGTGCTTGTGCGTGTTAGTGCATTTTATATATTTTGATTCATAATTAGCCACAAAGTATAAACTATTTGCTTATTTCAACACATATTTATATATTTATTATTCAAAAAAACCAGATGGATATAACGGGTGAAAAATGAATATATATATATGCTATCATATGACTCAAAATATATGAAAAATAAATGTTGTTTATTTTATTTATTGAAACACATTATTATAAAAATATATATAAATCAAGTTTTGATTCACATACTTTCTAAAACCTAAAATATTTTGTAAAAAAATATAATAGATATTCAAACATTTATAGATAAGAAAATATCACGTGATGTTGAAAATTTTCAATAGAAAATGATGCTGCATATTTTCAAAATGTACAAAAAAAAATACTTGTATTATTTATTGCACAAAATATAATTATAATTTTTGGAAATATACATAATATTTAGTAAGTAATATTTACTTGATTTCAAATAAATAATATTTGCAAGAATAAATATCAAAAAATGCATGCAAGAATAAATATCAAAAAATGTGTGCAAGAAAATGAAAGATGAAGAATTATACAGATTTTTAGATATCTAAATAGAAATTCAAAGATCTTATTTTCATAGAAATATTTTTTTTAAAAAAGAAAAATAAATCATGAATAATTATTATAACTTACAAATTGAAAGAATAAGCAAATTGAATTGAAATAATTTTGGAGAAAGTAAAAACGGTCTTATCTGTAGACAAGTAGGAAAAAGAGTGAATATGGGGTCAACAATTATCATCCACAAAATAATGAATAAATCATTAATTATAACTGCCATCTATGTGAAACTTTACAAACTAATACCTGAATAGTATACACATGCGTTAGAATCGAAAAAACAAGATTTTTCGGTCAAAACAGTTGATGGTTGTCAAATGAAAATCGTAGCGCAATATTGCGGAGTGTACAAAATGCAATAGGGGGCGCTTCAAACGCACAGTTGCAGATAGGCCTAGGTAAGGGTTAATGGTAGAGAAAAAAAGAGTGTAATATCTAATTCTAAAATGGAACAAAAGATTACTATGAAGTTTATGAATACCGCTTTTATTATTTATTTTGAAATATGCCAGTGTGTTTTCTTTGATTATAAAAATATATATTTTATTGATTAATTTATTTATGCCAACCCAATCAAGTATGGGGTTAAATGATATTTTTTATTATTAAACCAATTTATATATAAAATTTGTTTGTTTTATCTCCAATCTTAAGTGGGAGAAGGGTAACTATTTTTTGTAATTGTAAAGTCACAGTCAAATTTGAATTTCTTAAATCATTTGTCTAATCATGGCTGGGTAAAAATATCATTTATTTTAACAAAGAGAGAAAGAGAGAGAGAGAGAAAAAATCAAATATCTGGATTAAAATTCGCCATTTACTTCTATATACCTTGTTAATAGAAATTAAAGAATATAAATGAGTGTTAAAACCATTATCTATTTAATTTAGATTTGATTAAAATTCTTTATAACAATTAAAATGAAATAATATATATACGCATTTATTTATGTGCTATAAGAAATAATTATCATGCTTCTTTTTCTTAAATATTAAAATGGGCAATGATACTCATTGTAAAAGTATGTGTTCATCTCACTAACTATATATTTAGTGATGCATGCATTTGGGGAAAGAGTAATATCTCAGCAGTAGTGTTTTTTTTGCCTCTTTAGCATTTTATGGTTAAGCTTTATATTTGAAACACTTGGGTGTTTTATAGCCTATAAGATATGGTTATCTTAAATTTTCCCATTATTACTTATTAAATACAGGTTTAAGAAAATATCTATACAGATATAAGTTAATGCTTTTTATGGGCAAATATATCAGTGTTGCTTAATAGAATGATCTGTGCCTATATGGCTTTTAATAATGATTATATGTCGAGTAATGCTATGCGAGCTGCCAGATGGATATTTTACCAGCCTGAAGATAGCCATGTTTTTGAGCCAATAAATGGGTACTCTATGACAATAGGGTTTCAAATCCCACACTCTATTATTTCCTACACATGCCATGCTGATTGCAAATGTGTTTTCATAGGAACTTCTATATATATTTTATTGCTCGACAAAGGACATTGGCCCATGTTTGCCAATGCTAATAATAATATAGTTGGCACAGGATTTGAACCCAGATGCCACTGTACACTGTAATTAGATTTCTTGATCACGCCTGTTGGTAATGCTTTGTGGGATAGATAAATCATATTTACCATATAACTAAAATTATGCTTTGGTCCATAACTCCTGCTGGGAATACTAAAAGTAAATATAATAATAAAAAAACATACTTAGCTTTCCCTATGTATGTGAACACACACATAAATTTGTTATATATATATTTCTGGCCTCTAACTTAATTTAACCAGGTATTGTGTTTACTCTTGACAATTCGCATATTAATTTTTATAGTGGCATATTTCTTGATCAAATATTATCATTATCAATATAAAAATTTGTTTTATGCTTACACACAGTATAATACACAGTGTAATACTGATATTTACTATGTGTTGTAATTAATGTTTCTGGTTAATTTGTAATACCCATACAGTATCATACTGATTCATAATTGTTGTTGTCATGAATGCCAGTATGACTTCATTGTAATGCACACACACATCTAACACTAATGTTTAAATACTATTGAAATTATTATTTCTTGTTCATAACTTCTATTGTCATTATTGATAGTATGACTTCATTGTAATGCTCACACACATCTAATATTGATATTTATTATTGTAATTGTTATTTTTAGTTCATAACCTTGGGTTGTCATTATTGACAGGTAATTCTTTGTAAAAAATAATACATTTATCCTAGTGATATCTAAATACTGTACCTTTATAAATAACTGATAGTTGAATATTGTAATTCTTTGTAAAAAGAATACATTTATCCTAGTGATATCTAAATACTGTACCACTATCAATAACTGAGAGTTAAATATTGTAATTATTATTTTTTGGTTTATATGTACACCCATACATGGATCATAATAAGATCCAAACATTGTTATTATTATTTCTATCTTCTAATGAATTGTGTTAATAAATCATATATATCTATACAGTTGTCATGTCATTCCCTGGTTCACCATATCCACCCAACTATGTCCACACTTAATTAAGTCCTATATATATATATCTCCAAAACCTATGAAATATTTGAAATAATATTCTGAGCTGTATCAAAGTATTTGGTGAGTATCTTAGATTAAGTTAATAATTCTAGTGCATGACAGGCTAAGTTTGAATTGATAGAGTCCTTGTTTTACCCTGACCACCGGGACCGAAGAAAAATGATGACCATTAGTAGCATCAGGAGCGTTGGTTGGATAGTGGAGATTTTGGAGCACTGGCAAATAGGTTAAAGCTTAGTACTATTCCGTGACTACTATATCCTGAACATGTTGGGTTTGAAGTACTTTTGCTAGGTCTCTGAATCTTGTTGGCTGATCACATGAATTTGACCATTATATAGTTGTATTTTTTTTGGGCTTGGCTTCCCAATGTGAGGCTTTGATAAATAAAACCATACACTCTGAGCAATAATTTGGATTTAACATTTTTTTGTGTAAAATATGTAGAGATAACATTTTTCTGGTTTGATGCCAATGTGAGGCAATTGAATTATTCACTCGCATCCATGAAAGATAGAGATTGTTTCTCAAGCCTGTTGCATGGTTTTTGATGTTGTGTTGGATTATGGTTGGTAACATAATGCCCAGAGATAATCTTTAAAAAAATTCAGGTTACTCTAAATAAATTTTGTCATCAGCCAGAATTCCAATAATCATTGTGGATATTACTTTGTTGTGTGGATTGGTGATGATGGGAGACATAGACTGATGTGGATATAAATAAAAGGGAATAACACTGGGTAATAGAGGGTGATGATGGTGTGAAAGATGTCATATTTTTATAACTTAGCAGTTTTTCTAGGTACAGCAGAACAAGCAACCTGTAAGCAAGGGGGCAGTGACTGATCTTAAGATGGTAAGATAAATTTTATTGTATATATACTTTATATATATCTATGTACAATTTTTATTTTTATTTATTTTAATTGTACATGTAATATTTATCTCAGTGAATAGTAAAAGATAGGCAGGCATGGATTTAGGATGAATATAGTGAAGTGAATAGGCAGGACATTGGAATGATAGGGAAGAGGATGAAGATGCATAGAAGATCAGAAGAGGGGAAGGTATAACATTTTATCAAAACTGAAAATTAATAGTATAAAAGAGAATTGTTTAGATGAAGAGATAGTTATAGAAAGCAATAGGCCATTGTAGTACAAGTGAAAAAAATGAAAGTGACAATTCAAGACCTGTACCAACTAATGTTAACCACGAGGGTAGAATTCAAACAGATAGCAGAGTAAATCAAGAAGAGGAGACTCAAAAAAGATGGATGACTGGTTTGAAGAAGGTAAGAGAGAGAGAAGAGGTTAGAGAGGAATTCAGAAAAGGGGCTGAGAAAGTAAACAAAAGTTAGATGATCTAAATGCTCTACAGGGAAACTTCAAGACCATCCAAGAAGGAAACACTGAATGTACAAGGACATCAGAAGAGGAAATAAGGGTCTCACAACATGATCAGGTGGGAAATATTGAGACAGTATCCCAAGTAGCAATTCAAAAACAACAACTTGAATTTGTTCAGCTATTACCAGAGGTTGAAGCTATGGAAGAACAAAGTGCTAAAGTAGTGTGTGAAACTTCCGGTGGAAAAGATATGGTAGAATGGCAGAAAGAAACACAGACTCTTACAGAGGAAGAGAAATACAACCTCATTGCTGTAGATCAAAAAAGAATATCAATCACTAATAAGGTTACTATGGATGATGCAGGAAAATATAGTTATTCTGTGGATGATAACAGTGCAACATCAGAAGTCAAAGACCTAGTCAAATCAAAAGCTCTAGCTACTTCACAGATAGTCAGTTATGATAAAACTGCAATTACAATCAAATGGGATGAACCTGAGGAGGTTTATGGCAGTTCCATATGTAATTATGTCATTGAAAAATGTGATAATATTAGTTTAAGATGGGTTACCTTTAATGCTGGTTTTGAAATAAGTGAAACTAACTACACTGTAACAGGTTTGACTGAAGGTTTAGAGTATGAGTTTAAAGTGATTGCTCAAAATTCTACAGGTATGGAGAGGCCCTCACCTCCATCTAAATCCACTAAAGCCAAGGCATTATTTGTTGCTAAACCCCTAACTGTGAAAAAAGGGTTAAATGATTTTAATGGTTATGTTCATAAAGATGTTACTCTTCAGTGCAAATTTAGGAGTGATCTTTTGCCTACTGTGGTGTATGGATGGAAAGGGACTTGAAACCTAGAAATAAGTGCTTGATGATGGGTATAAAAGCTATGACAACAATGGCTATTGTTAAAGCTGCCATTGAGGATTCTGGAAAGTCTGTCAGTGAAAAAGGTGATCATGTGAAAAGTAAGTATGAGAGTTGTGTAGAGCCAATCAAGTGTAATGTTAATCAGGTCACTAACTTTAGACCAATCTACTTTTTATTTTGGTCATGACTTTCAGAGTACGATTGAAATTCTTCGATCAACAGAGGGAAAGAAAATTGGTAAAGGAGACCAAAATGAAACCTTGGAACATTTAAAGAGAACTGCAGGAAAACAAAGAAAGAGGGGCATACAACCATATGATTTCCAAGTAGGTGAAGATGTGTGGGTACACATGCCAGGTGTTGGAGACTCATGGCAGAATCAGTGTAGGAAGTTCTCTTCATTATATTGTCCACCCTTCAAGATAAGAAAGCATTATGAAGAAAAGGCATTCCTCCATCAGAAATATAAGGGAATCAGGCAAACATGAAAGGCACTGAGTTTAAAGCCCTACCACCAGGTACCTCCAGATCCAGGAAAAACTTAGAGGGTCTTAGAAAAAAAGGTAATGATGGGTACCAACTTTTAAATGAATAGGGACCATGAATTTTCAAATTATCTTTTAAGTATATAGCTATGTAAATTTTTTTGGGTGTGTATGTTTGGTGTAGGGGAACTTTTAGTCAATCACTAACCATATAATCTGTTAACATTTTTGTCATGAAGCAGTTTGGTTACTCTTTCATATAAAGATCGGGTGTCACTGCTGTAAAAAAAAAATTTACCAGAGTAGGTTTGATTTTTTTTTTTTAATTGTTTTTCTTTCTTTTCATAACTTGAGGGATATGAAGCGATCAGTGTGTATGCAAACACAAAGCTTCATGTTAGTCATTTAAAAATAGGATATATATATATATATAGATTTTATAGATCAAATATTTGATTTTTTTCATTTTTGTGTTAGAAAATAATATACAGATGCATGTGTGTGTGTTAATGAATGAGAGGGCGCATATATGTATCTCTTGTTTTATTGAAATACATTTTTTAGTTATATATTTGGAAAAGAAAATATATATTTCTTTTGTCTTAAAATAAAGACAAAGAAAAATGGAAAATATAAGTTGACTCAATCTTTCTTTGGAAATAACATTTTATGATTCTATTTTCTTGAAACATTCATATGGTTGCATGGAAATGTTAATTATGTCTCATTTTTAAATGGCAGTTTAAAAAATGCAATCAAAGTTTTCGTACCTTAGTTTAATCTTAATAGGATTTTGCTAACTAGTTTTAAATTAAAAGATCAATCAACTAGTCTATTTTTGTTTCTAACAAAGGCAGTTATGATATAGCTGTTAAGAAAAAATATAAGATTAAACAAAGACTGTACTGATTTTTGGTTGTGCTGAGAAAAGTTTTGTTAAAAGTTACTAGGATTATAAATACTGGGCTATTTTTTTAGTCAAGGCAATAAAAGAGTTTGAAAAGTAAAAAAAGTTTTAAAAGCAGGAGAGTTAGTTGTTGGCAGTCAAAAGTAAAAAATAAAAAATAAAAAGTTTTAAGAGTTAAAATGAAAGTCACTCTTTAGAATAGACATTGAATTTAAGTGATGACAGGTAATCACCATGATCTGTGAATAGATAAAATTTACCTTTTCCCTCTGGGGAAATCTCCAGAAAATGCATCTGTAGAAGAAAAGAAATCTAATTGATTTCATGCTGCTGCTGCTGAGAAAATGGAGAACCAACTTTGAATCCAGCCTGTCCTATGTCCAGTAAAGCCAAAAGAGTCCTGAAATAAGACAAACCAGTAAGAAGATCATTGCTAGTGACATCATTGCAAGTATGAACTTTCAATCTTTAAAAAAATATTTATATACTAAAATGCCTTCTATAAAAAAATTTCTAGAATGTTTAATTTTCTCAAATTTATAAATGATTGGTAAAAGACTCTATCTAAAAAAAATGTGTTTCAAAAGAACAGTGATATATATGAGTGTTTTAATTTTTTATTATTTTTAACAAGTCAATTTGTGTTAAACTAGATTTCTACTTATTAATGGTAGAGAAAAAAAGAGTGTAATGTCTAATTCTAGAAAAATGGAACAAAAGATTACTATGAAGTTTATAAATACCACTTTTATTGTTTATTTTGAAATATGCCAGTATGTTCTCTTTAATTATAAAATATACACTTTCTTGATTAGTGTTAACTATGCCAAATTCAACCAGTATTGTATGATTATATTTTACTATTAGATCAATTTTATGCATAAATTTGTTTATTTCAAATCTTAAAGTGGGAGAGGGGGCAACTATTTTTATAATTGTAAAGTAACAGTCAAATTTGAATTCTTCAATCATTTATTTAATTCTGGCTGGGTAACATGTCATTTATTTTAAAAGAGAGAGAGAGAGAAAAAATCATATATCTGGATTAAAATTTGCCATTTACTTCTATATACCTTGTTAATAGAAATTAAGAATATAAATGAGTGTTAAAACCATTATCTATTTAATTTAGATTTCATTAAAATTCTTTATAACAATTAAAATGAAATAATATATATATATGCATTTATGTATGCGTTAAAATAATAATAATAATGATAGTGCTTCTTTTCTTAAATATAAAATGGGCAATATTACTTATTACAAAGGTATGTGTTCATCTCACTATATATATATTTAGTGATGCATGCATTTGGGGAAAAGAGTAATATCTCAGCAGAAGTGTTTTTATCACTTTAGCATTTTGTGGTTGATCTTTATATTTAAGCACTTGGGCATTTTATAGCCTATAAAATATGGGTTTATCTTAAAATTTCCCATTATTACTTATGAAACACAGGCCCAAGAAAATACCTATACCTATATGAATTAATGCTTTTTATGGGCAAATATATCAGTGTTGCTTAATAGAATGATCTGTGCCTATATGGCTTTTAATAATGAATATATGTCGAGTAATGCTATGCGAGCTGCCAGACAGATATTTTACCGGTCTGGAGATAGCCATGTTTTTGAGCCGATAAATGGGTACTCTATGACCATAGAGTTTCAAAGCCTACACTCTATTATTTCCTACACATGCCATGCTGATTGCAAATGTGTTTTCATAGGAACTTCTATATATTTTTTATTGCTCAACAAAGGGGATGACCCATGTTTGCAAATGCCAATAATAATATAGCCGGCACAGGATTCGAACCCAGATGCCACTGTATGCTGTAATTAGATTTCTTGATCATGCCTGTTGGTAATGCTGTGTGGAATAAATAAACCATATTTACCATATAACTATTGATAATAAAGGGAGCTAAAATTATGCTTTGGTCCATAACTCCTGCTGGGAATACTAAAAGTAAATATAATAATAAAAAAATGTACTTAGATTTCCCTATGTATGTGAACACACACATAAATTTATTATATATATATTTCTGGCCTCTAACTTAATTTAACCAGGTATTGTGTTTACTCTTGACAATTGGCATATTAATTTTATAGTGGCATATTTCTTGATCAAATATTATCATTATCATATTAAAATAAAAATTTGTTTTATGCTTACACACATATAATACTGATATTTACTATGTGTTGAAATTATTATTTCTGGTTAATTTATAATTATTGTTTTTGATTCATAATTGTTGTTGTCATGAATGCCAGTATGACTTCATTGTAATGCACACACACATCTAACACTAATGTTTAAATACTATTGAAATTATTATTTCTTGTCCATAACTTCTGTTGTCATTATTGATAGTATGACTTCATTGTAATGCTCACATAGATCTAATATTGATGTTTATTATTGTAATTGTTATTTTTAATTCATAACTTTGGTTGTCATTATTGACAGGTAATTCTTTGTAAAAAATCATACATTTATCCTAGTGATATCTAACTACTGTACCTTTATAAATAACTGATGGTTGAATATTGTAATTTTTTGTAAAAATCATACACTTATCCTAGTGATATCTAAATACTGTACTTTTATAAATAACTGATAGTTGAATATTGTAATTCTTTGGAAAAATCAAACATTTATCCTAGTGATATCTAAATACTGTACCATTATCAATAACTGATAGTTAAATATTGTAATCATTATTTTTTGGTTTAAATGTAATGCCCATATGTGGATCATAATAAGATCCAAACATTGTTATTATTATTTCTATCTTCTAATGAATTGTGTTATTAAATCATATATATCTATACAGTTGTCATGTCATTCTCTGGTTCATCATATCCACCCAACTATGTCCACACTTAATTAAGTCATCTATGTATATCTCCAAAACCTATAAAATATTTGAAATAATATTTTGAGCTGTATCAAAGTATTTGGTGAGTATCTTAGATTAAGTTAATAATTCTAGTGCATGACAGGCTAAGTTTGAACTGATAGAGTCCTTGTTTTATCCTGACCACCGGGACCGAAGAAAAATGATGACCATTAATAGCATCAGGAGTGTTGGTTGGATAGTGGAGAGTTTGGAGCACTGGAAAATAGGTTAAAGCATAGTACTGTTCTGCAACTACCATATCCCAAACATGCTGGGTTTGAAGTACTTTTGCTAGGTCTCTAAATCTTGTTGGCTGATCGCACGATTCTGACCGTTACAATGTATATATAAATTCAACTTATCACATTGATATTGGACCATGATAATCTATGATTTATTCACCAATATGATCTTATAAATGCTTGCATAAGGTGAACTTCTTTTGTATTCCGACTCCTAATTATCAAGTAAATCTATTAAATGCCATTGTTTTGAATATGGATGCATCCAAGTTACCTTAAAGTGATTTTTATACTTAAATACTTACTTTATGTGTTGTGCAGGAATTGAAAAATAATTTACAGCATCAAGAATATTATTTCCAATAACTTTTGGCCAAAGTTTAGTATTTGTGCCAATATGTGTATTAAAGTCACTTAGAAAAAAAGTCTTTTGTGTTGCTGTAATAATGCTATCAACAAGGAATGAACACTTTCTTTGCCTGAATTCACTGAATCTAATGTTGAAGCATGAGCACTAATAAAACTAGTATCATTGTTCCAGGTGAGTTTTAATGTCATTAGCCCTCAATATAAAACTTGTAATCATCTAACTGTTCTATTAAACTTTTTTTCCAGGAATATATTTAGCCAGTAGTGCAGTTCTCCATTTTGGTCTTGAGGAATTTGTACTAAATTAAGTGTATATATTTCAAGCACTATACTGAGGAAAACTTAAATTTATAATACTTTCTGTTTAGCACTATCTTTACTTTCTACTTGACCATTACTATTTCTACTACTGTAATGAGTAATTTGTCAGGCACAACAATCTGGTCAGACTATGTGAAACAGGCCATTTTAATCCACAGTTTCTAGGCCCCTTTTACTTCCATGATAAGCAGGGTATCACTAAATAGAGCTGCATAAACATACAATTTTTGACAGCTGAAACTCCTGTCTCAAAAATAGTTCCAAAGTGACTAATTAGTGATAGTATTGCATCAAGAAAAGATCACAATTAAGAACTGCTAACTTACTAAGCCTGTCCCAAGCTAAAAATAGTAAAAAGAGAATTGGATTCAGAAGAGGATGGAAATATAGTTGCACAAATACACAATACCATTGTCATAGTTGGTATAAGAAGATGATCAGTGGCAAGAGCAGCTCATGATGAGGAGGTCTTATACTAACTTAAGTGACTGGAGAAGAAAAAGAATTGCACAGAAAAAGCCACTTGGAAATAATACCTTATCTTTGATAAACCAAAATTCTATCCTATAAAACTCTTGTTTGGGCATTGTTTATTCATTATTTACCTTTAACCTTCATATGTGAAGATCATTCCACTATATGCTACCTATGCATTCCACCATCAGTCTCAGCATCTACACCCACCATTTAAAGAAATATAAAATATTAAATCTAAATCTAACCAAAATATAAAGTTTATTTCACAAATCTTTTGATTTTGCTTTTAAAAAACCTAGATGCACACATATGTAATATATTGCAACTATTCCTACCTTTTCTGGTCAAAACTAAAAATTTTAATTATGATATATACTTTGAGCATTATCTGGTTGATTCTCCAGGTGCCATATTGAATATAAAAAAAAAATTGACCTGAGACACAATTTTCACAATAACTTCAGTTTTAATTATGTTAGAGCAAATAACATTACATTAATAGAAACTAGAAAAACTAAGGAAAACAAATCTAAGACAAATAATAATAACCATTTTAAAAAATAAGGAAAAAAGAAATTTCAACATCCAACATAATTATTACTTTATTGTTTGTTCGTAATTTCTAATTTATCATTAACTAAGTTTAAATTACATCTTCATTGATAATTTTTTTTTTGTATTTCTCACAAAATTATCTTTCAAACCATATATAATACTTTTTACCTGAGATAAGCCATAGCTTCAGAATTTCCAAAAGTATTCGCATAAGAATTCTTCATTTCTATTTTTTATCCCAAAAGTTAACAAATCTCAAAGGCATCTATAAGAAAAAATATTCATCCTAATAAAAGATACAAAACAAATCATTTACAGAAAGTGGATATGCATTTTTTATCGTATCATTTAGCTTCTTGTCTATTTAAAACTAGAAATTGTAAGCTACTGTCTGTATCACTGATAAAATGAGTTTCATCTCATTTTATATTTTTTATGTACATCAGTGATATTTATATTTTTTATGCACACCAGTGATGCTATCTTGTTATATTTATTGTCTTATAGAGATATATTTTATTTGGATATAGCTCATTGGCTAGATATAGACTTGAAAATAATGTGATGCAAGATGTGGCAAAACTACTGACTCCACAGCATCAATATCAAAGCATAGGCAAGAATCAGAATTTTATTCTTTGTCTGCATACAATTCCATGTGGTATATGCATAACCATTGTGGCTACAACTATACACATACCATTTTAAATCTCTCTTTATTAGTTTTAAGTGTTTATATTTTCACATAGTACTATGCCCAGTAAATTTTCTGATTGCTTTATCAACTGCAATCTGCAACCTTTCTGTACATTAGATTATCAGTTTTTAAAATTTACATTGCACTGCTCTATATATGTAAATCATTACTTGTTATACAAACACAATGCAAGAACAAATACAAACACACTAATACAATTATAAACATATACCTTTTGAAAATCATTATGTCTATATCCAAAATTACACTACAAAAACAACTTTTGTTATATTTGAATTTATATACTATATAATAAAGAGCATAAATGATTTAATATTAAATAATTTATATAGTACATACACACCAATACATACTGACAAATTAATATATCATTTATCAAATTATTTTAAAAAATTTAAAGTATTAAAAATAAAAATTAATAACTGATGATATTCCATAATTACCTTTATATCACATTGAATGCCTTCATATCTGAATTATCAGCAGATTTTAATCCATTATATTAGGGTTATAAGGCTGATAAAGATTTTTTTCCTTTTATCACCTCATGTAAACTAGTAAATTGACCAAAAAATAAAAAATAAAAAATTCATCTACTTTTAAAAATAATTGTAAAAAATTTAAATTTTATTCAATATCAATATAAGATATATCATTCAAAAGGTAAAGGAAAAAAACAATGAATGCTGGGATTTCTGTTGACATCATGCTTATAGTTTTTGTGCAATTTAAAAAAGAAAACAATTTTTAACCTATCAGCTGAAGCAAATGAACCACCCGCTAGCTCTGACAATGTTATTCATGCTAAATTTTATAACAATTATATATTAGAAAACACATTTATTTCAGTTGTGAACAAATATTTTTTCATTACATTGCAAATGTGGTAATGTGTACTATTCTTAGGATATTTAATTTTATGATATATACTCAATGCAATATATGAAGTTTTAGTAATATTTAGAATCTAACTCTCCTATATATATTGAAAAATAATGTGGGTATTATAAGATTTCTTATAAGATTTCCTATATTTTATTACTCTTGCAATATTTTTTTAATATTTTATTACATATCTGCTTAGACTTATTGACAACTTCTAGTTCATTTTCAACTTTTTTGTTGTTTCTACATTATTTGTCATTTCATCTACAATTATTTCATCTACTTCATATTCATTCATTATCATTGAATTGATTTTGGATGTTTCCATAAATTTTAAATTTGTTTTAATCTCTTCTTGAATCTTTAATACTAACAAAAAATCTTCAATTATCTCTAAGTTAACCTGAATGTTTTTTTTTTTAAAGTTCTCATCCATTTTTGACATATCAACAATCTATTTGCAATTCCTGAATTAACTTTCTCTTCATTTATAACTGTCACATTGATATTATTTTTATTCACAGCATCTGCTTCCATGTTACATTGATATGTAACATCAACATTTGTTTTTATTCTCATAATTACACATTATATTATTATTTTTTCTTTTTGCACACTATATCAGATGAAACAACAGAAAAAAATATCATGGACATCCTTAAATAATGTATTTTGATAATTATCTGCTGCATTATTATCAACATTTGAGGATATACTACCTTTTCACTTATAGATTCTTCCATCACTTTATTTAATAATTATTTTTCTACATTTGCATGAGATCTAATAGATAGGTAAAATTATGCTGATATATAAATAATATTATGTTTTCATTTACTGTATATTATAAAAAAATTATAACTGAAAAAAATCTAAGGACATTATTCTATACATTTTTCCCAATGCATACTACTATCTTAAATAAATGTCAAATCATCTCAAATATTTAAGACATTTCTAGCTATGCCCTCTGTGAATAAATTATTAGAGCTGCATCTCAAAGCAGCTAATTCAAAAAGATTCCTCTTTGAACTATAGGATGCAAAGATATTAAATATTGAAATATGGACCAATTTAAACAGAGAGCGTGAAATTTATATAAGCAATGATCTTTAAACTTCTCCTAAATAAACACTTCTTAATGTTTGAGGAGATTTGATATTTGATATTTATTTCAGATAATGATATGCACTAGAAATATTTTTGTATATATCCGTGTTTTGGGAGTTGCAATGATTAAAAATGACTAATATTTAATCTGTTTTTGTGTAAATATAGTAAACATGTTTGTTTAGGAGAAGTTTGAAGATCATTACTTATGTAAATTTCATGCTCTCTATTTGAACTAGTCAATGTTTCAATATTTAATATTTTTGCAACCTATAGTTCAAAGAAATACATTTTGATTTAGCTGTTTTGCGATGAGAGCTCTCAGCATTTATTCAGAGAGAGAACCTGAAAATTTCTTAATGATTGAGGTGATTTGATATTTTATATATTAACATTTATATGCATTTGTATAAAGAGGATTAAAGATGTGATCCAAAGAAGCTTTTTTGTATTGAAATAATATAATATTTACTGTTTATTGACCTCAAGTGCTTTTATTAGCCTTTGATGGACAAAAAAATTCAACTACATTTGTCTTAGATAGTTGTTAATGTCAGAATGCAAATTACATTAAATATTTCGATAGCTTTTTTTAGGTAAAAAGGTGGATTCTAGTGATAAGTGTGGTGAACATTCTAATGTGTTGTTTTACCATAAAAAATTGCTTCAATTCTATTGATTGTATATGAAGTTGTTATTTATTGCCTGAAGTGAGGCATAAACCATAATCGATGTAATATATGATGATATTGAATGTATATACAAAAGAGCTTTTTTTTTATTTGATTGGATATTTGAAATGAACATTAATAAACTTTACAAAAATATATTTTATGGTGAATTTGAACAGAGGACACTCCATTTTATGTTATAAAGAGTATATCAAAGAAGATATGTCATAACATTGTTTTTATTGGAAATATATATATGAGAATAAAATATAATAAATATAATTAGGCAAAATATTGTAATGTTTCGAAAAAAATGTTAAAATTTTAAAAACAATACTAAGAGATGTTAAATAAATATATTGTAAACAAGAAAGCGGTATTCATTTGAATAGACCTTGCAAAACTTTTCTTTAACTTTTATTCTCATCTGTTTTTCTGGAATTATGAAGACATATTTATTTATAACGATTTCTAATAAAGATGATTTTAACATAAAAAGAGAAAAAAATTAGTACGATTTATTACGTAATATTTTTTTTTTTTTTTTAAATATACAATTTATTTAACTGTTGTAAGAAAGCTACTAAATATATTAATTCACTAATTTATTTTTGATTCAAATTTATTATAAAAGAGATAGAGAAATATCATATAAGTTTATACTAAATCAGTCGATCAAAAACTCTCTCTTTTGACTGCTTAAAAAAATTTTAATTAAATTGTATATAAATTGTTTAAATTGTAAATAAATACATTCTAAAAAACATCTTAACTTTAACTATTAAGTGATTATAATTTATATGTGTATGCTATTTGATCATGCTTCCATCTGTTTTAGATATTCCTACTGACTGATTTCAAAAAACAGAAGATACCCTGCCAAGAAACAGGATCAACAACTCAGGTTTAATGCAGTATAAATGAGCTTAACTTTAAAAAAAAGTAAAAACTCAGACAGTCATAGAGTTAGAGTAATTTCATTTTACTTTTCTGAATGTCATCTAAAACTGAATACAGTACCAGTTTTATTTTAAATTCATATTTTTTATGTTAAATTTAAAACTTATATATAGTATATTTATTTTAATGTAGAGATAATATATCAGTCTATCGATCTTAATCTAAGATTCAAATTATTATGGAATCATAAATTTTTTAAATAGCTTTAACCTCCCCCTCCAAAAAAAATAAATTTAGGGTTATTATCAGGTAACTAGTTCACGACCAATCCTGTTTATCTATCCAATATGGTAAACAAACGAAGGAGAACCATAAAAATTCTCATTAAACAATAGTCACTTAGTATCAACAAGTAATAGTTAATTTTCTATTTTTTCTTACTTTATTTTCAGCTGATTGTTTAAAAATAATGTATAGCTAAAGCTATTCCTTTGATTTATTTAATAATTGACATTAGCTATCTATTTATGAAGTTATTTATTATTTTCTCCTGAAATCAATTTCTTTATTGAACAGATATCGGTATACCAAACATCAAATAAATTTTTACTTTTTAAATAAAATGAATATTTATTTATGAGAAGCTTTGCAATAGAATTATGGTTATATCTTAAAATTAAACAAAATAATCTGAAAATACTTTAAGTTTTTTTTTACCAGTTCAAAACAATATTTGAATTTATTCCTCATATTCATGCAGACTTTGACATGCTTAGAGGTATTCTGTTATTTAAATACAAATTTTGATGATTTAAAAAAAAAAAAAATTATAGAAAAAAATTATATTACTCTCGGTTAACTACATTATCAACAAATAATATTTATATAAGAAAATGTGTGTGTGCATGCGTATGCGTATATATATTGTAATGGAACGTCTATGAGGCAGCCCAACGATTGGGCAAGCCAAATGTAATGGAAACTATATGGTAGCTCATAATTAAGCAAGTTAAATATAATGGAACGTATATGAGGTATTCCATTTATATTAAAGAATGAAGAAAAACAAACTTGTTCCAATTATATTTTAATAAATTGTTTAAATTGCCCTTCCAGCTAGCTTTATATAAAACAAATCTAAAATCATACTAATCAATGAGATCTTTCATTATAATTTATCTTTTAGGTTGATGTGACTAACTAATCAAATATATATATCAAAAATAAAGGGACTTTTATTAAATTCAAATATACACATCTACTATATAAATTTATGTACCTCTAAATATGTGTATGAATAATAATATATGTAAGTGACCTACAAACCAAGTAATAAATGAAATAAGAAATTATCTTTTATTAAGTCGTAAATTCAATTAATTTACTAATAACTTTGGCATTAAAAGAAAATAAGAATAATATAGTATCGATCTTTAAATAATTACAAAGGCATTATTTATAAAAATAAATAGCACATCTTTTATTTTATGTTATCGTTTGACTTTAAATAATATTGATGTTTCAAATATAAATATAAACAATAAATATATAAAGACATATTTCTGCCTAATAGTTATAATATAAAGATAATAATTAATATATAGTACCTCAACTTATAAATTATATTTTCAGATTTTAAAATTATTTAAATATTTATCTTAAACATCATCTGTTATACGTTTAATATTATAATAAAACAAGACGCTTAAATTGATCATTCACAAACGTTACATTTTACAATGAAAAAAAAAAATAAACAAAAAAAAAAAAATATATCAATCTCAAAAATATATCCACACATCACTCATATATATAAAATTATTAAATACCTTTTTAAAAGTTCACTTAGTTAATTGTCCTTTTAAGAATTAATTTAGTCCATGAGTTTTTTCCATCTGTATATTTTTTTTATTTTTAGAATGCATTCTATTAAAAGACGACGAAACGATTTCATTAAAGAAGATTATTAATTCTTAAATATATGCATATTTTATTAAAATGTTAAATCCAGCACATCAATTCCAATTACTTCCAGATTAGAATTAAATTGACGATAATACATTTAAGATAGCTATACCAGCTTTTAACTCCAGACGCGATGAAATTTATACGTTGAAATTTTTAGTTGTTCCATTGAAAAATTGCTTTAGAATATATGAAAGCGATGATGATGATGCAGCCCTAGCTGCGATATATCCTTATTACCCCGTCATAATTTATATGTTTATTACAAAATATATATGTTACTTCAGTATTTTAAAGAATGGTAAACTTTAAAGAAATAAAATGTAATAAAATTCTATCCTTCCGTTGTTTGTTCTATATCTATTCCAATAATAATTATAATGGCTTCCTAATTATTGTTGCTATTGTTCCATGTGCCAGAAGATGCTATTTTAAAACTCATGTTATATATGTTCTCTTTTAAAACAATTAACATTAAAATAAAAATAAAATATCAAGTATATATATATATAAAATATTAAATTGAAAATTTGACATCTTTAAAAATATACACATATTATAATTTATTACATTTAATAATCATTGTAAATAAAATAATTTTTTTTATAATTAACAATTTATATGTCCTTATTTATTTTAATAATTAAATGTTTATAATGATGTACTATCAATATATATAAATAAAATAATAACTTCAAATAATAACTATATTTAATAAACATAAAAGAAAAATTTAAATATTTCATATGTAAACTTCAACTTAAAGAGATTTTTTTTTTAATAACAAATAACAAATTTTTAAAATATAATATCGACTTATCGATATTTACAATACCCTCTAATCCACTGGAAAAAAAAATGTCTTTGCAAATAACTAATTAATTAAGAGATATCGAAAAAACTTCTCAAATTTGTAATCTTTCTAAGGATTAACATGGTTTAAAGAATATTATTTTTCATATTAATAACCATATTCATTTATTTACATCTATCTTTCAAATCATCTAGATATTTGTCCAAATTTTCTAAAAAAAATATATAATAATCAAAAGTACTTTTTTTAATTCTTCTTGAAAAGAATTTCCAGTATGTTGAACTTTGTGAAGAAGTTTACTTTGATTTACAAGATTTTCATATAGCGTTTTTGTATAATTCATTTGCTTTTAAATAATTTTGAGATAAGTACCTAAAGATTTTGCTATGAACTCCTTAGATTCTGCATCTATATTCTTTACATAAATAGTAACTTGATCATAAGCATTAACATAATTCTTAACTTTATCAATAACAGTTGCTATTTTATCAGATAATCTTACTTTTCCTTTGACTATCTTTATAAACATCGTCAACTTGAGTAAGTCTTTATTTTACTTCACTTGTTCTACATTCAATTAAAAATAATTCTCTGGACAATTTTGAATGGTATTCATTCAAATTTTCCAAATAATCCTTTAAAAATTGCAAATCAGATTGATGTAATACAACTTCAGCATTAAAAAATTTCTGAAAATCATTTTGAAAATCATTCTGTTCTATATTAAGTCTTTTCAGTTTAACTTTAGGTTTATTTAAATCTCTTTCCTTAGCTATATTTTCTCGAAGAAAATCTTTACTAATCACATCATCACTTCTCATTTTAAGTTTAATTTTGACTTTGCCAATTTCTTTTTCTTTATCAATAATCTTTCTGCTAAGAATTAAATTAAATATCTTTTCATTTATTCTTTTAAATTTTACCATTATTTTCCCTACATCTCTTTCCTTGTCAATATTCTCTCTAAGAAAACCAATATTATTTATTATTCCTTCTATAACTTTAAGTCTAACTTTGGATTTTCCAATATCTTTTATAAAATCTATATATCCTTTAAGATAATTTATTTTAAACTTCTCTCTGCTCATCTCTTTGAATTTTACTTTAATTTTCTTCATATTTTTATTGGGATAAATTATCTCTTTAAGAAAATCTATTTTAATTTTCTCCTTACTTCTGAATTTAAGTTTTATTTTGGCTTTGCCTAAATCTCCATTTGGATCAATTTCTACTTCCATAAAATTTACATTACATATTATATTGTTAATTCTTGTAAAGAATATTTCTTTGTAAATATTAATTTTTGTATAAACGTTTCCACAATTAATGGTACCTTTTTGAACTAGATTTTGCATTTTATCTTTAAATTTATTACTGGTATTATCCGTAATCTTTAGTAATTCATTGTCTAATAACTTTAGATATTTTTCACCTAAAGAATTTAATTTTATTTCTACAGATTCATCAATTCTTTTATCCTCACTATAGTATTCATCAAAAATTTTAGGTTTCTTTATAGTCTTTCTTTCAACTACTTCTAATCTGGCTATAATTCCTTGATTTTCTTCCTTCATTTCATTATTTATTTCTTCAATTTTTGCTTTTAAAGAATTAGCTTCAACTATTGTCTCTTCTCTATATTTTTCTATCTTTTCATCAAATTTTATTTCTACTCTTCTAACACTATTATCTACCAAAGCTTTTAATTCATTAGAATTGATTTTCATCTCAGCTCTAAGTTCTTTTAATTCATTAGAGTTAGTTTTTAAACCAATCTCTAGTTTCTGGGAAAGTTCATCATATTTGGTATTTAATCTAGATTCAAATTTTTCCATAAAATCTCTTAAGTCAAAATCACCACTAACTGACATTTCACTACTGTTATCCATTATTACTTGAACTATAATATTATATACTCAAAAAAAAAATAAAATCTAAGATATATATATATTTATTTCTATATAGTAATTATCACAGATCAAGGGCTCACCATCTCCAATCATTATTCCAACAAGCAATTATTTAACTAAAAAATACAAGCCTTTTTAATCTTATAATACATAATAGCTATCTGACAATCTAAATCTTACTTATTTGAACTCATGAACTTCTTGGCTTTAAAAAAAAAAAAAAATAATCTTATCTATCACCATAACATCAACAAATTTTTCCAAAATATATATAGAAAGAGAGTAACAACTGATATCACTAAATAACATTTATTTATATTTAATGATAATAAATATTCTCTACTTATATCATATTAAAATGTGAATACTTCATATCAAATTCAATATAACCTTAAAATATTTAAACTACAACTAAATGTTCACATGCCTTAAAATAATTAATTTGATAATATAGTGAGATAACTTTCTCACTCAAAATAATGGTAGTTAAGTATAAACTTACTAAATTGATACCTATAAATTTTCTAGACCTTAATACTTCATAACATTTTATATATATTAAAAAAAAAATATCCACTTCTTAATTATTAATTTTTATGCCCGATATATTATTTTACTAAAATTGTACTAATGCAATTTATCATCAATAAATATTTACTAATTGAACTTCATGTTTAAAAGTCACTTACAAAGAAAAAAAATAAATAAATAAAACATTGATATGTTTGTTTTTCAAACCCTAATTGATAATCAATGTAATAGATTATTTGTTACAAACAATAATCAATTAATCAAACTCTTAAGTTTGGTGTTATATATTTAAGTTATATACTTATCTATTCCTCCAAAGATCCGACAGATATTGACAACCAAAAGATTGATTAGCACTTCACAACTTTGATGTAGATAAAAGAATTCAATCATTACTCCCAAAGCATACAATGCTTCATGAACACTTAGATGACTATCACATTTCATTCTATCCTATCGGAAGACAACCCATAATAATTTTATGAAAACACTATTACACTACCCTGCTTATATTTAAGTCTTAGGGGCTATTATTTATAAAATATTTCCTTGCTCATCTTTGGGAGACTTAGAGGCAAATATTATACATATATCAAAATAATTATATCTTACTCTCTCTGGAGTTTTAAAGATAAAATCATGGCAGGACTACTGTTAACTGCTTCATGATAAATAATAATAAACATTAAAATTTGGGTTGGAGCAATGAATGAGATTAATCAATCATAAATGACATGAATGCATTACATCCTCAAGATAATAACCAAAATTCCCCATCCAACATCAATACCTGCAACAGAACCAACCAAACTCCAACAATCAAATATCCCATCCAACCTTCAAAATTATAGATTTTCTACAACATAAACTTTTCAAATATGGACAAAATTATTATGCCATACTTTAACACCATCAATATAATAATATTAACCATCACCATCTAAACATAAGGCTAAAATATTTCCATTTATTTATATAAAAAATTAAACATACAAAAATGCTTCTCTTTTTTAAAAAACTATAAATCTCATATTAATATATACACTACTCATCTCTCAGGTATGTGGGGTATTTCAAGCCCTAATTAGCTTATTTCTAGCCCTAGTTGTTGCGCCAAATGTAATGGAACGTCTATGAGGCAGCCCAACGATTGGGCAAGCCAAATGTAATGGAAACTATATGGTAGCTCATAATTAAGCAAGTTAAATATAATGGAACGTATATGAGGTATTCCATTTATATTAAAGAATGAAGAAAAACAAACTTGTTCCAATTATATTTTAATAAATTGTTTAAATTGCCCTTCCAGCTAGCTTTATATAAAACAAATCTAAAATCATACTAATCAATGAGATCTTTCATTATAATTTATCTTTTAGGTTGATGTGACTAACTAATCAAATATATATATCAAAAATAAAGGGACTTTTATTAAATTCAAATATACACATCTACTATATAAATTTATGTACCTCTAAATATGTGTATGAATAATAATATATGTAAGTGACCTACAAACCAAGTAATAAATGAAATAAGAAATTATCTTTTATTAAGTCGTAAATTCAATTAATTTACTAATAACTTTGGCATTAAAAGAAAATAAGAATAATATAGTATCGATCTTTAAATAATTACAAAGGCATTATTTATAAAAATAAATAGCACATCTTTTATTTTATGTTATCGTTTGACTTTAAATAATATTGATGTTTCAAATATAAATATAAACAATAAATATATAAAGACATATTTCTGCCTAATAGTTATAATATAAAGATAATAATTAATATATAGTACCTCAACTTATAAATTATATTTTCAGATTTTAAAATTATTTAAATATTTATCTTAAACATCATCTGTTATACGTTTAATATTATAATAAAACAAGACGCTTAAATTGATCATTCACAAACGTTACATTTTACAATGAAAAATAAAAATAAACAAAAAAAAAAAAATATATCAATCTCAAAAATATATCCACACATCACTCATATATATAAAATTATTAAATACCTTTTTAAAAGTTCACTTAGTTAATTGTCCTTTTAAGAATTAATTTAGTCCATGAGTTTTTTCCATCTGTATATTTTTTTTATTTTTAGAATGCATTCTATTAAAAGACGACGAAACGATTTCATTAAAGAAGATTATTAATTCTTAAATATATGCATATTTTATTAAAATGTTAAATCCAGCACATCAATTCCAATTACTTCCAGATTAGAATTAAATTGACGATAATACATTTAAGATAGCTATACCAGCTTTTAACTCCAGACGCGATGAAATTTATACGTTGAAATTTTTAGTTGTTCCATTGAAAAATTGCTTTAGAATATATGAAAGCGATGATGATGATGCAGCCCTAGCTGCGATATATCCTTATTACCCCGTCATAATTTATATGTTTATTACAAAATATATACGTTACTTCAGTATTTTAAAGAATGGTAAACTTTAAAGAAATAAAATGTAATAAAATTCTATCCTTCCGTTGTTTGTTCTATATCTATTCCAATAATAATTATAATGGCTTCCTAATTATTGTTGCTATTGTTCCATGTGCCAGAAGATGCTATTTTAAAACTCATGTTATATATGTTCTCTTTTAAAACAATTAACATTAAAATAAAAATAAAATATCAAGTATATATATATATAAAATATTAAATTGAAAATTTGACATCTTTAAAAATATACACATATTATAATTTATTACATTTAATAATCATTGTAAATAAAATAATTTTTTTATAATTAACAATTTATATGTCCTTATTTATTTTAATAATTAAATGTTTATAATGATGTACTATTAATATATATAAATAAAATAATAACTTCAAATAATAACTATATTTAATAAACATAAAAGAAAAATTTAAATATTTCATATGTAAACTTCAACTTAAAGAGATTTTTTTTTTAATAACAAATAACAAATTTTTAAAATATAATATCGACTTATCGATATTTACAATATATATACATTTTAATTTTTTTTTTTTTTTAAAGAATGGTTCAAATGTCTCTATTAATATAAATTATTATTTCAGTATATACTATATTTGTATTATTTTTTAAATACAGGCACAATTCATATACTTGGAGTTTGAATATAATATAGGGCAGGAGTGGGCAAATAGTGGCCCGAGGGCCACATGCGGCCCGCTAAGAGTTTTTATGCGGCCCTCCAAGACAATCAGAAAAATCCGCCTTGAACTGAGATTTCCTTCCCGTGCACGACCGAAGATTCGTCTCTTATTTTTCACTAGGATGGTCACATTAATACACATGCGCAGTGTAGATACGATGTGCAGTGCTTTGCCAGTTGATCTGGTTAATTTAAATTGTCTTTGCATTAGCAAATATATACATTTCTAACTTTAGTGAAATCATGAACCCTCCAAAAAAATGTAAAATTGGTGATGAATGTCGTGTGTTTAATGAAGAATGAACAAACAAATATTTCTTTGGTAATATAGGGAATAAAGCAGTGTGCTTATTGTGCCATGAAAAAAAGGTGTGGCCCTCCGCTAACCTTCATTTCCACAAAGTGGCCCCCGATGCGGCCCTCCGCCAATCTCTGCGCCCCCCAAGCCAAAACAATTGCCCACCCCTGATATAGGGGATTTAAAGACAGACTTTCAAGCTCCCTTCAGCTATTCACTCTACCTCATATAACAGGTCACATGACCACACACATGTGAAAAAGTTAAATAATTTCCAATATACATATTTTGTGCTGAACCAGCATTCACCAGTTGGTCCAGATCTGATTATATATATGTGCAGGAGATGATGATCTGGACCAACTGATGAGTTCAGCATGAAATATGTATAGTGAAGATCATTTATGTTTTTCACATGTGTGTGGTTATGTATATCTGTTATATGAAATAGAGTGGATAGCCAAAGTGAGCTTGAAAATCTGTGTTCAAATTCTCCATATTATCAAAGGCATAATAAGCTATAAGCAGACTAAGCTGCCATGTAGGACCCTGGAAAACTAAGGGGACCCGAGACTTAAAATGTCTTTTCATTAGGGTTTGAGGGAAATTGTTTTTTTTAAGTGTCATAGCATCGGCTGGGACGCGAACCCGCAACCCAGGCAACTGCCTGCAAGGCAGTCACGCTGACCTCTCAACCACCAATGCAAGACAATTATATTTTTTTTTGTATACCAACAACCCTCCTATAATGTGAATGTTTTTTGATTGGAATTTATCAAAAGAAGAAAAAAAGAATGGGATAAAAAAGTTTAAGCATATATTCATTGATGTTTGTAATTTTGAAGATGAATTTCACCATTTTTTAATATTTCTATAAAAAAAAATGAGGTCACCATAAAAACAACACCAGACATCTATTGAGCCTCCAAAGAATTGTCTTGCACATTTCCGAATATTAAAATATTATTGAAATGTTTTTTAACAAGCATGAAAAAAATTATTTAAGGAGTACTATGGGAGAAGAAAGATTAAATAATATGGCCATTCTGTATATAGAGCAGAAAATTTTAAGGCAAATTAACACTACAAAAATAATCAATGAATTTGCAAAAAATAAAGCAAGATGGAAATTCATGAAAAAATTTGTTTTTTAAAAATTCATTTAATGTGTTATGATATGAAATTTTTTTATTACTTTTCATTTTTGTTAATAACTTAATGAGAGTTTTCTTGAATTTTTTTTTTCAACTTCAATTTGGGACCTCCATTTGACTTGATCCATTTCTGTATATTATATTTATATTATTAAAATATTGTACAAAATTTAATAATAAACTCAAGTGATTAGATCTATATTATAAAATGATGAAAAATGCAAATAAGATGCTTTATATATTGTACCGAGACAAAGTCGGTACAGGTATATACGCACACACACGAGCAATGTAAACACTCTATATTTTTTTCTTCTTTCACTTTCAACTTATGATAAAAAATAAATGTAGTTTTCTTTCAATGCGTTATAAAATACACTGTAAAATAAAATGTTAATATTTCTGATTAAATAGTTTAAGGCTTTCATATAATCTACTATAATAATATTCTCTAAAAAAATAAAATATAAAGTATTACTAATATGCCATTTTAAATCTCAATAAGTGATTTCTACTTGTATATGCCACGGGGGTAATTAAAAAGGGGTTTATTTTAAATTATAACTGTAATGAAAGTTAAAAGCTTATAGAAGTGATTTTGAGACAGATTAAATGCTCGACTTTTAAACTAATGTAAGTTAAATTGTTCTCTTAAAACACGCACACATGTATGCATAAAAGGTGTGAATAAGTATGAATTTTTTCTAACTGAGATTGCAATGTGAGATTGCATAAACCTAAGATTGCCTCAAGCATATGGATTGAGTGGACATTACGTAGGACACGGACCCCAACGACAACTCAAAGAATATTGAACTCTGGGTGGAGATTCGATCCTCAGATAATAACCAACCCATATAAATATGAATCGGAAGAAAAAAGAAAAGAAAAAAGGAGAAAGAAAGAGGCTTTTTACATTTTTTTCTTTGCTTGTATTTATGCTTATGCTTATAGTTTTTTCCTAGATTCCTCCGGAAGCTACAACTAGAACTTTTCTTTTTTTTTTTGCTATCCGGTTTATCCAATATGATCACTGTGAAATTAACATTTAGAGCGTCGATCGTCATGATGGGCTAGGAAACCCTTCAGTGATTGATCGACGCTCCGCCGCCAGAACATCTCCACAGCTATGAATGATCAACAACAGTACCGTCCGAACATAGTGCTCCAATCAGTCCAAGGACGTTGTTCCGTTTAATATACAAGAATCGTCCAAACATACTACGCTGAACTTATGTGAAATGAATAACCATGTATTATGGAAACATCATCTACCAGGTTCGAACCCTCACCAAATTAGAAGCAGCAGAAGACTAAGCAAAATCCTAGGTAAACACTTTATTTTATAATGCTTCCATTCATTCTTTACGTAAACTTAAAAGGCAATCTCATAATTAATTAAATTCGACTTTCGTAAATCAAAATATAAAATGATCCGTAATCCCTCATATTTAAATCTTATTATTTTAATCTCAACTTTCGTAAATAAAAATATCAGATGCTACATAGTTCCTCATATTTAAATCTTAGGACTTTTCCAGTTATGAACTTTGATCCTAATTATTATTTTTTTTCTTTCGCAGATAAACTATAACACACACCTAATTTCAAAATGTAAAAAAAAAAAAAGGAAATATATTTTATCATCCATGTTTATTATGCATAATATGTTCTTTTCTGTGCGAGTGCGAGAATGCGCGTATGTGCGTGCAAATAAAGCTATTAATCAATGTTTCATTTTTTTTTATATTCAATAAATTTTTTTTTAATTTAAACAAGTCGAGCATTCCTCAAATCATTTTCTATAATTAAATATATTTTTTTTGAAATTATTATTAAAATTAGCATTTATTCATGCAATTAATTATTTTACTTTTAAATTTGTCTTTCTTATATTTTTTTTTTGTTTATTTCTTTTAAATTTCATCGTGCCGTAAGTCACGATGTTACTTATTATGTAGTTAAGATAGGTTTAAGAGTTGGGAGGGCCTATTATTAATAAGTATAAGTAAATGTCAATAGAGCTAGTATAAATAATTCTATTGGACTGTAGGATAAAGGGGGGATGATATTATAAGCGTCTAATTGTTTATTCTAATGATGCCTCAACCGAACATTCGTATTAGTTGTAAATAACCAATGATCCGATCCAATGCTTGGACCGATCTGTTAATCAACCGATCTTCTTATCCATTGGTTAATATTGTGTCATTTGCCAGAATAATAGTCTTGAAGGCAATTTCATCGCGACCCTGAGTGACCCCTATTGGTCCATGCTGGGAGTTCGAGCTTATGGGCAGGGATTAGACTTCAAAATCGTTTTGATATGACGTAAGGTGATGCGAGAAATTAAATTGTGAATCAAATCATCGTATCTGGCGCCCTCTTGTGTTGATAATGAACAACTATTGATATAAGAAAAAATAAATAAATCTTTACGCTGTATCATGTTTGTTTTGGAGCTCACAATCCCTTTTATGAACGGTTTAATAGGGAGCCGGTGCAAGAAGAAGGGGGGGGACGGTAAATAAAATGGCGCTTCCAAACGTGAGGCTAATATAAATAATGTTTCGGAGAGAAGCAAATCAAGACATTAGCCAAAAGCGGCCGAACCTCGTGAAAGACGCAAAACTGAAAAAGAGGAAAAAGAAGAAAAAATCTCTTTTTTTTTTCCACATAAACGAAAGTTTGGACGAATAGAAAGGGAAGGAAAAGGGAGAAAAGGAAAATAACAAACGGAACAAAATACAGCGATTCACAATATCGCAAATCTTTTAATAAAACACTTGGAGCCGGAGCGAAATAAATAAAGGAAAAGGAAAACATAGCGGGAGATGGGGGCGCGGACGTCGATTAATCACTTCTTATCATAAATAAAAATATAAAAAGAGAAAAAAAAATCACGTTCCTTTAAGCATCAACAAAAAGTTGTAACATTTTAAATATAAATAGAGAGAGGAAAGGAAGGGAAGAAAAAAAAAAAAAAAAAAAATTTTTTTCCTTTATTAAATCATAAATGGACAGCAATAACGATAATATGTGGGAAAGTGAAATAGGAAAAATAGTACAAACATTTAAGGGAAAGAGAAATGAGGACCCAAATGAACACATAGAGAGCCTAGAGAGATTATTCGCTTACAAAACACTTAATGAAGAAGGTAAAATAGCCATAGCAGTCAGCCACATACGAGAAGGGGCTCTAGATTGGTGGAAATCGATACAACAAAAACCAAAGACATTTAGGCAGTATGAAGAAATGATAAAGGAGAGCTATTGGGGGAAAGCAAGACAAATGAGAGCCTTACGTGAAATAGAAAATGAGGAATGGAAAACAGGAGAAACGATGGAAGGATTTTTTCGTAGGAGAATGGCACAGCTAAGACAAATAAACTTAGGCGCACCATCTGAGGAATGGTTGATCAGAATAGCACGAAGGGGATTACCCGCATGGGCAAAACGATTTTTGACAGGGATAGATAACATGGACAAGGTAATAAGGAGGTTAGAAGAGATAAAGGATGAAAATGAGGAAGAGGGAGAAAGTCAAATAGCCAATATAGGAAAGATCATAAAGGAAGAGGGAGGAAGTAGAAGTGGACCTCAATGCCCTAAAATAGAGGTTAAAATAGGGGAAACGAAAACTCACGCACTACTCGACTCAGGGAGTCAAGTATCAGTTCTGTCACAAGAAACATTCAGCAAACTTACCCAAGAAGAACCAAACCTCAAAACACTACCGCTTAAGATAATGCGCATAACCTTGGCAAATGGGAAAAGGGCCCAAGCGGAAGCAGTACAGGCATGGGTAGACATAAAAATAGCAGGAAACCAGCATAACCAAATCATGCTGGTAATGCAGGGATTAATACACGATGTTATATTAGGATCCGATTTTATGGGAAAATACAAATGTAGCATCGACTACGAAACAGAACAAGCCCGGATCTCAGGAAAGATGGTACCTTTTATAGAACAAGATCAAACAAAAAACATGGAACAGGCCGTACATAGTATGGAGTTAGAAAAGAAAATGGTAACAAAGGAGATCGGAACAAAGCAAGAGAAAGAAGAGATGGAATTGGGAAATGTCCTTGAGGAATACAAGGACGTATTCTCCGACATACCTGGAGTCATCAGTGGTTACGAACACAGGATAAAGCTCATTCAGGATCAACCGTATCAATCTAGATCATACCCGATCCCCTTTCAATACCGGCCAGAGATAGGCAAACAGATAAATAACATGCTAGAATGGGGAGTAATCTCAAAATGCTCCTCACCATATAACAACCCAATTGTCGTAGCAAAGAAAAAGGATGGTTCGGTACGATTGTGTCTGGACGCGAGACTCCTCAACAAAATCACGATCGCGGACACAAATGCTCCGCCCCCCATGAGCGAATTAATAAATCGGTTCAATGGGAAAGGTGTTTTTTCTACCCTAGACATGACCAGCAGCTACTGGCAGATTAGCCTACACCCAGATGACCGCCAGTACACGGCATTCCGATATAATGGCATCGCCTATCAGTTCAACCGGATACCATTTGGTCTGAAAAATAGCGGAGCAGGCTTGATACAATGCCTTGATAGAGTGCTGTCAGAGGAGGTGAAGGGGTTTAGCACTACGTATGTTGATGACATCATCATTGCGTCTGAGGATAATAAAGAGCATATTAAATGCCTTCGAAAATTATTTCAAGAATGTCGAGAGAAAGGAATCAAAATAAACCTGGGAAAAAGCAGGCTCATGACACCCGAGGTGAAGTTTTTAGGGCATATTATCAGTAAAGAGGGGGTATCACCTAATCCTGAAAAAATACAAGCCATACAGGAATTTCCAGAGCCCAAAAAGAAGCGTGACGTCAAGGCTTTCCTCGGACTGTGTAATTTCTTTAAACAATACTATCCAAATTTTTCAGAAGGGATAGAACCACTGCTCAGACTTCTGAGGAAAGAAACACCATGGGCATGGAAAGAAGAACAGGAGGCTAGCTTCCGCCGAATAAAGGAAGGGTTCTTAAGACACGTAGTGTTGGCACACCCAGACTTTGGACGTACATTTTATGTACAAACGGACAGCAGTGGGATAGGAATGGGGGCAATGATGTTTCAAAAGGATAGCAAGGGGCAGAGCAAAGCAATCGCCTTCATAAGTAGACTTTTTACGAAGGCCGAGCAGAACTACACGGTCACAGAGAGAGAGGCCTTGGCCATCGTATGGGCTTTCAAGAAACTGAGGCAATACCTGGTAGGATCAAGAGTGGTGGTCGTGACCGACCACCGAAGCTTAGAGTTTCTGAACAGGAGTTTTCTGACAAATAGCCGCCTAATAAGGTGGAGCCTCGCCCTTCAGGAATTTGATTATACGGTAGAATACTGTAAGGGGAGGGACAATATAATAGCAGATACCCTTAGCCGATATCCCATAGGACGAGGCCTTGAGGAAAACGAGGGGCCATACATAGCGACGACACGAGCCCAAAGCAGGGAGCATTATAGCCTTCAGAAAATTAAGGAAGCACAACAGGAAGATAGAGAGTGTAGACAGGTCATGGATTTTGGCAGGTACCACGCGATACCAAATAGTCGAGGAAATACATTATGGGCCCATCGAAAGAAATGCGTTGTCAGAAATGGACTTCTTCAACGACAAACAAGAAATGGGCAGAATTATCGGGTGATAATACCGAGAGCAATACGACAGAATATTATAGCCCAGGTACATGATGAAAGAGGACATTTCGGGGGCAACAAGACCGCCGGATGGATTGAACAATGGTTCTACTGGCCAAATCTCCACCGGGATGTGACACAAGAAATAAAGAAATGTATGACATGCGCCAAAACAAAGCCAATGAATAGATCGAATGAGGGAGTATCGACACCCATCCTCGTGTATGAGCCAAATGACACACTAGCTATTGATTTCTACGGGCCACTGCCGATGTCAAATGGGAGGAGGTATCTGCTGGTGGCATATGACTTATACTCTAAATTGGTATCAGCTTTTCCGATCAGTCAAGCAAATGCAAAGCAGGCGATTCGAGTTCTGGAAAATCGGCAATTTAGGGAAGTGGGAAAACCAAAAAGAATCTTGTCAGACAATGGAACTCCATTCGTATCCAAAGAATGGGCACAGTGGACAAAAAAAAATAATATTAAGCATGCCCTCACGTCTATTCGAAATCCTCAAGCCAATCCATGCGAGCGAGTGATGCGGGAACTGGGTCGACTTTTCAGAATATATGTGCATGGAAACCATAAGGCGTGGGTAAAGGAAACGCCCCGGGTTGTGAGCATGATAAACGAAACCCGGAATGAGTCAACTGGTTTTGAACCCGACCGCCTTCACTTTGGGAGAAGGAGGCCATACCCATATGCCCAAGGACCCTGGCCTCAAAGGGAGAAAATAAATCGGACAAGGGATGCCCAAGAAGCTAAACGGCAACTGCAGAAAATGAGCCAAGTTCGAAAAAAAAGACAGGGAATCGTGGTAGGAATATTCAAGGAAGGAGACAGAGTCATGGTACGGACAAACCCGGTCAGTCGGCCAGAACAGGCCATTTATAAAAAATTTCAACCCTTATATGAGGGACCTTATGTCATAGGACGCGCATACGGGAACAATGCCTTCATATTGTATGAAGGGACCCGGAGGATTGGGACATATAATGCCCGGGCCTTGAAATTAGTAAATGAAGTTCAAACCCCTCACCATGCGGAGGGAAAGCGGGGTCAAAAATAAGGAATTTTATTGTGAAAATTAAAATGCCAAGCCTCGCATTTTAATTTTAGACGGATCGCGGGGATATGTACCGAGACAAAGTCGGTACAGGTATATACGCACACACACGAGCAATGTAAACACTCTATATTTTTTTTCTTCTTTCACTTTCAACTTATGATAAAAAATAAATGTAGTTTTCTTTCAATGCGTTATAAAATACACTGTAAAATAAAATGTTAATATTTCTGATTAAATAGTTTAAGGCTTTCATATAATCTACTATAATAATATTCTCTAAAAAAATAAAATATAAAGTATTACTAATATGCCATTTTAAATCTCAATAAGTGATTTCTACTTGTATATGCCGTGGGGGTAATTAAAAAGGGGTTTATTTTAAATTATAACTGTAATGAAAGTTAAAAGCTTATAGAAGTGATTTTGAGACAGATTAAATGCTCGACTTTTAAACTAATGTAAGTTAAATTGTTCTCTTAAAACACGCACACATGTATGCATAAAAGGTGTGAATAAGTATGAATTTTTTCTAACTGAGATTGCAATGTGAGATTGCATAAACCTAAGATTGCCTCAAGCATATGGATTGAGTGGACATTACGTAGGACACGGACCCCAACGACAACTCAAAGAATATTGAACTCTGGGTGGAGATTCGATCCTCAGATAATAACCAACCCATATAAATATGAATCTAAATCTAAAAAAAAAAAAAAAAAGGCTTTTTACACTTTTTTTTTTCTTTGCTTGTATTTATGCTTATGCTTATAGTTTTTTCCTAGATTCCTCCGGAAGCTACAACTAGAACTTTTCTTTTTTTTTTTTTTGCTATCCGGTTTATCCAATATGATCACTGTGAAATTAACATTTAGAGCGTCGATCGTCATGATGGGCTAGGAAACCCTTCAGTGATTGATCGACGCTCCGCCGCCAGAACATCTCCACAGCTATGAATGATCAACAACAGTACCGTCCGAACATAGTGCTCCAATCAGTCCAAGGACGTTGTTCCGTTTAATATACAAGAATCGTCCAAACATACTACGCTGAACTTATGTGAAATGAATAACCATGTATTATGGAAACATCATCTACCAGGTTCGAACCCTCACCAAATTAGAAGCAGCAGAAGACTAAGCAAAATCCTAGGTAAACACTTTATTTTATAATGCTTCCATTCATTCTTTACGTAAACTTAAAAGGCAATCTCATAATTAATTAAATTCGACTTTCGTAAATCAAAATATAAAATGATCCGTAATCCCTCATATTTAAATCTTATTATTTTAATCTCAACTTTCGTAAATAAAAATATCAGATGCTACATAGTTCCTCATATTTAAATCTTAGGACTTTTCCAGTTATGAACTTTGATCCTAATTATTATTTTTTTTTCGCAGATAAACTATAACACACACCTAATTTCAAAATGTAAAAAAAAAAGGAAATATATTTTATCATCCATGTTTATTATGCATAATATGTTCTTTTCTGTGCGAGTGCGAGAATGCGCGTATGTGCGTGCAAATAAAGCTATTAATCAATGTTTCATTTTTTTTTATATTCAATAAATTTTTTTTAATTTAAACAAGTCGAGCATTCCTCAAATCATTTTCTATAATTAAATATATTTTTTTTTGAAATTATTATTAAAATTAGCATTTATTCATGCAATTAATTATTTTACTTTTAAATTTGTCTTTCTTATATTTTTTTTGTTTATTTTAAATTTCATCGTGCCGTAAGTCACGATGTTTACTTATTATGTAGTTAAGATAGGTTTAAGAGTTGGGAGGGCCTATTATTAATAAATATAAGTAAATGTCAATAGAGCTAGTATAAATAATTCTATTGGACTGTAGGATAAAGGGGGGATGATATTATAAGCGTCTAATTGTTTATTCTAATGATGCCTCAACCGAACATTCGTATTAGTTGTAAATAACCAATGATCCGATCCAATGCTTGGACCGATCTGTTAATCAACCGATCTTCTTATCCATTGGTTAATATTGTGTCATTTGCCAGAATAATAGTCTTGAAGGCAATTTCATCGCGACCCTGAGTGACCCCTATTGGTCCATGCTGGGAGTTCGAGCTTATGGGCAGGGATTAGACTTCAAAATCGTTTTGATATGACGTAAGGTGATGCGAGAAATTAAATTGTGAATCAAATCATCGTATCTGGCGCCCTCTTGTGTTGATGATGAACAACTATTGATATAAGAAAAAATAAATAAATCTTTACGCTGTATCATGTTTGTTTTGGAGCTCACAATCCCTTTTATGAACGGTTTAATAGGGAGCCGGTGCGAGAAGAAGGGGGGGGACGGTAAAATATATATATTTATAAAGAAATCCCACTCTCCATTATTATTCCCATACTTCAGTAATAAAAAATTATCATCCCTAGATATAAATGAAACAAATATACACATGTATTTCTCTTAAACATTTTAAAGTTTTTAAAAATCAAACCCATTACTTTATAACTTTTTGCAATAATATATTGAATATTGTTATTAAATAATACATTATTATTATTTGGTTGTTTTCTATTCTATCGTGTCAGCCACATGATTGCGCTATTTCTATGTCAATTCCTAGAAATATACCATTTCAGCAGCCTATACCCAACCTAAGAGGCTTTTTCTATGATAAAACACAGAAAGAGTCCTCATGGCATTTTCAGCTCATGGTAGCCTCAGCCCAGCCAACCTAAGAGGCTTCTTTCTACAATAAAACACAAAAAGAGTCCCTGCTGGCTAGCCAGTCTGGCTTTTTTTTATGTTAAAAGCACAGACAAATACCTCATAGTTTTAATACTATATAAAAAAAGTAAAAGGTGGATGCTAGAGGATTGCATTAGATTCAAAAATCTGGATCCAGTTCTCTCAGATCCAAGGCTTTTCATTGATGAAGGTCATAAGCTAAAAACTAGTCTGGAGATATTGGATGAGTAGGCATTTCATAGGAATTTTGATGCACAAACCTGATGTTCATTGATTGCTATAGCTTGCATGATTACTATAGTTTGCACTGCATAGCATTACTGTAAGGAGAGAATTAAAATTGTTTTAACAGTTTGTGTAAGCATAAAAACATGCAATCATGTGATGTTCTAGTGATGTAAGTTTTAAACATTGTGTTAAAGTACTTGTTGTTAATTCCATTAGATACCATTTATTTCTAGTAAAATCTGAAAAATGATTTATTCTCCTTCAACATACCTTTGAATACTTCTCCTTATTCTTTTTTTCTTTCATTGGCAACCATTACACAATCAAATTATGTCTTGCACAAGTCAAAAACTCACGATTCTCTCTGATTTATAAGAAAATGAAACATTAATAAGAAGACAAATGGAAGATAATATTAATCAATCAAAGACTATAATAAATTTATTTATCCATAATAACACAAAATCATCCTTAATCCAATGATTTAATCTTTAGCATCGATATTACACTATGTACTAGAGTGAGCTGAGCCTATTATATGTTGAATCCAATTAATTAAATGAATAATGTCATTAGCACATTCCTCATCAAGATTGTAGCTTATGTATGAGGTTGAAGTATCAAATCTCTAAATGCAAATTTTTTATACCAAATTTTCTATTGTTTAATAATAACTCTAAAAAGATCTTAATAATTATCTAAAATCAGTATCAATTTTAATGGCATGCCCATGCTCCATAACACACTGAAGTATGCTGAGATCGGAATAACTTACGGAGGGCATCAATAAACAGACATAAGAAAGTGTAACCATCATGTCATATACAACATATGTTAAGCATAATCATGCAGATAATTCAAGAAAATACAAGTTTTACCCATTGAACATAAAGCCATCCATGCAACAACAACAAAAAAAAACTTTAAATATCTTTGGGAAGGTATATATAACTATATACTGCAAATAACTTTATCATAAATATATTAATATATTTTTTATTATTCAGATATGTACATAGAGTTCATGGTACCAGGTATAGTTAACTGTCATGAAAGCTAATTAAAAGAATTAAAATCATTGCTCATCATTTTTTAGATAGTAAATAAGTTTTCCAACTATAAAGGATAATGATTACATTAATTTCTATTGGTGTGTGATATAAATGCATGTGCAACCTTGCATTAAATTCCTTAATGCCTCTCTGCAGGTATTCAACAATATCTAATTTCCACATTACACAACATTAGCAATGAAATATTAATTACTAAGATGGATTTTATTATTTAATACTTTCCTTTTCTTTAACTTTATCACATTTTAAATAAGGCAGTATTCTAAGTTCTTACAATTAGTCATATAAATTTTTCAAAATTGCTGAATTTATTTACTTCCAAAAGCATGCATTTCAAAATATATAAATATCTTTTATTACATATATGTATACAGATACCTGTGTATTCATGTATTTCTACTAAATAAAATTTATTTTTGATAGTCAATTAAATCCTAGGCAAATTCCTTTTTATATATGTATAAATAAAATTCATTACAATTTTTTCCTAGATACTTTTTTCCTTTTTTTATTTAAATTACTGTTAGGCTGGTAAAGTTTATTACTTTCACAAGAAACTTGTTAATATTAAATAACACATTTAAAGAAGTTGTGTAAAATAAATCCATTCCAAGATCTTTTTATTCTTTATATTATTATCAGGCTCTTCAGTTATAAAATTATCATGGAAGTGAGCTGTTTAATTACTCATTTTGATTTTTCCTACCCTCATTATACATTCTTAAAGATATTGCAATGTCTTCTAATCATAACACATCAAATATGAAATAATAATAATAAAAATATCTCGAAAGAATACTAAATATAAAATCTTTTCTTTAAAACAAACAAATTAAGACTAAATAAAAATAAATTTACATTAGGAAATATATTATTCAATTTTTTTTTATAATGACAAATTCTTTTCTTTTCTAAAGTATATTTTTTCTCTAAAATTATAAGGAAAAGAGTTTCTCCCCTAGGTTCTATTATTGGGGCCTGTTGTGATCTTTGTGCAAGGTAGGGTATATATAAATGTTATAGTTAGATAAATTTTTCTGAGGTTGGTTAGTCCTTATAGCATGGAAGTAATTCATGATTGGCAAGTATAAGAAGTAATACCACTTTAACTGATATAAGCAATCCAAAAGAGAACCTTAAGATATTTTTATCTACTCATTCATTCATGGCAGAGCAGTCACTTTAGTTAACATTAAACTTTTGCTGTTGTTCCACATATTTCTATTTCAAGCTATCTCTATGGGTGAGAGAGAGAGAGAGAAATCTTGGAAAATCAATGTAGTTTGATTATTTTTTAAAATTAGTAGCAGAGCAAATAAGAAGCAACACAATGATTTAAAATACTATTTATTTTTGGCCTTTATATAATCTTTTGTCACATTAGATGAAATTTTATGAACAAAAAGAGGTTATTTGTTAAATATACATATCAATAGGGATTAAATATAATTAAAATAATTATACTGTCCTTTCAAAAAATCATAGTTTGATTAAAATCATCTTTAATTAACATTATTAAAAACTTTTATGTTTTGGATTTAAAAATAATTACAAGTTTTTCAAAAAATGTATTTAATCAAATTGGTTAATTAAAACTTGATTTTTTCCCATCCTCTCTAATTAAATCTATTTGGCAAAAAATTATAAAAAAAATAGACTTAATTACAAAAAAAAAAAAAAATTACTTTTATTTAAAAATTAAAATTGATATGAATTATATATATATTTGATATGTTTATATGAAAATTTCTTTCTAATTTAAATTGGAGTTAGCACATTTTTTAATATTTTTTTATATATGAAGATTTTATTTTTACAATTAAACCTTTTTTTTATATAAGGCATTGGTATTCTTAACATTATTTATTACTAATGTAAGCTTTCAAGCAATAAGCATTTTATAAATTAATTTTTTATGTTTTAAACATATGAAAATGAATACCAAAATAAAATTCTTATTTATAAAAATGGCAATTGGTGTCATTGGATGTAATTTATCTATTCATAATGTTAGGATAATGATATATTAGATATTTGAATTTTATGTTATTAAAAGAAGATAAATTTAAATTATCAAAGAAACAAAAAAAATTAAGTTAGAATATTATGTTTTGTTATTAAAATTTTAAAGAATATTTTCTTTAATATTTTTATAAAGGCAATTTTATTTTATCCAATAGAAAATGCTTCTTCTTGCCATAACAAATTTTTAAAATAAATTGTTTTCAAAGACAATGTCCTATTAGTGAAATAATTTTCAGTTTAAAATTAAATATATATATATTGCATCATTAATTTCCAAAGAAATTTCTGAAAATTATAGTTTTTATTTAAAAATCTATATTATTCAGTTGTTTCCCATTGGGCTAAAACATTTGGCCAATCAGAGATTTTCATTTTTATTTATTTCTATGCCACTCCTTATGGTAATTTTATTGCTAATATGATACTGTCAATAACAAAAAGGGTCCATATAATGCTGATATCTTTAGATTTTTTTCAACTAATATATTAAAATTGTTGCTTCAGGAAAAGAAAAACTGTAAACAATACTGTAATGTTATAGGTAGGCTTAAAACAATGTAGATAAGATATAGCAACCACAGCTTTATCATAATATTCAATACCACAAATCTATGTGAAGGTGCTGTAGTTTTCTTCTCAAACCATTAAACAACTATTTGAAATTTTTAATTTAAACACATGCAGCAACATGTGTACACAAGTAAGTGAATATTTGTGTGTGTACACTAACAAATTGAAACTTAAATTCTCTAATGTTTGCCTAAGCTATATTTGTAATCAAAAATAAACTATACCTTAGATATTTCTTACTAACCATGTAATGTTCTGTTCTATCTCTTTCCAGCTTAATGTTATCAACTTGCTATTAGTACAAATGAAACAACCGCTTCAATGTATATTGTAACCCTAATACCAGCAGTGTAAATGCTACATGAGAAGATCTCAAAAATGTATGTGTGCACTTACGAATACCTATATACAATAGAGATGAAGAAAATATGCAATTAATAAATAAAAATATTTTGAGATTTTAAATAAAGGAAAAAGAATTGTGAAAACATTTTTTTTATTATGAATACAATAAGAAACATTGCCAAAGAATTTTTTTTATTTGTAATAAATAAACAAAAGAAAGAAAACTGCTATTTTTTTTTGTTTTGGTAAAGAATATTAGAGAATATTTTTCTCTGGGTTCTGAGATTAGTTGTTATTATGGCAGATTCTGTAGGTAACAAAACAGATAATCTACATTGTGGTAAATGTAGTGATTAATGGGGTGGACAGAAAAAACAGTTAGTCAGTCAGCAGTCAGTTTTGTTTTAGTGCAGATTAATGGAATTCTACGCAGCAAAATACATGGTGAGGCAGTGGATGTGCACCATGCAGAGAATAATTTGTCTTGCTGTTAAATTGAATTACAAGCTTATAAGAGAACAAAGCAAAACAAAACTCCATGTAGTAGTGCCACCTGTGCTAAACAGAGTAATCAATGGATGCCAGAAGGCTTGTGCATAAAATCCCTATCTAATGCCTACTCATCCAATATCCCCAGACTAGTTTCTGGCTTGTGGCCATCAGTGAGGAGCTTTGGATCTGAGAGCACTGCATCTAGATCTTAGGATCTAATGCAACCCTCTAGCAACCACCTTTTATCTCTACTTAACTACAAAACCATGAACATGAAATTGAAAACAAAAAATATTTTCAATCTAAGCTCAATAGCTTATATAGTCATATGGGTCTGAACTCAGTTCAGCACCCATACATTTTGGTGTCTTTGGCTCTTTAACAACCATAGCCACCACTACCCTATTAGGCAGGATTGGTGTTAAACCAGCAAGCATCACATGATAACATCTCCAATACCAGCACATAATTGTTTATAAACAAAGCAAAGCAAAACTCCATAAAGTAGTGCCACTTGTGCTAAGCCTTCTGGCATCCATTGATTACTCTGTTTAGCACAGGTGGCACTAGTTTTGCTTTACTTTGTTTATAAACAATTATGTGCTAGTATTGGAGATGTGTTCATGTGATGCTTGCTGGTTTAACACCAATCCTGCCTAATAGGATAGTGGTGGCTATGGTTGTTAAAGAGCCAAAGACCAAAATGTATAGGTGCTGAACTGAGTTCAGACCCATATGACTATATAAGCTATTGATCTTAGATTGAAAATATTTTTTGTGTTTTCAATTTCATGCTCATGGTTTTGTAGTTAAGTAGAGATAAAAGGTGGTTGCTAGAGGGTTGCATTAGATCCTAAAATCTAGATGCAGTGCTCTCAGATCCAAAGCTCCTCACTGACGAAGGCCACAAGCCAGAAACTAGTCTGGGGATATTGGATGAGTAGGCATTAGATAGGGATTTTATGCACAAGCCTTCTGGCATCCATTGATTACTCTGTTTAGCACAGATGGCACTACTATATGGAGTTTTGCTTTGCTTTGTTTATAAACAATTATGTGCTAGTATTGAAGATGTGATCATGTGATGCTTGCTGGCTTATAAGAGAAGCTATAAACATGCTTTGTTACATTAGGAAATCTTTAACATGAGAATCAAGGCATAAACAAGTAGCACATACCCTAAGCATACTGCCCAGTTCAGAAAGTGAAGTGAGAAATTATAGTACCAATTCTTATAATCGGCCTGAAAAAGATAAGACACAGCTAAATTGCTGAAAACTTACATGTATTTGATACATAATACACTAATACAAAGATAATCTATTTGTTTAAAGTGTGAAGAGAAAAAAGCTACATTTCTGAAAAAATCTATGAAAGAACACATCTAAAACCTAAGAAGGAGAATGGTAAAGATGGTAAATGTTGAGTTATTCAGATGTTAAAAGATTAAGTTATTCTTTTTTCTATATTAAAAAATATTAAATTTCCAAAGTTTAAATAAATTCTATATAAGATTTGAAATACAGGCATTCTTCATATACCTGGAGCTTAATTGTAAATAGAGGGGATTTGAACACAGACTTTCAGGCACCCTTCAATTATCCACACAATCTCATACCACTGATGTACATGATCACACACAGTAGAAAAAATAAATAATCACCAAAAACGTATTTCGTGCTGAACCAACACTCATCAGTTTGCCCAGATTATCATCTCCCACACACATATATAATCAGTGCTCACTTTATATTAAGATAGCAAATCTTCATGCTTTAACGGACAGGCTTTATTTTAGTCCAACCTCCAACTCTTCAGCCATCCATACCATTGAAAATCTGATGATGAAAAACCCAAATTCCATGCTGATGCCAATACTATTGGCATACCATGCTGACCTCAAGTCACTCTGACCTCTCATGTATAGGACCTTATTCTTCTATGTATTTAAATGAATAAGATTCTATACATGAGGGGTCAGTGTGATACATGAGGGGTCAGAGTGATTTGAAATCAACATCGTCATAGCAATAATATTGGCATCAGCATGGGATTTCGCTTTCCATCATCAGATTTTCATTGGTATGGAAGGCTGAAGAGTTGGAGGGTTGGAGTAAATTGAAGCCTGTCTATTAAAGTATGAAGGTTTTCTATCAATATAAACTGAGCACTGATTACATATGTGTGTGGGAGATGATAATCTCGACCAAATACGTATATTGGTGATTTTTTTTTCTACACGTGTGAGGTCATGTGTATCAGTGGTATAAGATAGTGTGGATAGTTGAAGGGTGCTTGAAAGTCTATATTCAAATCTATATTTATAAATTCTTTTATAGGAGTATTTTGTATTTTATTTATTAATTACAATTAAAAACTTAAATTGAAAATAATTTAAAGGATGAGTTACGTTTCTCTTTATGTGTGTGGAGGTATTAGACATAAGGACTGAAATAAAGGAACTAACTGTTTGTTGAATAAAACATCTTAATATTTTTTTATATTTATATATGAAGTTGCTAAATGGGATGAAACTAAATATCTGAATTTGTTTATTGTAAATGGATTCAATAATATAACGATTGAGTTTTTTATATTTATACATGAAATTACAGAACAGAAAAATTAAATATATTAATTTGATAGTTGGAATTGATTAATTATTCTATTATTGATTGTGAAATTACTAAATGAAGAGAGAATAAAATATATGAACTCTTCTTTATAACCATCTTAATGATTTTATACAAGATGAGAAATTTACAGTTGGAATTTATTTAATCAAGCTATAATCAAACTACTTGCACTTTGTTTTGTTAATAAATGATTTTTATTATTTATTAATCCATTTGTTCACATTGCTTTATATATTATTTGTTCACGTTGCTTTATACATTATTAAATGTTCATAAAAATATCCACAGTTCTGAGAGCATGCAAACTACTAAGTGAAATGATGACCATTATCTTATATAATTCCAAATAAACATTCTCTGTTTGAAAAGGTTTGGTGCTTGGCATTTGTGCAAACAGAAATATAAAGCAAACAAAATACTTTGAAGTGATTTTAATAACCAAAACCATCATCCCTATTGTTTAGTTATCTGCTTTAAACCAGAATGTACAATATTTACAGATCTATGTAAAGTAATATGTCTACATTTATTATTAGAGATTCACACTAGTTGAGCAGGGAATTTATTATATTTATGGTATATATCATTGGTTTGGGTTGAAACCCAAATTACTGAGATATTATTACTACATAAGGTTGGTTAAAGCATTAATTGATATTTACAGATACAATATATATATAATAGTAATTGCATTAAAAATATTTGTTATAAATAAGCAAATTTTAGTACTTTCTTAAAAATCCAAGCTTTAATATCATTAAGAGCTAACTAATGTGAAATAAGCAGGTTGACTGTTGGATATGATAGAGATCTGAACTTATGTCAAATGTATTTATTTTATGTTAGATAAAAATTATTGATATTAAAACTGAAGTCTGTTCTAATATTTAAGTAAATCAGTAATTCATGCAAGGTTTGAATGGGGATTAGAATTGACTCTATCTTGCAAAATGGTGCTTATATTACAAGTTAAACAGAAACAAAAACTACAAGTATGAGATGACATATAGTGCATTATATACAAAACTTTGGGTGCAATTTGGATGTGTTTGACAACTGTTTATACTATCAGTAGCTGAAATTATAGTATGAGACACAATCTATTTCAAAATTTAATAAGATTAAAGCTTGAATTTATATTTTTTCTCTTTATATATATTGTACCTTAAGCCAAGAATGTAAAAACAAATTGTAACCTAAAAGAATGTTGAAAAAATTGTCATCACCAAGACTAACCAATAATGATATAATATAAGTCAAAAATAATAGTCTTAGCTAAGGTAAGCTCAGTAGGTTTATAAAATATAAATGCCATATATTCTGACAATAAGAGATGCAGTGGTAAGCAATAACATTAAAATATCATTATCATATAAAGCAATATTATTAATAACTTATGAAGATAAATCTCAACTTTTTCTATTACAAATACAAGACTCTTGATATTCCAAGCATATGCCATTGAGGTTACATTTAAAATCCTTCTTTTACAAATATCTACTATCACTACAATCTTTCATGTCCATCTCTTAAGTATCTCATTGCTATAATCAGATAAAACATATTTACTTTTATAAAATTTGAAAATGTTTTCTTAAATCTTTGCCACAAAAGACTATCATCTTTGAAAATAGATTCTTCTTTAGCAAAATAATCTCATGAAATAAATTAGGGTATCTTGGGATAATATGACTGATTTTAATCATAAAATATATTCTCTAATTTTTAGGATTTAATAACATAGAATGAAATCCTAGAAATAAGTAAGACATACACTTACCCCTAAGTTAATGTCTTATCACAATTATAATAAAAATAATATTATTAATTTAAAATAAAACACAACATGATCTCTTAATTTAGAATAAGATAAATAATAAACTTCTAGGATGATATTCCGATATTAAAGATGGGTAAGGAAGTTTATAGCAATCCTAGATACCACAGACTAAATATACTTAAATATCTTTTAAATTCGAACTAAGTTCTTTCATAAACTAAATTTATTATGGTTTAATATTTATGGAAAATAATTTTAAAATAAATAAACACAGTGATCTTTTAATAAGCAAACTAAATTGGGTTAAATGATCTTGAATAATAATAAGCAATTATAGTGTTTATTAAACAAAATACATCTTTCTTAGATGTAATTCTAATACTTAAATATAAGTCTACAAAGTGACTTATATTAATTTCAATGTTCATGTACTCTTACAATAAACTCTTAAGCTAATTTATAATATTTTTGTCATTATTTATATCTCTGGTTAATGAGTGAATGATGTGGAAAAATGACTATAAGAAATTTATTAATAAGAAAAACAAATATTTCACAGAAATACAAATAATAACAAGTCACAAATATAACATATCTTTTGAGTCCACAAAGCCAAGAGCTTTCACAAACATTACTTTCTTTTCAAAATATATCAGAAGGTTAATACTACAAATGGATTTAAGAAAAATAAATAAATTTGACTAGATAAAAATTTCTCTAGGAGGTCAAAATAAACTTTTGATTACTTTAAATTCTCAGCAGTTCCCATATATTAAAGCATTCACATAATGATAAGTATTCTTTTCATGAATAGTGTCCCTTTTATGAATATTTACCATTACTTAAAAATATAAGCATACTGATCCAGCAATGAAAGAGTGATAAGAGTTGTGCATATATGTCTATTTATGCCTAAAATACAATTTAAAATTTTGAGGTTAATTATTCATCATATTTGTGTCCTAACCCAGAAAAGCTTAAATACAGGACCTACACATCAACAATATATGATTCACATCTAAATAAACCAAGAATACTACAAGTAGTAAGGATGGCATTTCTCAATACCTTAATAAAAACAACTCAACTGCCATAATAAAGACATGCTAAATATTACACATGCATTACAAAATACATTACCATTAGCAAACTAGATTTATATTGAGATAACTTAGAAAAGACAAAGTAAACATATGTTGATATAGTTCATAAATAAGTTCATCTGTCTTTGAGGACAATAATAAAATATAGGACTTTGTTCCTAGTCAAGAAATGATCAGAATGCACATCAGAAACAAAAATACTAAATATGTTGCCTTAATAAAGCATAATGTGCTTTAGATATAATAAGATCAATAAAAGTCATGCAAAATATCTCAAAAACTGGTGAGAGAGTCTAAACTATAATCTCTAACAATACTGACAAAGTAAGCACTTCTAAATAAAGAGACTAAAGCTCAATCTCTAAGCAAAAATACTATAACTAATGGATGTGAAAGATGATAAATAATAATTAATACTAAATATAACTTACTTAAACTTAGGCAATAAACAAGCAATAAAATAAAAATAATAGAAAAATATATATAATAATACTGCATTCAGTGTAATAATATACCTTTTATAAATAAATAATTTATATGAAAAAGGAAACATATACTATTTTAAAATATGCAAATTTCATACACTGATATACTGAGAACTTTAATCCAAATATTATTAATAAAAATAGCATATAAAATAGGTAAAACAATTTGCATCTGAAATAAAAACATTGTACGCAAAACCATAAACATGAATAAAATATAGACTCTTTTACTATTTCAAAATAAAATAGTTTTTTTTATTTCACCTGTTCTTCCACCATTAAACCATTACAGGAACAAAAACAGTCTATTAGGCAATCAAGTTCTGTGGACAACAAAGAGATTATATATACAAATATTATGTAATTAAAATATAAAAGCACTTCATGGTTACTCTTAATTAAGATTCAGAATAAATTCCACTAGAAAACTATAAGATATAGCCATTCAAAATGTTTCTTCATAGTTAAAATTAGATAACCATCACACAATCCTTTAAGCATTATATTAATTAGCAGTAATAAAAGAGTATTCTCCAGAAGAAATACTTCTTTTTCAATATTACATTTAAAAACTATAGTGGTAATTTCCATAACAACACTGAGAGAAAAAAATATTCAGGCTTTCACAAAATTAATAATATGGACAAAGTTCATTTAAAGTCAATTCAAATATATTACTTTTCATGAGTAATTTAATATTTCTATTTTATAATGGAAGCAATTTATTAAAATACTTCACAATATTTGTAAAAATTTGTTTATAATATGTCAAATGTTTCATTTCTACCAGATCCAAAAAATTGAATTCTTTCCTTCTGGTAAAAGTAAACATAATAAATGAAACTTCCTTTATGCTGTTATCAAATAGTAAATAATGTTTCATTAAAATATTAATACAAAAACTTGTCTATATTATAATTAAGTCTAATGTTTTTCTTCTCAATATGAAAATTGTTTTATGAATGATGAAAATATACTTGTAACACAATAAGTCTTTATTAAATGAAACTCAAAGTTCTTTACATGAAGTAAATTAATTTCAAATAATATTTTATATAAAATGAATGTTCTTGAAAAAACTAGAATAAAGTTATTCAATACTTTTAAAAACGGTATTATTATTGCTGCAAAAAATCCCAATATTTTACAGTGAACTTAAATATGAAATAGATGTTTAAATATGTTTGAAATTAATAATAGTCTGTATGTCATCATAGTGACAATAATAATGTTTTTCAAAGCTTCCAAATGCATGAAGTTTAAATGCTAAAATTTTTAACATTTTAATATTTACCTAATTTTACCAATAAAGTTGGCTGGAATGAAGATTTCTTGTTCCTTAATGTTCTATTCAGACATTGTGTCTATATAATTTAACTTTTAATTATACATTACTTTAAAACTAAGTAAATAAAAGAATTAAATGAAATTACACTTGTTAATTAGATACCGTACTTTAGAAACATGAATGCAACAAGTAGAAATTATTATCAGTATGTGTACAGGTGTCAATTTCACCTATTTTATAGCATGGGCCAGGTGATCACTTTAATGCACTGATTATTGACATTTAAATCTATACCCTCTTCCCTTTATTGGTTTAAATCTACATTCTACAGGAATTAAGGAAGATTGATAACAAAAAAAATTAATTAATATTTAGGTTTTAAAATAAATTGATTTCCCTGTCTAGGCAATAAAATTAAAAATATTTTTATTACAATAATGATTTGCAAATTTAAAGATTAGAAAAAAATAGTGAAATTTCCAGTGTTTAAATAAAATAAATATTACCTATAATATTTAATACATTCATTTACTATTATTTTTAACCTTCAAAAGTTGTTCAGAATATAATTTTATATTGACTTTTTAAAATTAAACATTAATAATACTTTAAAATAAATAAAATGTTAAAATTAAATATTACATTTATCCACTTACTTAAGCATTCATTTATTTACTACTTTAAATCCTATCTTTAATTATTATTAGTTTTATTCAATTTCTTGTGAATGAATAAATTAAAACTACTTAATTATAATGTTTAATGCTAAAATTAGAATGAAATTAGAACATTATGAATTTAATTTCATTATTATCCAATCTAAATGTAGGGTTTGAACTTGGTTTTTAATTCTAAAATTATTATTAGCTTTTTAAAATATTTTAGTGGTTAAATTTTGACTATGTTAATACTACTAACTTTGAAAATACATTTCTAATTATTTTTAACTATCAATTATTAAAGATTCAAATACTTTGGCCTGATAAAGACTATTTAAGGCTAAAAATATTATGTCAATCTGTCAAAATTATTTTATAGCTATAAAATTTACAAATATACTGTTATAGTAACATTTTATCTGAAAAATCAAGTATTATAAACCACTAGCAAAAATCTATTTACTATAAAATTTAACTATATAATTTTTTAGACATTTTGGCATGACATTACTGGAATTTAGCTTCAAGCATAGCTAAAGGTCACAATATATAGTAAAAGAGGCATATATACATCTCCCCTTACACTACCATGATCAGACCAAACTTGGTCATAACTGTAACTAGAATATTAGCTTAATCATACACTATGATGAGCATATTGAGAGACATTATCAACTTAAAGTCTATTGCTAATAATGCTAACTTGACACAGTAATATTTTCTGCTTATATAATGAATTCAAAATTTAAAAGTAATCCTATGGAAATTGCTTGGGAAGTCACGAGAATTTTGAGCCCCTTAATGATAGATTAAGCACAACAGTTTTATTCAACTTATTGAAGATAAAAGTTTTTTATTTAGAAATATTACTCAGCTAGAAATCCATGATTAAACTTTTAGCTCTGAATCCACTATTTTATTGCTGCACTAAAAACACAAGATGATTTAAGATAAATTATGGAACAATATTTCTAATATAGAAAAGTGTTTGCATTAAATATATTTTTGTGGGTGTGGATGTGTGCATAATTTAATAACAATTTATTCAGTTCTTTATAGATATTGAGATCATATCACTTTTTTAAATAGTCTTGCAACACAATTTAATATTCAAGTTTGAATGCACATTTTAATGGTATTTTAACTAAAGCCTCTTTTGTATTATCTTAATGTTAATTGAAAAGGCAGAGTCTATAATCTAACTTATTTTTGAATAACATTGCCTTCAGATAAACATTTTAAATATATAAATACAAAGAAAATTTTAATTGAATTATTGCTAATATTCACATTAAACTACAATAACAATCTGAGCATTGCAAGATTATTTCAATAGAAACTGAGTTTCTATGTCTGATGTGATCTCAGCTGTTTTTGAGTGGCTGATGACATCATATATGATTGACAGAAACATGTTTGTTTTAAGTGACTAATTGATTTTTCTTCAAATATTGCTTTGAATGTGATTGTAAGTTTCTATACATTTCTTTTGAGGATGCAAATAAATAGGTATTTAATTAATTAGTATTTGATTATATATCTATATCTGTAATTAGTAGTTTTAAAATGTTGAAACTGGATAAAATTAAAAACTAATACATTTTAGTTTAAAGTTATCTAATAAAAAGCTAATTGCCTTCTTTTAATTGACCATCAAGTGGCATTCAATGGTGTAAATTAAAAGCTCTAGGATACCTTAAGATTCAAAAGCTCTAATTGGATAATCTCTACTCTAATTAATGATTAATAAAAATTATTAATATACTTCAAAAGCCCTAATGTTTATATATATATATATGCAGAATACCTGATAAAAAAAATTGCAAGTGGATTTCCAAATTTTAGTTATATTATAACTACATATTTATCAGAGGCAGATTAAGTTGTAAGCAGACTAAGCAGCTGCATATGGCCCTGAAATACCATGAGGCCCTGAGATCTTAAAATGTCTTTCCATTAGGATTTGAGGAAAATTATGATTTTTTTTGTATACAATCAACCCTCCTATAATGCAGTATTATTTAAGCTTTTGAAGGTTAATTTATTTGTGTTTTGGCAGATTTTAACTTTCAATTGACATCAGGATATGAAACTAGTATAGCATAAATAGGCCCAAATTCAGCAAATATATATATTTTTTAATTACACAAATAATTTGATTCCTCCCAAAATAATAATTTGATTTCAATTTAAATAATCTGCTTTTGAAAAAATTATCATAAATAAATTTTTCTGTTTTCCTAAAGCTGATTTATCTCCAGTAAAATGATATATTCCTGACCTCATACATGTTTCACCTATTTTTCCCCATAGCTCCATCTGTGCTGGATTTGAACCCTCTATGAGTAAATGTATATAAGCATCAACACAGTTATATATGTACCATCATACAGATATATGTGAATAAACAGCTGTACTATCATAGGTTTATATATATTACACCATGTATATTTTATTTAAAATCAAATATTCTAAATTATACATTTTATTTTATTAAATGAGCCAATTTGTTATTTTATATTAAAAAATGCATATATGTGCGTAAAGTTCACATATTACCAAGATACATATATAATAAAATATTACTTAAAAATTTCTAATAATTCTTAATTTTAAATTAAAATAATTATAAACAAAAATCAGTCCATTAAACACCTGTGTTAATATAGTGTGTGAGCGAAGTTTTAAATCTTATTTTTGCAATAATATTTTTCTAAAATGTATCTACTGAGGTGAAACAATTACCAAGTCTTTGGGGAATTGAGATGGCCCAAATTAAAATAAAAGTATCAGGTTTAAAATTTAAACAAAAATTACAACTTATCTAGTATATATAGTAATTTAAAATTTAAACAAAAGTTTAAATCAATTTTGTAACTTAAAACATCTTAACAACATTATCATTAAAAAATATACTTTTAGTAGACATTGTTTTTCTTCTCAGCAAAAAAATGAAGAGATATCAAAGTGGGGCAGAAAAGTGAAAAAAGTTTTTAAAAAATCTGGAAATTGCTGAAAGTCAAAGAAATTTATTGCATAAATTTTAAAAAGTTAATACAGAGACAGAGTTGCCATCGACATTTATGTCAGATAATTCAGAATTGTCTATATTTGAAACTTCTTCTAAAGAAAAGAAAGAAGAACAAGTTGATAATCAAGAGGTTAAAATTGCTACTGAAAAAAGAGATTGCAGAAATGCAGAAGATAGAGATAGTCCAGAAAGATGCTTCGATACAGATATGGAAGTAATAAGTGATATAGCTTTATGGCAAACAATATTAACAAATGCTATTATTGATCTTATTCTTAAGAACAAACCAAAAAACATTGGGAATATAGAGAATTTTAAATCAGTGTATAAAAACAGAGATGAAGTGCATTACAGAGGACTTTCTTATGATCATTTCTACTGAAAGAAATCAAACGGAATTATGGAAAAGAGAAATTGACTGATATTTTCAGAAACAAACAAAAATATTTACTACCATCCTTGCAAATTCTTTTCAACAATAAAGTCTAAATTAATAACTGGTTTACAAAATTGGAAATCAATAATTGCTATTTTATCTGACCATGAAGTTTCAAAAGAACACTTGTCAGCCATGTGTACTATGTATAAAAGATTAACAAAATTTAATAGAATTGATACTCAACTATTACATGAAAAGAAAAAAGAAGAATGTTACTGGAGAGAAGTTTTGAAAAGAATTGTATTAACAATAAAATTGTTGAGTCACTTAGGATTAGGATTTAGGGATCATGATGAAAGCAAAGATTTCAATAGGAATGGAAATTATTTAATCTGCTCAGAATATCTAAAAGAATACGATGAGTTTTTAAAGTTACATCTATAAAAATATGCCAACCAAGGATGACGAAATGTAAACTATTTACCTCATGTTATTTGTAACAAATTTGTAGGACTTAATGGAAATCAAATAAGAGTGGAAATAATTGGAGAAATCAAATCTGCAACTTATTATTGTATAATTGTTGATTCCATTCCTGATGATTCGCATATTGATCAAGTAACTTTTGTGATAAGATATGTTTCATCATGTGGTAATATAATAGAAAGATTTGTGGAATTTATTCCAATAGATAAACACACATCTTCTTATTTGGAACAAGAAGTTTTGCAAACTTTAATAAAATTAGGAGTAAATATTAAAAACTGTTGAGGACAATCATTTGATAATGTTTCTAATATGTCAGGAAAATCCTCAGACTTTGCAAGCACATATTACAGAACAGCCCAATTGTGATTTTTATTCCTTGTGCTAATCATTCCTTAAATTTAATTGGAAATTTTGCTGCAGAAAGTTGTAGCACTGCAGTTGAGTATTTTATGTTTGTGCAGAATTTATTCATATTTTTTTTCTGCATCAACCCATCATTGGAAAATTTTAACCAGAAATCTAGAAATATGTAAACATTCTGAACCAGTCAAAAGAGTTTTTAATACAAGATGGTCAGCAAGAGCAGATGCTATATTAGTTATAAAACTTCTTTTTGACCATGTAAAAGAGGCTTTAACTAAAATTTATAATTCAGAAAAAAAAAAGTTACCATAGTGGAGGCGAGTTCACTTCTGAAGAAAATGGACAAATATGAAACTGCCCTAATGACAGTGATTTGGAATACTATTTTACAAAAAATAACTGCTACTAGTAAATTACTGCAATCAATGGAGTTCAAACCACTGAAAGGATCTATCCTACTGAAGTCATTAGATAATTTTATCAATAGTTTCAGAGAAGAATTTGAAAAAGTTGAAAAAGAGGCAACTGATTTATCAGGGCTATTATTTAATCTGGAAGATGGACAAACTCACAGACAACAAAAGAGAAAAATGTTTTTTGATGAAAACAAAAAAGTTGGACATGATGTTTTTTGATGAAAACAAAAAAGTTGGACATGAATTTACAATAAAAGAAAATTTCATAGTCAATTCATTTTATGTCATTTGTGATAACACCAAGGCAGAACTATCTTGAAGAACTCAGATGTATGAAGTTGTTGTAGAACCTTTTTGAATATTTTTTGATTGGAATTTATCATCAGAAGAAAAAAATAATGCCATAAAAAATTTAAGGATATTTACAAAAATGACATTGATGTTTGTAATTTTTTTTTTTTTTAAGTGTCATAGCATCGGCCGGGACGTGAACCCGCAACCCAGGCAACTGCCTGCAAGTGCAAGGCAGTCGTGCTGACCTCTCGACCACCAATGTTTGTAATTTTGAAGATGAATTTCACAATTTTTTAATATTTCTAAAAGAAAACAAGGACGCCATTAAAACCACACCAGACATCTATCGAGCTGCCAAAGAAATGTCTTGCATATTTCCAAATGTTGAAATATTATTGAAATTTTTTTTAACAATTCCCTTATCTAATGCGTCAGGAGAAAGATCATTTTCTGATTTAAAGTATGTAAAAAATTATTTAAGGAGTACTATGAGAGAAGAAAGATTAAATAATATGGCTATTCTGTATATAGAGCAGGAAATTTTAAGTCGAATTGACACTGCAAAAATAATTTACGAATTTGCAAGAAATAAAGGAAGATGGAAATTCATATAAAAATTGTTTTTTAATAAATTCATTTAATGTTTTATGATATAAATTTTGTGATTACTTTTTTTTTTCTTAATAACTTAATGAGAGTTTTCTTGAAATTTTTTTTTCCTAACTTGAGTTTGAAGACGCCGAAATTTTTATCGTCAGGGCCTCCATTTTGGCTTGATCCGCCTCTGATATTTACAATATTTTTCAGAAACACACACACACACAAACTTATATTTGCAGAAAATATTTATTTAATGCATTTATTTTTTTAATTTCGTCAGAAAACACCTATTTCTTACTTTAAAAAAAAAAAAAAAACTTAAATCTGCATATTTTTAGAACTATGGAAGTAGTATTTATAAAAGAATATTTTTCTTCTTTTTTTTTTTTTCTGAATTTATGCAACGTTGTTTGATATCATAATTCGATAATTTCTGTATTTTTTTATTATTATTGAAAATCAGTTTAGAAATTAATTAAGTAATATTAGATGGAAACATTATCTGTCGAAATCATTCTATAAGAAACCTACTTGGAATTATAACTGCATTTAACTCTGTCTAGGTTTGAATTGAGTATACTCGGTTTAAACAGTTAGCATTCTTTCTATATTTTTTTTATTTTTTTTTTAAAAAGATAATATGCATGTGTGCAAATGCATGTGTGTGGTGGTATAAAATATTGGCTCAGAGATTCTCTCTCTATTTTTTTATTTTAAAAAAGAAAAGATAATATGCATGTGTGCAATTGCGTATATGTGGTGGTATAAAATATTGGGTCAGTATGGATGAATTATTTATTTTTATTTAATTTCTATTAATAATAATAATTCATTTTAATTTTCCCTGAAGATACTATTAATGTCGGTACATTTTTTTTTTTTTAAATTGCTAATTAAATATCCTCTATAGACATCTGTTCTGATAATGAGAAATTTAAATATCTTAACGGTTATCCTCGAGAATCAGTTTTTAGACTCCTCCCTTTTTATTATCTTTCTTTCTTTTTAAACCATAAAATTAGTGTTTCAATTTAAATGCATAATGTAAAGTCGAACGTCCAACAGTCTGCTCCTACTAACTAATTAAATTCCAACCCTAAACACCAACCCGGTGGAGAAATACCATCAGTTTGAAATCAGTGATTGCCTCCTTTTCCCTTTTTCATCTAGACACGTGAATGACTTTTACAAACAAGCTTGTCGCATAACACCAGGTGAAACAAACAATCCGAAAAAGTCCGTTACTCGGTTTTAACAATAAAACATTTAAATGGATACCATGCCTGAATAAGAAAAGAACATGTGGTCTTAAAATAACATTTAAAAAAATGTATGCGTGCGATATTATATAAAAATAGATATATAGTATAACGATATAAAGCTTCATTGTTTTTTAAGAGAAATTATTGTTCGTAAAAGTATTTAAAATATGAGCCTCTAAAATAAATTATGTTAAGGGAATAAATAGCTATCAAATTATCACCTAGGCACACAAACATATATTTGGGTATAAAATAATAAGTTTTATAAACAATCGTAGCTCTATAAAATTCTTACAGAGAATATACAAGATTATAATATATACTATTATTAATAAAAATAGCTCTTTACATAGGGTGTGTGTTTAGATACTATACATAGATATAGTTGCCAGTCATATCATAAAACCTGCTTTTCTTAAAACGTAATTGTATACTAAAATTTATATAGTACTAGTTAATTTATAATAATAAAAAAATGGTTAAGCTAAATGAACAAAGTAAATACTTGCTTGGGATTCCTAAATTGAAATATAAAATGTAAATTTATTTTAATTTTTTGTAATTTACATAGTGTGAGATACTGTATATATTTGTACACATTTTGGAGTTTGAAACTAATATTATACTCTATATTATAAATAAATAATTTATGATGTATCAAAATTTAAAAAACATCCTAAACCAATCTTTTTTTTAAAATCTAAAATCTAAAAATTCTTATTTCACATCTTGATGATACAAGGATTCATTAAAACTTTTGATGAAGCACTAAAATTGAGATGGAAGATCAGAATTGTGTTAAGAGGATGACAAATAATGATAAACAATCCTGATAATTATCAAGTGTTATAGTTTGATGCAGTGCTTGACTGACCATCTCTCTATCTTGAAGCAAATATTTTAATATATAAATATATATTTTTAAGTAGGCATATTCATAAAGAAATATGACTATTCCATCTCCAATAGAAAAAAATATAATAATATACTAGAAATAAAAAGGTTTGCAATGATTATACAAACCAATCCAATTTATCCCAACTGTGTCCATATATAGATCATGCTGGTCCAGTGTGCTATATATTAGATATATAAAATCTATAATTTGTATCTACATGATAGAAATATATATATTATTATTATTGATGTAATAGTATACTTTATTCTTTAATGTATATTGTACCAATTTAGATATATTTAAAACTAATGTTCTAGCATATGTTCTTAAAAAAAATGAATAAAAACATCTGGAAAAAATCCTCAAGATGTATTTCATGCTAAACTAATACTCTTCAGCTGGACCATGTCACAATCTTTTACATATGTCATTAATTGTTAAGTATTCATCTACACCACAGTATTACTCTTTGATTTATAAATATCAAATGAACTTTGATATAAAGTTGAGTTATTCCATAAGTTCATGTTTAATTAAAAAACAGACATATTAATCTTTAACTAAGATTTAAAATTTACATTTGGATTATGAATAATGACTAATTTAATAAATAATTAATAATAATCATTAATGTATTTATCTGAAGTGACTGCTATCAAAGTTGTGAATGCATAAAATTTGAGACTTCTAAATCAAAGTGTAATATTTACATATCATATATATATATTAGCTATATATTTTTATTAGTGAAACTGAGCTCTTACTATACCATTTTCAGGCAAAGTAAGGACAAATTTCTATTCACTTCTTTAATACCTTGTGGAGGGATGTATCCACATTGCATGATAATATATATGACTATTTCTTAAGCTTGCTCATAACTGTTATTAAAACAGGCAAAACTCTCCATACAGTAGTGCCACTCAGTGCAAGCCAGAGTAAACTAGTCTGGGGATATTGGATGAGTAGGCACTAGATAGGGCTTTTATGCACAAGCCTTCTGGCATCCATGGATTACTCTGGCTTGCATTGAGTGGTACTATTGTATAGAGAGTTTTGCCTGTTCAAATATTAGTTCAATAAAATTGCACAAATTGATATTTATAATGTATAAATAATTAGTTATTTCTTATTCATATTTCATATTAATATATTCTGAATATTGCAAAACATTTAGATATATAAGTTTGTAGGTAGCTGAAAAATCTGCACCACTACATAAACAATGTATTTACAATTGTATTACTTTATATGTGACAGTCATTGTAGGTCCTATAAATTACAAAGTTTTGGAAAGCAGCTGTTAAAATGTTTTGATTTATTTTTTTTGATTTTGCAAAAGACATCATGCAGGCCTTAAGCTTTGATAAATGGGGGCCTTATACTGTCATATTATTTATATCCCACCCTGGGCTGGCTCTACCTACCAGTATATTGGAGAATAATTTTTTAATGCTGCTGTTGTTTTAATATTGAATATTATTTTAATTTCTGTCCAACAATTTATATTTATAAATGCTCATGTAATATAAACTTTTGCATTCTGATTCCTAATTATAATATAATTTATTAAAACAGGCAAAACTCACTATATTATGCCACACACAGAAAGCTAGAGTAATCAATGGATGCCAGAAGGCTTGTGCATAAAATCCCCATCTAGTGCCTACTCATCCAATATCCCCAGACTAGTTTCTGGCTTGTGGCCTTCGTCAGTGGGGAGCCTTGGATCCGAGAGCACTGCATCTAGATCTAATAATATAATTTATTGATTACTATTAATTTTGAGTGTAAGTACTTTAGTACCTAAATAAAGTATTTGCAGTAGAAAATTCATGCATTTTGAGAAAAATCAGTAATAGTAGATCTCTTGAAATCACATAGACAATATCTTTTTTTTTCAATAAGTTTGGATCAGGTTTATTATTTTTACTAATATATACAATACAGTACCCAAGAAGAAAAATTAAATCTTTGAAGATACTGATATAATAATATCCAATCAGAAATGGAAGCTTTCTTTTACTGAACTCTTAGAATCTGAAGTGGTAGGTAGCATAAATGACTTAAAATAAAATCCTAAGCCTATGTGTAACCTAAAAAAATTTCCAAGATATACTTAGTCCAGACTAGGATGACATGAGCCTTTTATTTTACAATAAGATATAATTATCTTCAAATAGGGGACTATCGTCTTGCAGGTATGATGCAAAAAATAAAAAATAAAAGAATCAAGAAGAATTTATTTTTAAAAAATTCGTTTTTATTTTTTTTTTTTAAATTATTTTATCCAATGAGTGAATACGTTTTTAATTTTATATTTTCAGATGTCTTTTATAATACATCCGTTTTAGCTGAAAAACATTTTATAATATACTTCTTGCAAATTTGTTTGTGTTTTTTATAATAATGGGAGTGGAAGGATTACATTTATAATTGAATTAAATGATTAGATAAGCAACTTTATATATTTAATAAAATATCAAAATATAAATAATTTGTATTTATCGATTTATTTTTAATTAATAAATTAATGCCAGTTCTTTCCCTAAAGACAGATCTACATAATAGGATGCCAAAATAAAGCATCACGTTATCTTTCAGTTAACATTTAATTTGTGTTTGATGTTAATAATCTCTCTTATTTACTATGGATAGTAAATGGCAAGATTATACAAATCCCAGTGGTTATTGGTCTTTTTAAAAAGAAACTTTACATGACAATGCAATTTATTTCCTAGAGCAACGTTTGGTTTACCAATCTTTCCATTATAAATTTTTTTTTCTCCAAAAACAGTTCTTCTAGTGTCACAGTTACATTTGGAGTACTACAGAATACTATATGGTATCAACTGATTACAAAAATGCATTGAACTATAAAGAGTATTATTATGATGCAATAAGATATTGATAGCAATAATTAAGAATTAATCATTATGAGTATTAGCCTATGGTCAAATAAGCTGAAATTTAATAATTTTTAAAATATAATTTTATCATATTCATTTATATCAAATAAAACAATGACTTTCATAACTTATGCACTAAGAGTGGTATTTCACTGTTTATTTTAATCCAGAATCATTTACTAAAAATAGACTAATAATCAGAAATTACTTTGGGGATTTAAATATAACAATATTGACTAATATCCATGTAATACTCTTAGTTATAAAGATGTAATATAAATGTTATAAAGGAAAAACATTTAATTTTTTTAAAAATCATTTGTTATATAATTTCAAATGCTTGACAATCACTGAATCTGTAAAAATTAATTTAAAGTTTGTGCAAAATATTTACTTATTTATCTGTTGTTTTGATATATGATTATATTTCATAAAAATTATGAATTTGATGGGAAATTTGACTTTTAATTTTATTTTAATGCAAATATTTTTATTATTCACATTTGTATTTATAAAGTCTCTTTGTTTCAGATGTATGGTAGGTTGCTTTTAGAACTTTGCTGAAGATATCTTGGGTCATCTCTAAATGACGAGTCTCTTAATTTTTTTACCTGTTTTAAATATGTGGTGCTTCCATTATAATACCTTATTTATATGTTTTCTTAAGCTGTTATTTAAAAGATGTAATTTTTAAATCAAAATTATAAAACAATAAATTGAAAATTATAATTTTCTTTTTTTTTTCAGTAATTTTATATTTTGAAATAGGTATCTCTTCTAGAAGCAAGCCAAACAATTGAGGCAATATGCCACTACATTTATACTAATGTTATTAATTGTCAATTACTTGTCATTTGTCCAATATACTTTATTCTAGTATTTTGTATTAAGATATACATTATAAATTTCAATGATGTTGTTTTGTATTTAAAGTAACAGAAATGATTCATAAGGAAATGTTCAGATTTCATAAGATTGTTTTTTTTTTGTTTTTTTTGCAATAAAATGAAAGATATGTTTAAGTAATAATTAATATAGACTATGGTTAATGCATATCGTAAATTACCTACTATAAGTTCTCTAATAAAAAGTATAAATTTTAATAACTTAAGAAAAAGAATATTATAATCTTCTCTGTGTATATATAAAGAATTGCATTAAAAAGTAATGATTCATTCTATTTACTTTTCATCAGAAAGACCTATAGTAAACTTAAGTGATGAATAGATAATACCATATTCAAATCCTTAGATTAGTTTCTGCTTATCAGCTTTCATCAATGAGGAATACTGGATTTGCATCTTCACATCTAGCAGCTATTTTTTGCTTTTTATATACTATTTAATCTAATAATCTGGCATTCAAAAAGATCATAAAGTTTTAAAGTGACATTAGCGTTCTTATGTAAGTTATATAAATGTGATAATAGGTCAGCAACTATATATTTTAAGGACTTCAATTTTATGTTAACTATAAGCATTTTTAATCTTTTGTTATTCTCTGTTTACTTTCAATAATCTGCATTAAAAATGAAAAAAATAGTTCTATATATTCATATAAGAACTATGGGAAATGTTTAGAGAATATATTATAATTAGATAATTAAAACGATTAGGATAAGAGGGTATAGATAAGTTGCTGAGAAAAAAAGGAAGTTGAATTATGGAAAATAATTTTGAATAAAAAAGAAGTTTGGACTATATAAGAATTCAAATATATAAAATATAAAAGAGTGTATAATAACAGAGAGGGCTTATTGTTATTTGGTTCAATTAACAGTCACTTTTAATTAAAGAAAAGATAGCAAAAATAGAATAATGATTTGAACTGTAGATATGATTTATGTGAGATGGGAAAAAGAGTATTAAACTTTTTTTTTTTTAGAGTGCAGAACATTATAAGATGACCATGAGAAAATTTAAAGTTAAAGGAAGTAAAAGAGCTGGAAATTTAATAGTTTTTATTTAGTTTTGACAACAAGAGTGAGATATATGAAATAGCATAGTAAAATCGATGAAATAGCTTTTATTAAAATAAAATTAAGAGTAAAAAACAAATGAGTAATGGTTTTAGAAGAAAGAAGTAGTTCTTTTGCATAACAAAGTCTTTGGGTTCAAATAACAAAGTCTTTGGGTTCATGACTTGTGCACAAAAACTTTTACGTTTGTTTAAGGAGAAGCTATTTTACATTGTTTCATAATAAACACTACTAAACAAATATTGATAGTTATCACTTCTAAATATAAATTGATTTAGTTTTGTAAATATTTTTTATCTGGGTTTTGTTTTAATGATAGATATACCATATATATTTCTAAGTAGCTATTTCTAGACAAAACAAAGTTAACCGCAATTTTTTTACAAAAAAAAACTCAATTCCTTTAAAAGTTTTTTTTTTTTAAGTTTTATACTTTGTTGAAAGCTTATTTAAAACTTTTTTTTATGTATATAAAATAAAATAAAGATCTTATATTGTTAAAGCAATCAAATTGATATGTTTAAAATAAGTATAACAACGAATACATTTTTAACAAAAAGTCAAGCATAATTCTAAAATTTATATTCATTTTTTAAAAAGCAAATGTTAATTTTAAATAGAATTTAAAATAATGATTATAAAGTCCTGTAAGTCTTCCTTTTGATAAAAATAACTTATAGATGAAATTTGTGATATGTCATTAATTAGAAGGAATAAAATAAGTGAAAGTTCTTTATTTACTAAAAATTTATGTAATAAATGAATTTTAATAATAAATAGTATGAATAATAAGTATTCTGCCTAGAAGTAAATTGTGTAATAGGTCCTAAAACTAAATGGCTTAGTAGTCATTTGGTATCTTTTTTTATGAAGCTCTAAAATTAGAATTTAGAATAACATATATTAGGAGATTACAAGCAAAGACATTGATGGTGATTAACAGTTTTTCACTTGGTCATACTCTTCTGTTGTCAATCTAATTTAAAGTTAGCATTCTTATACATAAATAACAAATCCAATAAATTATTCAAAATTTAAAATGAAGATTTTTGTTTTTTATATTGCCTTTTTTTTCTGAAGCATATAATACTAAAACTTATTAAAGAATGACATTCCTTAACATGTTTTAAATATAAAGTATTTTTGCTTAACCTTATCCATTTAAATTTTAAGGGTTGTTTGAATTGGCATCAAAATTTTAACTTGTTAAAATATTAAATATATTTGTATAAGTCGCAATTATTGTACAAATTTTGCAACATATAAATATTTTAATAATAGCATTGGAATTTTTTTTGCATTAATATTTTTCTCCACAGTTTTTGTAAGTTATAGTTAATTCATACACAATGTTATGAAAAGTAAATACAAAGATATTTTGTGATGTACTTTAATAGCTTATGATAATTAAAAAAATTTTTGACTATAATTATTATTAATTTTTAAAAAGATATTTAATGAAATAGCATATAATACATTCATTCATTCCACTTTTATAAGACTTATGAAATAAATTTATAAAATCAGAAAGTATTTTAGCAGTCATCTTGTGGGTAAATATATATAGTTTTTCTTTTGCACATGGTGATCCTAAATATAGGGGATTCAAACTCAGATTTTCAAGCACCTTTCAACTATCCACACTATCTCATACAACTGCTACACATGGCCTCTTTTCTACATATGTGTGGTCATGCATATTGGTTGTATAAGATAGTGTAGATAGTTGATGAGTGCTTGAAAGTCTGAGTTTGAATCCCCTATATTTACCATTAAGCTCCAGGTTTATAAAGAGTGCCTGGTTTTCAAATATTTATATGATGATCCTTTATATGAAGATTTGCCATTGTGATTATCATTCATATGTACCCATTATTTGATTAACAAATAACTATTCACTACAACAATCTGTAAAAAAAAAAATTTTTTTCAAAAAGGTCTACCATTTTTAAAAATAGTGAACACTTTGTAATGATGGTACTATTATAGGATAGTGATTTCATAAAAGTAATATCATGGAAGCTAAAATAGTGACATTCAAACCAAAAAAATACTGTACAGTACATAGTTTATTCATTACAAGTACACAATAATTATATATTTTTTATACAATTAAAATACGATTACTGTAAATATCTAATTTTTATCAGTATTGTTGCAAGACAATTTATATTTTTGTTTATTTCAATCCAAAGTAAAGAAGACTTTATATATGGCAAAAAAAAATATAACTTTCATTCAGTATAATATATAACCCACAATACTTTGATCATATATAAAAATAAAATGCATTAATCATTAATTTTAACATATGTTTATTAGTTAAAATATGTTCAGCCAATCAATTTTGGCTTTTCATAAACACTAATTTTGGCCAAGGCAAAAATATTGCCATCATTAATGCAAATTATTTTCAATAAAAAAAGGGGGAATTTTTTTATGCATTTATGCAATTAATAATCAATTTTATATGATTAAATAGTATTGCACATAAGTTGAAAATATTTATTTCCTCAACTTTGAGTCATTACTCTTATAATTTGTTTCATACATATCTAAGATAATAGCAGTTTTCATGGCAAATGTAAAAAAAAATATAGACCAAAAATAAAAATTTCATTCAGTATACAACTGAAAAAGAACTTCGATTATATACAATGGATTAAAAATTTTTTTTTTTTTTGTATGTATGCATTACTCACTCAATCAATTTTGGCTTAAATTTAATGAATTCCACCTAAGATAAAAATGTTACCTTAAATTTAAATTGTTTTTGTTAAAGAAATGAGAGGGGAAATTATTCCATGCATTATGCAATTAATAATACACTTTGCATAATGAAAATGCGACAAAAATAGAAGATTCATTATTAGAATTTTTATTTTAATTAGACCATATTTTTGCTGTTACTGTTCAATAAAATTGTTAAGTCATTTTAGGAAAATGGTTACTATACTTAATAATTTATTATATATAAAATGTATTTATTCAAATCTGTAGTGAAATAAAAAGCTGTTAGTATTAAGTACAGTATATAAGTGCATAGATATATTTATTAAACGTACTAGAATGTTTTTTTTATTAGAGTTAATAGAAATCAGGCTTAACAATGGTTATTTGGTTGCCCTTACACTGATAATTAATAAAAAGTCTTTATGATCAGAAAAGTAAAGTTGAATGAAATATTAATTCTGTTTTCTTTTGGTGCTAAATAATTTTATATAAAAAATGTAAGTTGTAAATTAAAAAAATAAATAAGATTACTAAAGCCTTGTTTAGGTTTTATTTTATTTTCTGTGATGCAATGAGAAAACATTTTCAGAGGATACAAAAAATTATAGTGCTATTTAAAATTTTTAAAACAGATTTTTCTACATTTTGTCATAATTTTTAATAGGATATATGCAATGATTCACAAATATATTGGATGAAATTATGGCAGTTAATAAATGCAATATTACCACTGGAAACAAAATCCAGAAATACTTATTGCTAATAAAAATGCACATGAATATCCAATAAGCAGTCAAAGTTATACAAGTAACATTAAACTCATTTATTTTATCAACAAACATGGATCAAGCAGTTATTGCAATCTTCATGGTGCATTATCCTTAGAAACTAATGCAGCATCTTATTGACAATTTGGACAAAGACACTGAAAAGATAGATATTTCCACAACTCTGGAAAATCTTTAATATAAAAACAGCTATTGATTTTATAGGCAAAGCAAAGAACCGAGACATTCAACACAATCTTAAACTTATGCAAAAGAATGCCTGCAATTCATTACAAACACAGAAATAATAAAAAAAGAGTCCATTACGATTATATAAAAAAACATACTCTACCTAGTAAGAAATCAAGATTTACAGAAGTAAATGATAATATGGAAAGCTTTTCAAATCACACACAAAAGAATTAAACAATGAGGAAGTAATGCAATTGGATGGGAAAAAAGAAAGCATTGAAGAAAAGAAAATCTACAAGACTTTCAAAAAAATCCAGCATCAAAAAAGTGAAAGAATTGCTTTATATTATGAAGCATGAATAACTTTTTAGATGAATTTGAACATAATATAAAGTGCAGCAACAATTCCAAAAATGCCATGAATCCTTTTCAATATGTTATATGAAAAGAAAATTGAAGAAATAAGTCAACCATCTATTATGTTTTTTCTAGAAATCCTCAGCCATTAATAAATGCAGTATCTCCAATGAAAACCAAAATTATGAAAGAAATTAGAAGACAACAATATATTCTTAATATCAGCAATTAATAAAAAAATAACTCAAATACAATTATGATGAATGGATTACATGATTCTGAAAACCTAAAAAATCAGCTTTAAGCTGTTTATTAGGCTTATGTTACATTATTATACATAAATATACATGCACAGCATATATAATTTACACACAATACTTGCACACAGATTAGTGTTTATTTATTTTTTAATTATATGCTTGGTTAAATTGTTTATTCATATTATATTCAAAATTTGTGATCTAAGTTGAATCTGTGGTAATGAAATAAATTTTTTACCGTAGAAAACCATTATCATCACTTGGTTTTTTATATGTAAGATTCATAATTTATGAGGATTTGGGGGGACAAAATATCCTCACTAACAGGGTTAAAGATGTATATGAATATGTGAAGAATATAAAAATCATTTCAATGATGGAACTCTAAGCATGGATAGTAAGTTATTTTTTAAAAAAATTATATATAAATGTGTTCTATGAAATTGATACTATGAGCCTTAGATTGTTTTAACTTACAATTCAGAAATGTTTTTTTATATAACATCATTATAATATCTTATTCCACAATGAGATTTTTAGAGAGTATTTCACTTCTCTGATTTATGTATTATAATTTTCAGTTCATTATTATAATAATTTACTATAGTTAATATTATATATACATTTAATTCAACTGATAAGATTTATTTTTTAAAAAATTAAATTGATTAAATTTTTTACATAACTAAAACATATTTGTGCACATGCTAATTAATTATGTAAAAACAATATACTGAATGACTGTAAATTAGTGTATGATTTTTAAATAATGTAAACAATATTTTCATCATCATCAACAACCATTATCAATCCACTACAGGACGAAGGTCTCTCCAAGTTCAATCCATCTTCTTTGATCTTTAATTGCTCTTTTCCACATCACCTCTGCACACTTTCTTATTTAATCCATCCATCTTACATGTAGCCTCTTTCTGGGTCTTTTACAATCTCTTGGAATCCAGTTTAAGATTTCAATTGTCCATCTATTATCATCTCTTCTAGCAATATGTCCAGCCAAACTCCACTTCAGTCTTTTAATTTTTTCAATGAGATCAGCAACATCTGTTTGTTCTCTTACCCATATATTGCATTTTCAATCTCTTCTTGTTACTCTCAACATGCCTCTCTCCACACTTCTTTGGGTAGTCTGAAGTCTCTGCATTGCTCTTCTATTAAGTGTCCAAGTATCAGATCCATAAGTAAGAACTGGTAAAACACATTTATTAAAATAAATAAAAAACCTTCCTTTTCAAACACATAGGCATATTTCCTTTTAGTAGCAAGTTATTTCTACCAAAAGCACTCCAAGTTTAATTCTATGATTAATTTCATCCATTATGTTTTCATCTGTATTAATAATCTGACCAAGATATTTGTAGCTGTTAACTTCTTCTACCACATCATAATCAATCTTTATTTTCATATTTTGAGAAAATCCATTAAACATTACTTTAATCTTTTTAACATTTATCTTTAGTCCTACTTTCTTACTTTCATCTGATAACTCCTGCAAGATTTCTTGCAACTCTAAAGCATTATTTGCAAAAACAACATCATCATCTGCAAAATCTAAATGACTTAAATAATCTCCATTTACTTTCACTGCTTTAGCTTTCTATTCTAATCCACAAAATACTTCTTGCAGCACTGCTGTAAAAAGTTTTGGAGATATGGAGTTACCCTGTCTTACCCCCTTCTCGATGTTGGCTTTCCTAGCATCATTATGTAATCTAATTGTTGCTGTTGCATTTTTATAAATATTCTTTAAAATATGACAATATCCTGGATCTATACCTTGATGATCCAATATTTAATATGTATGTTTATATGAACATATCTGTTCATTCATTATAAAAGACAATACACTTGATAATAATTGTAAAATATCATTCATACAACTAAATCTACCGTATATAAAAATTAAAATTCTAGCTAATTCTGATTTATGGTCTATGATGTGGAAACTATTATTAATATTATTAATTATTATAAAGTCAATATTAACACTTGGAAATCATATGAATATTTTATTTATAATTGCTTTCTTCTATATAGTTTATTATGGTGTTTTGCTGAAGATATTACTGAGAACAATTGCCAATAACATCATTATAACTTCATTATTGTTTACCAGTATAGTTACTGATAATAAACCTGTTTTCGTAAAACTTATTATGTTATAATTTACAATTCATATGTTAGCTAATATATAATATGTAATATCTTGTATTTATAGTGAGCTTTCTAGAGTATGTTATAGTGCTCTAACTTAATATATTTATTAATTAAGTCTTTATTTGTATCTTTTCTTTATTTTTCAATTGTAATATTACATTTCAAAATATGCAAAATGTTTTAACATCTGCATAATAAAAAGGTTTTACTTTTCTTTATGATATAAAACCGAGTGCAATTTTAGTGAATTTTACCAGAAAGATCAGAGTTATTATTCTGGCAAAATTCACCAAAAGTGGTTTCAGTTGATTCTATATCATAAAAAAAGGGTAAAATGTTCTCATTATGCAGATGCCCAAACATTTTACATATTTTGAATTACAAACATAAATGAAAGGAGCATCAATATTATATTTTTATAGGTTTTACTGGAAAAAAAAAGTTTACAATGCAATAGAAGCTAATAATTTTTACATTATTTGCTATATACTTCACCTGAAACTATGAAACTGCTGATAGTTGTGAAATATGCCTGATTTAAACATTTTAGCAAGTTGTAAAACTAAGTAGCAGCAGCAAAGTAGTAAGATATGAATATAATTCTGAAGTACAATAAATAAACTAAAAAATGATATATAAACTCAACTAATAATTTATTTAAAATTACTTTTACACTATTTAATGCATTGATTATGATAGCTTTACTCACTTTTATAGAAGTGTTTTTCTACTGGAAAATCTGAAAGAATACGAATGATACATAAAATTGATATATCATGAAATATGTTAATCTATCAGAAGGTATGTTTTCTAACTCCTTTAATACACAGATTTGGTTTTTATTTCAATTTATAGGCTATTTGGTTAATTTTTTTTTATAAAATAGTTATTTTATTAATGTAGTAACTGACAATGGATCTATTATTAATCATACATTTAAGACAGTATTTCTAACTTCAGTATTAATATTGAGGATGATGATGATGATTATTATTATTATTATTATTATTATTATTATTATTATTATTATTATTATTATTATTATTATTATTATTATTATTATTATTATTATTATTATTATTATTATTATTATTATTATTATTATTTTACTTCTTTACAGCATGAGTTTTAAGCTTCCACATGTTAAGTACCTTTCAAACAAACTTAGAAATTCTCAGTCAAGATTAGGATATTTTTAGATAGGTACTAATAAGTATGCAATACTTGATAGCAAATGAAGTTCAAAAAATAAGTAATTACAACAACATACAACCTTTACCAGTAGTTGGATAGATATCTCATATCCACAGACACTGAACCCATGACTTACATTCATTTTGAGATTACTCTTTTATAATTTAACTTTTAAAAAATGTTTATGTCATTATATTAAATAATATTTTAAGTGTTTTATATACAATTATGTTTTACATTTTATCTGTTATATTTTAAAATCCTCACTTTATTTTTTTTATATTGATTTTATATTATTGTATTATTTATTTATTGTTTGCTGAATAAATAATTAAAATATCAATATGATAATTAATAATTTCTCTGCCTTTAAGAATAGAATCTTTTAAGTTATGAAAGATTCCGAAAATGTATTGATTAAAATTTGTATGGGTAGAGCTTTTAGGAGATTGAAAGACCAATCTTGGTCAGTTTATTTGTAATCAGAAGAATGAACTATCCATAATTTGCTAATTAGTTAATAGTGACCATAATCTATTTAGAAATGGTCCAAACAATCATTATAAATAACTTCACAAACTTCTTCTAACTTCTTTTCAAAAACTTTATTTCCATATATAAACTATATGAGCATATATATATTATCACATTTTAGAAGAAGTTTGTGAAGTCATTTATAATGTTGGAGAACATATATATTTTTGGTCAAGCGTTGGTTGCCGAGAGGTTAGCGCAGCTGCCTTGCAAGTAAGCGGTTGCTTGCAGACAGTTGTCGCGGGTTCTCTTCCCGGCCGATGCTTTGACATATGGAAAAAAAAAACCCATATACTTTAAAGAAGAAAGTGATTGTTTAATTTGTTATTGTAATATATGTGTGAAAATATTTTCAGAAATTATTTTTCTCCAGCAATTCTTCATTATTTGTGTCTCCGTTTTAAATATACAAAAATATTATTTTTGAAAACTGATTTTAATCTTGTAATTCTTAAAGTTTAAATTTTAATTGTTCCGATATTGATAAAATAATAAAAAGTTGACAACTAAGTAGATATTCAATTGTCAAGCGTTGGTGGCCTAGCGGTTAGCATAGCTACCTTCCAAGCAGCTGGTCCCGGTTCGCTTCCTGGTCAACGCTTTGACATATATATAAAAAAAGTAGATATTCAAAAGATACTCTATTAATATCCCAAAGTAGATTTTTTATACCAGAAAAAAATTTTGGGATTATATAAATTAACTGTAACAAAATTACTGATTTTATATTTTTTCTTCTCAACCCCAAAGTTGATGAGTATCCTAATTTAATTATTTCCAATGATTTTTTTATATTTAATATGAAATATGTAATAAAAATGTAAACTCTAACCAACCATTGTATATAAAGAGTAAAACGAGTCTCTCGAAAGTAAAGTATGAAGTAATTTTAATTTCATTTTTTAATGTTTTACTAAATTATTACTTATCTACTTTTAAAACGTGCGCAAACAGGTTTTGTATGTGCGTGTATGTAAATAAAGTGTAGTATTATATAATTCGATGAATGATGTCGCCGGTATTTGCTTTCTCACGAGATTGCAGTAATTTGAAGCACCATTTAAAATCTAAAAAAATAAAAGCTAATCTCAAGTTTGTTTTTTTAAATAATATATATATCACTGCTTAAATAACTCGTGAATCAATCTTTAAAAAAAAAAAAACACACGAGAGTTTTTTGTTTGAGAAAAAAGTTTCTTCTCATTCTTATATTGTTTTTTTAAAAAAATAATTCTTGTTTAACATAGTTGTTTAATTTTTAAATATAATTCTAAAGAAACGAAAAGTTCGTTTCATTTATAAAATTTGAATGAACTGTAACAGTGAAAATTACAATAATCAGAAAAGAATAAGCGGAGTTTGGCGGGGGGGGGGGGAGTTTTGAATTAAAAAAATAAAACAAATTAATAAAGTGAGTGACTCTATTTTTAAAGAAATTTTGAATAAAAAAAGAAAAACAAATTAACAAATAGAACGATTATGACTATTTTTTTAAAATTGTATTATTATTGTAAATTATTAAATAGAGAAGATGTAAATCAATATTGCTAATATTGATAGAAATCAAGTCCTTTATTTTGTTTTGAAATATGTCAGTATTTATAATAAAAAGCCTCTGGCGAACATTACCGCAGATGAAAACAATATGGCATAATAAATATAGATAATAATAAAAAAACATTCTATAATTAAATAATTTTCTTTACCTAAAAAGCCATGATCAGTTAACCCATTAATAAGAGTGTTGGCTAAATAAGAGTGTTGGCTAAAAAACAACAATAACAACAAAAAGATATCTATTTCCATTGAGAAAAGTTGGGGAAAGGGAGAGGGCATGTTCACAAATATATGCAACAACTGTAACTTTTTTTATCATTGTGTTCAAATGTTATATGATCTTTCTTGATAACATGTATACTATTAATTATATGCTTAAAGTAAACTTCTGGTAAACATGAATGGCATTCTGGTAATTTTAAAACTTTCAGCATAAATATGGATATAACTTATGATTGCTTTCTCTAACACAGTTTGTAAACAATGTTTTGCTTATTAAATGCATATGGATTTTAGAGAGAGAAAAAACGGCTAATCATTAACATAGATTATAAAAAAAATTGTAGAAATTTTAAACAGAAGCGATTCACTAGTGATTTGATTAAGCCTTTCAATTCTGTTCTACATACATAGATTTGAAAGCCATTAACTATATGTTTTATGGTTTACATTTAAACACAATTACATAAATCAAAGACTGTAAAATTTCATTTCAAAACAAATAAGCAGCCCTTAGTTTGTTAATAAGACTTCAATAACATTTGGAAGATCAAATCTAGGATAGCTAATTGGATTAGAAAAAAAAAAAAAACTTGTTTAGGGTCTTACAAAAATTCCTTTTTTTATATACCTTAATTTTTTGTTCTTGGTTGAGCAGTCAGAAAATTAATCTTTATTTGAAATGTGTCTTAAGAGGTTTGTGATAAATTTGATCTACTTGTTTTGCAACTTTTATTTTAATATCTAATAAGGATTATATGAAATGTCAGGAAAACAATAATGTTACTTTATGATAGCATTTGATTGTATATTTAAAATTTTAAGGGGAGTGATTTTTTTCCAAACAAAGACAATCTATTCAACAATGGCTTCTGAAAAAAAGTTTACTTTTAACTGAAAGGAGATCTTTGATTTTTTTTTTTTTTTGAAGTCTTATACAAAGTAGGGCAAATTTCTAATGTCTATTCCACATATTCTTGCTATTGCAACTGTTGTTACTATGTGATTATTCATATAATAAATGAACATGCATGGACTGTTTGCCTATACACATCTGACAAATTAGAGAGTTTGTGGATTTTTTATCTCCGAGTTTAAGGTAAAAAAAACATCATGATCTTTTTTCTGTTACCTAACAGTTCTTAACTGAAACTTCAGTTGAATTTTTTTGAAGACAGGATAAACATATGGAGTGGTCATATTTTAAATAGATATTTACATTAAAGGACAGATAAATTATGGTCATTATTTTCAGAAGTTTGTAAAATTGCCAGACAAGACAGCAATTGGTAGATGAAATCAGAGGGTGCTAAGAATTGCTTAATTATGGATCCAAGCTGCCACTTGCAAAGTGATCATTGATTAATGAATTGTAAGTTAATATGTATTACAACCATTTGTAAACAAATATGAATTTCAAAGTAAGAAAAAAAAAGGGGGGGGGGACTACACTAGAAAAGAGTTTTGTAAAGACTATATAAATCAACACAAGTACAACTACATATAGAAAATGCTGGTCCAATTTTTGTTTACTTGATATTTTATAAAGTTGTCTTTTAATTTCTTCAGCAGAAACTTGATTTTAACATCATTTCTAATTGTAGCTCTCCAATGTTTTCTATTCTCTGTGACATCTTCACAATGAAAGCAATTGGCATTGCTCTTCTTTGGAATGCCACTGAAGCAATTCTTGTAATGTAGATAATTTACCTCTCCCATGAAAACCATGTTTAAATTGACTATAAAACACCATTTTAAAAATTTCCAATTGTTCATTCATTTTAATTTCCAATCCGAAAAAGATATGATTTTATAACAGTGGACACTATAGTAATACATCCAGAAAACTGAAGAATATTGATTTTTGGATTTTGTCTTTATATTTTTAAAATTTTAAGGAGCATACTTAAGTCAAACTTTTCCAATGCCTTTACATTGCACTAATAGCATATCAATAAATTAAAGAAAATAACAGCTCTATATACACCTAACTTAGTTGCTGTAATTATTTCCCTATGATGAAGATCTCTCTTTTATCTTGTTAAAAGCTGCATCTCCACATTAGCCCATTTTTTACTTATAAACCTATCAAGGTATTTAAATAGGTTTACATTATCAATTTGATAACTATTCAAGTTAAAAGTTGCTAAGAATTTTTCTTCCATCATTGGCTGATAAAGAATTTGAGGTTTTTTTAAATTTTAATTAGTAAACCAAAATCTTCATATGTTGCATTCAAATCATTTAAATACGTTTTGTAAATCATCTTTTGAATTGAGCAAAAATAGCATAATCATTAGAATACTGTAAATCTAGAATCTAAGAAAAAAAGTGATCTTATTTTCATTTTTAATTGATTCTAATTAGAAATTCCATCAAACCATCTATAAACAATTCCAAAGACTACTCTGAAAACATTATTGGAGCAAGTACACTTTTTTAAAAACAACAGTTTCCATATCAACTATTTCAGATTTTCCAGCTCTAGTAGAAGCTGTATAATACAAATAAATTATGCTGGATAATTAACTAATTTCAAATGTCATAGATCTGGTCTATTAACTAAAACATTTTCACCAAATCAATCAGTAAGAGCAATTTATAAATCATTCCTTTGTTTCTGACATTTTTCCTGCATTTCCCTGGCAATAAAAACTATGTCTATAGTGTTTATTGATTCTTTAAAGCCACATTGAGTCTCTGGTAGCTATTCATATACATCTAGAAGCAACTTAATCAACAAAATTCTTGAAAGTATTTTGCCATAGTGGATAATAATATTCTATGATAATTATTGCAAGCTCGTCTATTCCCTTTGTTTTTAAAAATTTGAACAATAAAAGAATTCTTAAGATTTGATGGCACTACTGCACTGATCTATATATTTCTAAAAAAAAAAATCCAATATTTTTAAAGCTAACCTATCACCAACATATTTCAAATCTTGCTCAAGTATTTTATCAGAAACTTCAGCTTTTTCATTTTTGAGATTACAAAGAGCTATATTGATCTCACTAAACTGATTACCTTTGTCCAAATTTAAATGAGTTGATAAAATGGATATATCATTAAAATCTTTATTTCAATTTTTGTATCATTATTCAAATGATCAAAATACCCCTTCTACCTGCTTAAAATATCGTTGTCATCATATAAGAAAGTATCATTACAGAATTTGATAGGATTGTGATATTATTTCTCAGTATATGTTGTTTTCAGTGTATTAAAAAGATCCCTAATATTACAATCAGCAAATGTGTATCTTTTTTTTGCAACCTTAATTGGCTAATCATTTTTAAGCTTTCTTGTCAGTCATTGAATTTTTGCCATCATATCTTTTATATTTAAATTTTTATATTTTGACTAAAAAGTATTTATGATAAAGTTTCACATTTAATCTTATTCTGTCAAGTAGAAAATATCATTTTTTTTAAAAAATTAAATTACTAGTAATAAAATCATTATCAAAAAACCTATTATGGTTTTTCTTTTCAGTGAACCCAAGAATAGATTTATCTGTATCTCTAACAAAATCCTAAGAGAATTCCATGATAGTTCTGAGGATCTAAATGATCAATTTTAGGTACTTTGGTATTAGAGCTATAACACAAATCATGTATTAGACCTACTGCACCTGTTCATATTCATATCAATCCATTGATAACTTTGTAATCTTGGGATCTGACCCAAATAATGTGTACACAGATCTTGTACATGATTTTTTTGGCAAAAAAATGTGTACATGGATCTTGTACATGGTATTTTTGCAAGATTTACAAAGTTATCAGAAGGTTGACATGAATGTGAACAGGCACAGTAAATCTAATACATGCTCCGTGTTGCAGGACTAAAAATAAATAAAAACAATATATATTTATCATTTTCAATAAGAAATGTATAATTTTAAACAAGACATTCAAATATGTACAACTTGGACACTAACAACTTTTAAGAACATTTGAAATAAAATAAAAAAAGGGATTTGCGATCTTAATGAAGAATGACATTTGAAAGCAAAAAAAAAAAAATGTGATTTGCGATCTTAATGAAATGATAGCATTATGCAAAAAAATTGTTAGTTATTTTAGTTTTTAAATAATATTTATAAAAAGATATTAACTATATGTACAACTTTCACACTAACAACTTTTAGGAATGACATTCACAATCAAAGAAAAAATGTGAATTGTGATCTTAATGAAATGACATCATTACACAAAAAATTATTACTAAACAAACAGTAAATGATTTTGGTTTTTAAATAATATTTATAAAAACACATTAAATATACTCATATGATATTTACTATGTAATATATAACAGGAATTGTCACCTTAAAACAAAAAAATTAATATTATCACAGAAAATGGAGATTCCCTCCAAAAATGTAGCACATGATTGTAGAGTATGCTGGGATTTTCAACAGAAATGCTAATGTATTTTTTTTTATAAACAAATTAAACCAAAAAAAAATGGAACAAAAACCACAAAAAATATATATCTTAATTAGGAGAGTAAAAATGTTGAAATATTACAAAAAAATCAGATCACATTGATAAAGAAAAACATGTTTCCACACAGACTGGGATTTTCAACAGAAATGCTAATAAACATATTTTTTATTATAAACAAATTAAACCAAAAAAAAAAAGGGAGCAAAAACATAAAAAAAATACATATTAATTATGAGACTGAAAATGTCAAAGTATTACAAAAAAAAGATCGCGTTGATAAAGTAAAACACATTTCTAAAAAACATATACTCGCAGGGTTTATTTCCTTTCAATTTGACATCATCATGACATTGCACATTTCTTGTGGGTATGAAAAGGCCTCCTATCTCTCCTACATTGCAGGTTTAATACAAAAGTACCCAACTTTAATGTTTAAAAGCTGTTGAAATTTTATACATATAATAGATTCTTTTAAAAAATAGACATTAATTTTTTTATGAATATAATTGTAATATTGTCTATTTTTAATGCAACTAACATACTATTTTATGATCTGACCAACAAGGATTCACATCATACAAATCTCTTTTATATTATGACTCCTAATCAGGGACATTGCATGGGTAAGAAGTACCTTTGTGCAAGTTAAATTTCAGTGCCCCTAGTCCCATGAATAGAGGTGGCCTGAGAACAGTAGGTAATATATGACCTTACATTTGTCAAGGATCCAGGCCTGTATGATCTATGTCTTTTGTGAAATCAAAAAATAAAATATTTTATCATATGCTAAATGAAACATCTTTCTTTTTGACAAAACTGTAATTTGTAGACTGTATAATAAATAATATAAGTGAAGTAATAAATTGTAGAAGTATTGATTATGTGGTAATGCAGATTTTTCAGTTACATTGTATACACCCAAATGTTTTGCAATGTTCTCATCATGTTAATGTGAAATCAGCATAAGTCAAGAATGATTCTCTTTATTAACATTTTTATGTATTGAATCATAATTCACTCACACAAAAAAATTAAATTAGGTTGATGTTACTAACAAATTCACAGTAAAACATTGAAGAAAATAATATATATATTTTTCTGCATTATAGGTATTTTGTTTTGTTTCTTCAAATATTGATTCAAAATCATATTTATAATAAATAATTAATTATTTAGACATTATAATTGTGCATATTTAATATATGTATTGCTATAGGTTGTGATCCCTCTCCATCTATATTGAGTTGAACTTACTCTATCTTTATTATAATATTCTTATATATGTATTATAAAATAATATTAATGATTAATACATAAACAAAACATTTGATTTATTGAGATGGACTTGTAGCAGCCATATTCTGGAGAGAAGTTATTTTAAAACTTTGTCTCCCCAACAATAAAAAAGAGGACAAAATAGCAGATATAATTATAAAGGTATGGTAATACTTAGCCTTAATTTCTAGTAATCACTAATTAATATTTCCCCAAGCAATATATTTATGGATGTCTGCATTTTCCTGACTCCACATGCCAATCCTATGCTTGCATAAGAATTATATTGTAGGGATTTAATGAGAATAATAATAATGTATTGCTTAATGCTCGACCACTTGCTAGCTCATTTAGGGTGGGTAGTTCTGTGGCTGACAGAGATATGTTACTTTGGGCAGTACACATTAAATTGTTTAATAAGGAAAACATATAAACATTTTAATTAAATAAATATCTGTGAAATAACGAAAATAAAAATAAAAAAGATAGTGCTCAATCATTTAATGGAAATATAAGCAAAAATATATATTTTGACTGATTAAATTCTTATTGATTCCACAGATTAAATATTTTATCTTTTTAATTATCTATATGATTTAATAGAAATAATTATAGGTTATACTATGAGATTAATAATGTGCACACATATACATTTGAAATGAAAATATATTGTTACCTTTGGATCCCTGGGGAAATTAGATTGTCCATATTCATGAATAAAGTAAGCTTACTTAATAATGTGGTGGCCATAGAGATTGTTCATGAAGAAAGACTTTGCTTTTAATTTCTGATGAAATGTTAGTGAATCCAAATGTTTTATGTGGTGAAAGTGTATGGATGGGGAATTCTGAAGTTTGACTAATTATGGAATCATGGAGCAGCTTTTATTTCCTTTGTGGAGCAGTGGGAATAAAACCCCACCATGTTTACAGTTTCACCCCATCATACTCATATTAGCTAACATACACATCTTACTTAAAGTATCGTAGGACAGAAAAATTGTCATCAGTCACAATAACAGCATAAAATTTTAATCAACGGAAAAATAAGAATCAGAAGACCCCTCCTTTATTCTGATTTGCCTATATATCTCTTTTTTATTTTTCTAGAAGGATCTTTTTGTCCTCCAGCATTATTTCCCATCACTCCTCCAAAAGTTCTACATTTTTAAACCTTATACTGTGCAATCTCATTAGTCCAAGACACTACAATTTTAGATCGTTTTTTCTTTGTCTTCAGATTTTCTCTCAAAGCTTTTAGAAAATTTTTATTAGATTCAAAGTTTCATTAAAACATTTTAAAAAAATAATTTTCAACAGAATTTACATTAAAAGCATTCCATAAATGAAAACAAAAGCTGTTTTATTCTACACAAAATTAGATATGATAAAAATTATATGCACTAAATATTTTTCTAGAAATTTTTTTTACATATTATATATTTTTGAATATATATACACACTCCATCAAAAGCATAAGACCCCTCTTAAGACTGCTTTGGTTAATTCATTCAATCAAATGGGAACATCAAAATATATCTACATATGTGTGACTACCTAAATTTATTTTTGCCTTGGAACATGTTTAAAACTGATTTATGTTACAATACCCCCCCCCTATTCAGAAGCCTTCAAACATGGTCTACATGTTCAGATGGCTCAAACTTAAGCAACAACAAAAAGAAATCTTTAATAAATTCCTTTGTGTGGTGGAACAGATTTGAGGGATTTGGCATTATAGGACACTCTAATGTCCTGCCCCATATGTACCCAAAATGCATTGTCCCCTTGGCATTGCACAATAGAGAATGGACTTTCATATAGATTACAAAATTTTTGGCATATAAATTTCCCTGGGTCACTCATGTGCAGTGTCTTTTATCAATACTGTTCCCTATCTTAAATCTATGTCAAGCTCCTACTAGTCTTATTTCTTTTTGGCTCCTTTTGAGAAGAGTTTGATATGCCTGAGTCATATCAATTTCAGAATCTATGGAAGGCTCTTTCATCCCTGATAGGTTAGTCTTTATCAACTTAGGAGCATGCTTACTGAAATGCAAATGCATAGGTAAAACTCCAGTCAATTTGTTAATAGACCAATTAATGTAATTGACTATATTTGGAACTTTTTTGATCCAACCCCTGTGATTTTTCAGAAAGTATGTCATAAATAACCAACCCAACTCATGCATTATCTGTTCACAAGAGTTAGATTGTGGGTTGCAGATGGACATTAATATATGTTTGATACCTAATCTCTAGATCCATTTCCACCACTCTCCAGATACAAATGGCATGCTGTGATCTGATACAAGAACCTGAGATTTTCCTATGGATGAAAAATGCTCATTTCCTAATACCTGTATAATGTTTTTGGCATTTTCTTGTGCAACCAGGTATGCAGCCACAAATTTGAAGAATAAGATATCTCTTTTTGTTGTATGCCAGTGATGGACTATAATAATCCATAGCCATCATCTCTTGGGATCTCTCTGGAATCATCAGAGTTGCATAATTTCTGTTTGCACATTCCACATACCTATATTTAGAAAAAAAATAGATTTATAGTATTTATCTTTAGTACAACCATTGCCTCTTTCTACTGCCTTATGAGTAATTCACCAGTTGTGACAACTTAGACTCTGTGAGATATGCCATTTTAAACTAAATTTTCTATGCCCTTTTATTTCCATAGTAAGCAAAACTAAAAACAAAATTTATTAAAAGACACCATTAACCGATGATTTTCCTAATCTCCAGAAACATTACAAATATTTAAATTAGAACTTGCTTGACATTTTATAATATTGAAAGAATTGGTTGATATTTGAACCATAACTGAGATCAATAAGAAGATAAATGTTAATCTATTAAGAAGTACAAAAAAGATAACTGGCATAAAAAAGCAGCAATTTACTGATAAATTTTCAGCAAAGCCAAAAAATATGTGTAGAAAAAAGGAATATAAGTATTTTACGAATGATCCATTAAGAAGAATTAAATATCTGGAGTTCTATAAAATGATAAAAAAAAGATATAATTTTATATGAAAAAATAATTGTTAATTGACAAGGAAAACTACAAAAGATAAAATGTTCAAAATATAAAACAATATTTTAGTATTGGAAGAAAAGTTATTTCAACAATAAGAAAAAAAGATAGAACTAATACTAAAAAGAGGGGTGGCATTATGGAATGCATGAAAAAGTTCTACATAGAATTATATAGTATTAATAATCACCAAACTTATTATATCTTCTGAATTGTCCAGCATTTTAAATGAAGAGATGAAGTGTGCTATCAAATTTATGAAGAGAAAAGCTGTAGGAAATAATAGAATTATTATTATCTTAAAAGAAGACAGTAAAGAAATAAAATGTTGAAAAACTATAAACTAAATGTCTAAATGGTAGTGATGTACTATATAATTGGAAGAATGTTGTAGTAATACTGGTATTTAAAAAAAGAGAGAAAAAAAATATTAGAAATTTCCAACTATTAGTCCTCTATCAGATTTATACAAAATGTCAAGATAATTACAACTCATCTATAGCAGATTTTGAATTCAAACCAATCACCAGAACAAACTTTAAAATAATTTTAGCATAGAGATCATATCCAACTATTAAAAGAATGATAGAAAAGACTAATGAGTAAATATTGTCTTTGAACTTTAGATCATTGTTTGATTCTGTAAGTATTTCCACAGTGATTAAGCTTTGGATCACCAAGATATAGACCCAGGATATTGTTTTATTTTGAAGAATCACATAAGGTTATATAAAAGAATGATTCAACATCTCCAAAATGTTTTACTGAAGTTTTACTAGGAAGTATTTTATGGATTAAAATGGAAAAATAAGGAAATAAAAATATATGATATATTTAAATTATTTTGAATTTGCTGTTTTATGTGGTTGTTTTTTGTGAATATTTCAATTTATTTAAATTTTGCAGATAATATAGTTGACTTTGCAAATTATACATCAGACCTTCAGGAAGGGTTGCAAGAGTTATCAGATGAAAGTAAAAAAAAAAGTAGACTTAAAAAAAAATGCTAAAAAGATTAAAATAATGTTCAATGGAATTTCTCAGAAAATCTTAAAAATTGATAATCATGATTTAGAAAAATTTAATAACTTCAGATGCATTGGTTAGATTTTATTACAGATTGAAACATAATAAATGAAATTAATCAGTGTTTTTTGGTAGAAATAACTTGGTATTAAAAGAAAATATGCCTATTTGTTTAAAAAGGGATGTTTGTAATAGGTGTATTTATAAACTTTTACTTGCAAATCTAAGACATGAAAATTATCAAAAGAACAATTTGGAATCTTCAAACCATTTAATGATATATGGAGAGATATATGTTGGGAAATAACAAGAAATGACTGGAAGTTAATTATTTGGATGAGAAAACAAATCGGTATTGCTGACATCATTGAAATAATTAAGATACTGAAATGAAACTAAATTGAATGTATTTCTAGAAGAGATGATAAATGGCCTGTTGAAATATTTAACAAGATCCCAAAACATTGTAAAGACATAGAAAGAAACCACATTGAGATGGATATATGACATAAATAAGTTTGATGTGATGTAGAGAAGAGAAGCTATGGATCTGAGAAAATGGATTAAACATGGAGTTTCATTTTTCAGTGGATATGATAATGTTTGAAATAAAGACTTAGCAATAGAATATCATTATCATAAACCCAAATAATGTCAGACAGCTTTCCATGAAGGTCATTCCTACAAATTAATTTAAATATTGATAGATTAGGAACATAAGTTCAACTTTAACCCCAAGTTACTTTTAAATATCATGATTAGATTTGTGCTTCACTTTTTCAATGCAAATGATTATATTTAATTAAAAAGGTGTTTCCTGCTATTTTATTAAAAAGTTGAGCCTACTGTCTTTGTGGGATTAGCAATAAAATCTCTGTTTTAGAAAAAAAATTTCCAAATTTTTTAAATTCTTATTAAGAATTTTTTTGTTTTCTGTAAAGGATTTCCTTTAGCAACACAATGTTTTTAATATTGATAAAATTCCTATATTTTATTTCTGGAAGGTTATTGATGAATATATAAAAGAATTGAATTCTGTAAAATTTTGTATTTACCATGACTACCATTTAAGATTATTTGATTTTTGTTTTAATTGGAAAACATTTTCTCAAATATGTTAGGAGTCTTTTTTTAAAAAAAGATACTATTTTTACAACCAGAAGCATAAACTAATACTAGATCAATAATACCACTTTCTTCTATTTGAATTGTTTAAGATAAAACTTAGTCTTCATCTAAATACAGTTATTCTGATGGTAAATAGTTCTTAACTTCTGGCATGATTTTGTTAAGATTATTTTTTAAAACACCATTTTTTTTTGGGGGGGGGGAGGTGTTAATTTTTTGAATTCTTGATTAGATTATAAAGTTTTAAGATTAATATACTTTTATTTTCATGAAAAAGTTTTGGAAGTCATGTGAAATTAAAATATGTTCTGATAAGTTAGCCTTCAATCCAAAAATCTTTAGTTCTTTAGTTTATATTTTAAATATTGGAATACATCAGGTTAATGCTGTGATTTATTTGTACATTAGTTATCTTGTCAACATTAATATTTTCAGAACGTCTCCAGACTTTTTTCTGTTTATTCTGATTTATTTTCTTCTAATTCTTTTTAGAGTAGATCCAATTCTCCGGATATCCACAAAATTTTGATATCTTAGCTTCTACAGAAAACATTCGATTTAATACTTAAACGTTACATACATATTTTATGTGATGCATTATTATTGGTAGATATAAATCTCATTACTATGTTTGAAATCAAATTATTTGTTTTCATTTACCTTCTCTCAACCCCCCCCTCTCTCTTTTTAAACAATAATAAACTGATAACAATAAAAATTGCTTTTTTTTTATGCCAAAAATAAAATATGATGTCAAACACACACACACATATATATTTTTTAAAAACGCCCTCCTAATTGTTTTTGAAAACTATTGTTTAAAATTATGTGAAACATCTAGTATTATAATCTTAAAATAAATTATTAAATCGAGTGAGGTTGTATTTTTTAACTTATTTTTTTTTATATTTATATATTTTTTGATTTAATCTTAAAACTAAAGAAATACTTGCGAACATAGATTTTTTTCTCTGATGATATAATCTATATAATATGAGTTTGAGTATTCAGTGACAAAAAAGGTCATAAGACATGCAAACATCAGAAATGACCAGATTGAATGTTTTAATATATGAAAAAAAAGAACAAAGATTACAATCTAAATGGAAGAAAGAAAATAGTTAAATTTTTTGTCAATATTCGCCATTGTAAATGTATATTAGACGAGTTGGATGTTGAATATGAATGCTATAACAATTTAAGATGGTAGAATTAAATAACCATAGATGTTAATCAGTATTTACTTATTCATCAAATAGACAATTACTTGAGAGAATGTGATATTTGAGCTCTAAAATGATAGATCATAACAATTCTAGTTAATTGATAAAGTGATTATTTTTATTCAATTAAAATGAATTCGAAAACTTTTAATTCTTGAATCCACTATTCTATATTGAACGAAATTGCATACACTTTATTACTGACCCACAGTACAATCTACAAAAAAACAACTTCTTTGGAATCTTAGTCTGCTCTCAGACATTTTTTTAAAATATAAAATGTCTATTTTACTTTCAGATAATCTTAAAAAAAAAAAAAAAGCATTAAATATTTATTATGTCAAAAGTCAATGTCAAAGACCATTTTAAAACTTGTTTATAAAGTTTTAAGATTTGAGAATAATTTAATTAAATGTTATAAAGGAAGGGTTCATCAAAATAACCTCGAACTGAATATTACCAATTTCAACACTAAAGATAGTTTTTCTACTATAATTGCTTATATTATAAACCATTATTAAGGAGGCTGTATCTAATCTGTCACTGATTCCAATACTCCAGGTTTATTTTGATATTTCAAGATCAAAAACAGGTATTCTAACAGGAAGCTTTCCTAAATTTAGCCACAGGATTTTTTTTTTTTTTTTGGCCGAAATTCATTTTTTGACATTATTTTATTATATTTATTTATATATATAAAAAGAATAGGTGTAAAAATATTACTTAAAAAAAAAAAATTAAATAAGTAATGATTTTTTTTAAAAAAAAAAACGTATTTAATTAGACAAGACTAATCTTTTTTTTAAATCTTTCTTTCATATTCCAAAGTCAACTCTATTAACATGAGCAATTAATGTATACTAGGTGGCAGTGCAAACACATTCTACCACAAGAAGGTTTTCGATTGGGTAGGTGTATAGGAAATAGTTTATTTGTAGTTACACAATCTATGGATATGAGTAGGTATACATGTAGACAATTATATATGGCTTTTATAAATATAGAGAAGGCATATGATAGAGTAAATAGATAGATTATGAATAAGTTTAGTAAATTTGGGAATGGATGAAGCTTTAGTGGATATTATTATGAAATTATATGAAAATAATTACTATACGTATCAAGTAGGGAATATAGAATCAATTAAAGTTAAAAATGGAGTGGGACTAAGACAAGGATACCATATGTCACCTATTTTGTTTTTGTTGTATTTGAGAGAAATGGAGAGAGCATTAGAAAGACTAGGAAGAGGGATAGAGATACCATTAATAAGTGGCAAGGGAGTATATAGATTATCAGGTCTTTTATTTGCAGATGATGTCTTTTTGTGCACAGAAAAAAGGGAAGATATGGAAATTATGTTGAAGACATGCACAAGAGTGGGTAAAGAGATGAGGATTAAGTTTAGTGCAGAAAAATCAAAAGTAATGATGATTAATACTGGGGAAAGAGAAAACAAAGAATTTTTATTGGGGATATAAAGTTAAGTGTGGTGAATAGATATAGTTATTTGGGAATTATGTTAAGTAATCAGAGAAATTGCTTGGATAAATGGAAGGAAAAATTGATAAATGAAGCAAAGAAAAAAAAAGAGATTGATAAAGAAATTAACAATGTTTTTATATAATAAATATGACATAGCTAAAATTGTATGGAATGGAATTGAAGTATCAGGATGAACATATGGTAATGATGTGTTATATGCTAGTAAAAGGGTATTAGATTACTTGGTAAAAGTACAAAGAAAAATAGGAAGACATGCTTTAGATGTAGATGTGTGAACAGCAAAGGAGGCAATTCAAGAAGAAATGGGATGGTCACATTTTTATATGAGAGATGTGAAAAGCAAAATGAAAATGTTCTGTAGATTGCAGTGTACGGATAATAAAAGAATAGCCAAAATAGTATTTAATTGGATTATGAATAAAGGGCAGGTAAAATGATAGGTGAGAAGGGTAATGTGGTATGCAGAAGATTTGGATAAAGAATTTATGTCAGTATACTTGTACAAAAGATGGGATGATTGCATTAAGAGAATTGTTGAATGTTATAGTGGTAAAGAATGGGATAAAAGAATAGATGTATTAATAAAGAATAGGGAGTTGGTGAGATGGAGAACTACTATGGAGAGTAAAAAGAGTTTAAATATATATAGAAGTAAATAGAATATTGGGTGTGAGCTAATTTATAATAATAGCAAGGAAAGTAGTTTATGCTTGAACAAGATCTTTAACAACAGGGGATTATACATGTAAATGGAAAAATGTGGGTGATTTAATCTTCAAGTTGTGTAAGGAAGGCATAGAAAATATTAGGCATCTGTTAATTGAATGTAAATGCCTGAAAGCAGAAAGGGTACTGGAAGAATAAATATAAGCAAAGTAATTGTAAAGTGGGTTATTGATTTTTATGCTGGGTTTGGGAAAAAATAAGGGGGATTTAGATATAAAGACCATGGAATTGATAAAGATTATATTGTGAAAATGGGATGGAGCAGGATGTGGAAAAACATAGGGCAGGGAATGGAAAGGGAAAGTAAAGTGGCTTAACACATTTCTCTGGGCATAGTTGCTGAGAGTTTTTTGACTCTATATAAGGAGGTCCCAGTCCATCACATCACATTATTTTTTTGCAAACATGCTTCTTTTTGTTAATAATAAAAAAGAAATAAACATATTATTTGAAACAAATATGAAAAAAGAAGAGAAAGTGAATATTAAATTTAGTTTTAAAAAAAAATCTAAGATATTTTTCTTTAAGTATATTAAAGTATAATCAAATACACATCAGAATGCATAAATCTGTAAATTGTTATAATCATCTTTTGTTCATATGTATTATTTGAATGTTCAATATGTAGCTCATTAAATTACTTGGTAATTAATTACAATTGTAAATGTACACCCAACTTTCTCTAATTTTCTTACTACCATTAGTTGTCATGTATAAATACTTATATTTACATTTAGATTTTCACTATTATCATCATGAGAACTATTTTAATCATTGTAATCTGCAAATATCACGTGCCATTAAAATATGAATTTTAAAAAAAACATGGATAACTGTAACAATACAAGGAAAAATCAGATGAACAGTATCTCATATGTGAAATGATTAAGCAAATTAAAAATATCGGAAGATTACAAGTGTTAAAATAATTTTTAATTAGATTAATTGAAAGCAATGTCAACTAAATTGGTTTAGACTGATATTAAATTAGCAATTAATTAGATAGAAAACACATTTATCTCTATAAAAATTAGGATATGTTAGAGACAAAATATATAAAAAAAAATTTAGTTGGTAAAAATCCAACATTTTATATAAATTAAAAGTATATAGTAAAAAAATATTAATATGGTATCAAAACAAACTCAACATTGAAAGTGCATATATTAATGATAATAGGAGAAAAAGTGGTTCATTTTTTTAATGTTAAGCAAAAATTTAGAAAAGATTTAAATTTGATTTGTACGATGCATGACAGATAAATGTCAAACATTTATTATTAAAATGCAATAATAAATATAAAGAATATATAATTTATTTATCAGTTTATGTATATAATGAGTGGGAAATTTATAATAATAATAAAAAAGTTTTTTTTTTTTTAGGGTTAGTAAAAAATAACATAGAAATTAGATATAAAATAATGATAAAATAAAAAGAATTCTTGAAAATGGAATAGAAAAAATATATATTAATAACCTATATGGCAAAAATGATTGCATAATAATTTTATCTCAATATAGAAACTGAATATATACTTGCTTAAAAAATCATAATTCTAATAAATTAAACTTAACCATCAATAAATACAAATGTTATTAATTTAAGCAAATGATATATTGTTTACTCATTAAAAGAAATGTGAAATAAAATACCAATTATTTACAACCATACAAAAAAAATTATACAGAAACTATTATTATTGTTTATGGAAAGTTCAAACTATGGTTTTAGCAATTCTGATTCTAAAAATAACTTAAAAATTTCTATTTACTGTATAGACAAACTCTATCACTTTTTTATGCTTTATTCAGCAAAAACACTAAACATTTTCTGATTTTATCATTTTTACAAAATATACAAAAATGTAACTAAATGTTTTTATTCTTTAAATATACATCGGAGCATATTTCTACCTTAAAAAATAAGTATTTCAATATATTTATGGTGAAAAAAAAAATGTCTGACAATAGAGCATTAACCAGTAAAGAAACATTAGACATATTTATTACAATAATTATTATATGAGTATGACTAGAGAACCTTTTCATTTTGTCCAGAAGAAAATAAGTCAAATAATAAAGAAGACTGCTAAGGTTCTAAATTTCTGCTAATGCAAAATCAACAAAACACAAAATTTTTTAGATATGGAATAAATATTTTTAATATTTTAGTAAAAAAACAAGTACACCCAGAACTAATAACAGAATTATATACAAAGTATAATCTATCATATCTAAAGAATTTTAATAAACTTACATGTAGTTATAGAAAATATTATGCATATAGTATTTCTCTGCAAGTTTGTGCTGGTGGTATTATAATTATATGTTGAATTATTTCTGTCATCTAATATCAATTTTTAAATGTTTTAGAAAAATTCAAAAATACTTAAATTTTCCAAATACATTCATCTATTACTAGTAGCACATAGATGGGTATATAAGACAATGTTTGGGTTGTTATTATTGTTCTCTTTTTATTTTTGCTGTTGCTGGCCTGACCAGAATTTTGAATTTAAGGCAACATTAGTTGATTAGATCATTGCCTTAAATTAAATATTGATAAATCTAAAGGTCCAAAGTTCAATTCCTTTGCTAGCACTGTTACTGGTCAGGCCAGCAACACTTGAAGAAGAGAGAAAAATAATAACTCTCCAAACAGTATTGTATATTAATCTGTGTTATATATTAACAGTTGACTGTATTTGGAAGTTTAATAAAGTATGGATTTTATTTAAATATTTAAAAATTAATTACAAGATTTATCATCAATAAATAATAGAGAAATTTAAGTAACCAAAATGTGATCTACAGAAACTAAAGATAAATATTTTCTATACAATATTTTAAAAATATTTAAAATGGTGGTTTTTAACTCATATGGAAATAAAATTATAAAAAATGGAGCACAAAATAGTTATATCTCTGAAGATTGTCAAGGCAATAAGAAAACTAACCACTGAAAATATATTCTATCATTAATATATAACAGATCATCATTTGCCCTGATACAATTTCTGAAAAGTTTATATAATCAAATATGCAAAGAGTAAGTCAATTTTTTAGGTTTAAATAACAGTGTATTTTTTTTTTTTTTTGCATTAAAAAACTAGTCATACTAATGTCCAATATTAGAAAAAATTAAATCTAACTATTTTAGAAAAAGAATAAAGCTAAAATGATCACAAAAAATACAATGTACTTAAAAAGAATAACAAAGAATGGTATAACATTTATCTTTATGCTCAGAAATATATACCTAGTAATGTCACAAAAAAAATAAGGCAAAGCAATATGTTCCTTAGTTGCTCATTAATGTGTTGATAATGTGATGATAGTAATCATCTTGTTTCAAATCATTATATTCTAAAAACACCCTAAGATATTAAAAATTATAAATAAAAAAAATGTAAAAAGCTCTTAATGTAAATAATTCTTGTAAATATTTTGTTACTAATAAAGTTAAAAAAAAAAAAGGCAAAAGGATGACCCATAACCATAAGTGGTGCGAGAATTTCACACAAACATTTAAACAAGACATTTATTTTATATAGCGCGATGTTTTTATAAACTGTAATGCCAATAAGTCAATAACCTAATGAAAAAGTGAGAGTGTTCATTTATATAGTGACATCACAAACATTTAAGCAAGTTGAAATAAACCATTAATTGGTTTATTCAAATATATGTGAAATCAGCAGTTGACTAAATGATCAATTCAAATATGGTATTTAAAGATTTTGATAATTAATCACATATATATTATACAAACAATAGATAATTTTTTAATAAATCATAAAATATTGTTTTAGAATTATCAAGGAAAAATTTTTAAGCTTTTCAATAGAAAGTTTACTTTTGTAATATATGTACAACTGAAAAATACAATGCAAATATTGCAAGAATCAGGTACTTTTAATACATAGAATTTAATTCATTTGTATATAATGATGGTGTGTTAGTAATTTTTCAAGACTTAACTAAATCATAAACTTAGTAGATGTTGTTTGTCCTACCTAATCAGGGCTAAGATGCTTTGAAACTGAAAAAAAAAATATTGCCCAATTTTATGCTGCTTTAATAATATTTCTGGATATTACTCTAAATACTTCCAAAGCATAAAATAAGTAATAAACTTATTTATTTTAAAAAAAGAAAATAAATAGTATTACTATAAAAAATTCATTTAAAATCTTTTTTCTCTGTATTTATTTCTATTATAAGTAAATTATTTTTGGTGCAAATCTTTTTAGATTCCTGTCAATTGTAATAGCCCCCTCTATTACTCTCAAAGGAGTTTAAAAGGGGCAATTTTAAAAGCATAAACACACTTTTTTATAATCACTATCATTAATATTATTTTGCTTGCTGAATTCTACAAGTTAATTAAGTTTTAATTGTTTTGGAGGACAGAACAATATGTGCTGCTAAAAGGAGACATAGGAGCAATCGATCTCCTTTCCAGTCATGCTGTTTTACTTTAATCTCTTTAAATTTCTACAAATGGAGGGTAAAAAAGCAATTTTCCTAGAGAGACAGGAATTGAAACTTTGACAATGCAATCAGAAGTAATATATATCTTATTATCTTGGGAACTTTTTCAATTTTACTCAATCTTATTATAATATTTTATCTGAAACTAGAAAATTATTATAGATATAATAAGCACCTCCATACTTCCCCATGCAACAAAAAAATATTATACTATCTTGCAAAGAACTATATTGATTTTATTTGATTAATCTATGGCTAAGATGTTTATGGCTCATTATAAAATATAATTATGGATTTACGTTTATTATATCTTGCTTATTTTATACCTGTATTTGAATATATGCTTCACTTTATAATACCTTATTGTAAAAATAATTACATTTGGGCATACATATTGACTTATAATGAACTTGTTATATTAATGTTCTCAGTCTGATATATATACATTTACAACCTACTTAATATAATTCATTATATTATGCATTTATAACTTATCTGTCATGATTATAGTATGCCTATATAAAATATATAATTTCTTTAGTTTGGCTGCAACTTTAATATATGTTTTTATTGTGAGTCATATTCAATTTGTTCTTTAATTTAAACAATCACTTTAATTAATCTTTGCAAAGTTTTGACATGCTGATAAAAGCTCCTTCCATTATAAAGTCAATATGATATTTTTTAATCTCTCAAAAGAAATCACCATCTTGGTGTATTATGTCATCTAACATGAACTCATTATTATGGAAAATGTCCAATCTCCTAATGAGAAAATATACTACCATTTGGAATCATTCTTGAGAATGTGCTCTTAAGAATATGAAATAAGATAAATGGCCATTAAAGTAATCAAACTTATAATTGGAGAAAAATCACTTTCACTCCAGAGAAGTGAAAACCACTAAGATATTTTTTTGTCTTTTATATTTATTATTATGATGCTTAAAATGTTATGTGCACTTAATATTTTGTTAATCTAATTTTATTTTGTTTTTATTTGAATATATCTAACATATATAATCATGTATTTAATGGTGGTGTATATAAATGATTTTTTGTTTATTGTGTTTTGAGAGACCACAGTGGGGAAACTTATGTATGCTTTATAAACATTCATAAGGGTAGGGTTGCTACTTTGATATATATTGCATATTTTGCTTTGTATTGGGGTATGGTTTCTATTGTTATGATTATAACTTTAAAATGAACTATTTATTTATATTCTATATAAACGTTTGTATTAGACTTTTGATTACATTTTGCTATATGCATCATAAGTATGAGCAGATGCAGTTTAAGATTTACCATTTAATTATTATCTCAATGCCTTTCCTTTCTGCTTTTAATCAAGTGTTTATTGTGGCAATTATGTTGATGATTTCTTTTTCTGTTTAGATATTATGTGTTAGACATTTCCTCATGTTGTCAGTAGATGCTAATGGGATTCTAGTATATGTGTAGCATTGAGACAGTATTGCTCTGCTCTCTTTAGTGTAGGCTTGTTTTCTCATCATTGTTGCCTATAAATACTGAAGTATTCCATGTTTTGGGTTACAAAAGATATCCATGTGATTATACTCTCTATTCCTTATTATATATACTCAAATGATTATGTGTTGAATAGAGTATTGAGTTTGTATTTTTCTACTCCATAAGCTTTAGTCATTTAAGACTAATACAACATATGCCTTTGTATTATGTTGCTTAAATTATAAATTATATATTAAGAAATTGTATGCTGATTTCAAGATAGATATATCTTATTATATTACTAGCTACAACTATATTATTAGTCCATTCAAATGTGCTCATTACCCTTAGTATGTATCACTGATTATTAAATCCAAACTGCAAAAGGATTTTCTTTATCTGTTTATTGGTATAATCTAAATATACCACAGTTATAATATATGTGCATTATATCTAACTTATGTATTAATTGATGTAAAGGTTTCTTTAATTTATTTTCATTGTAAATAGTAGTAGTAAATAGTTTATACTTCTTGTTAAACTGTAAACTAAAGAAAAATTTATTTAGCCTTTATAATAAATATTGATTTTATTATTTGATTACGTTTCTGTATCCGTTGCTATCTGTCATATCCATATCAGAAAATCCATTTAAATAGTAAAGTGATTGAAGTGTATATAAGAATACATATTATTTTTGAAATTGTCATATTGATATAATTCATGCAATCCATTATATATGCAATCGGATTTACATAAGGTTACTTTATTGGTGTTCTTATTGTTAGAATACTTAGTGATGTATTTGGTATAACAAAATGCTCTTTTACCTACTGCATCACTTTAGCTTTGCTGCTGTCAGATAATTATTTTAGATTTTAAGAAAAGTTGATTTTGTTTAGCCGATGATTTAGGAACCATCAAAGAAATAAGAGTCAATCTCTCCTAGCCAATATTATGTCTAAACTCATTTATAGATAAATCTGTATTTCATTATAAAGAAAGAAAATATTGATAAGATATTAAAAAAATAGGAGTCATTGTTATTATCGATGCTAATTAGTTAAAATAATCTAAATTATTTTATTATTTTAGATTATCATTGCAAAGTTAGTATTCTTTACAACAGAATTATTTAATATTTAAAAACCTGAGATTACTAATTCATTATTATTGTTTGTAGGATGTAATAATGAAATATCAATCAAACATTGGTCTATCCACATTTTGTAAAATAATGTATTAATTACTGTGTGCTTAGTCTATGAGAAGACTTATTCTGTTATTGTTCTATTAGCCTATGAGAGGACTTACTTAAGATTATATTGCTTTCCATTCAAGATCAAAAAGTATGCTCCAATGGCTGTCCAAATTGACATTGAAGCTGCATTTGATTCATTCCCTGTTGATATCTTAATCCAAATACTTGCTAACACAAATACCCACATCTTCTTATATCTGTTAACCAACTTACTATTAACCAGCGAAATTCACATTACTCTCAATGGAAGATCATCACCTTCACTTGTTCCCAGTCAATCAGTACCACAGGGATCACCACTTAGTGTCTTATTATTTATGATGTATATCAATCTCCTCATAAATAAAATACAGCTAAAAATTCCAGGCAAACAAATTCCACATACTTGGCTATCTTTATCATGCCTAGCTTATATGGATGACATAACCATCTTTCTTGCCTCTAAAAAAATGATTTCTTATCTTTAAAAAAATCCTTAATAATTATACTATTGATTTTAAGCTCAAATTTAATGTTAACAAAACTTCTGCTTGGTTTCTCTATATAGGCAAACAACTATCAAAGTAAACATATTGCTTTTCTTGGCTTTACTTTCTATTGAGGTACTACTTGGATGAAGCAAAAAATTCAGAAGAAGTTAAGAGATGATGCTGAATGGATAATCTCATTTCTGTCCAAAACATATCTCTCATTATAGTCAAAAGTGTGCCTCTTCAACCAGTTAGTAATTACAAAAATATCTTACTCTTTGCCAATCATTAATTTCTAAAGTATTTATTTCACCACTCTCACTGTGCAGCAAGATGCTATAGTACTGAAAAATAGCCTAAATTTCTAAAAGATAACTAAGTCTCCCCACAGCCCAGAATATACTTCACTCCATCTGAGTATTTCATATTTATAAAATCATAAATCTTTTAGCAGCCATTACACAACACTTTCCAAAACTTGAATGCATCTTACATATAACACCTACATACCACCACCCCTCCAGTCCATGGATTTCCATTATTCCTCATAAGCCAATTTCAAGAGATTAACAATCAAATATTCCCACTTAATACAAGTAAATTTATCTATTGGACTATATATAATATGCTATATCCAAATCAATCTGTTGACAACCTCTCCCCAGTGCTAACAATGAACAACAAACAATTGCTTCAACAATTTAAAAATTGGTAATTGAAGCCCAAATCCTTCAACTTTCTGTTGAATCTTAATGTACATGCCTTACTAACCCACTTCAACATCACAGACTGTATACCAGCATTAACTCTTTCTGCAGTTTGTGCCACAGGGAGGAAGAAACACAGTTCCATTTCCACAATTGTCAAGTTCTAGTACCAACGAGATATTGTGTTGAACACATAGGCACAACAGGATTATGCTCAATAGCATCATTAAAACATTCCATCAAGGTTCCACACCCACCGTCCATGCAGATATATTCAATCTTTATACATTTTGGTGTATGATATGTACTTTCTGCCTTGGAAACAACACTAGATGCCAACTAGCTACATTCTTCAATAAACTTGAGAAGATAAAATCCAGACACAGCAAGATTGCACATCCAGACATTTTTGCAGCTACATGGTCTCTCTTTAAACTCAGTCCAGTTTCTAACCTCTTGTCGTAATACCATAAATCCAGCCCATTTATTGAATTTAATAACTAGCTCATGCTTGTATGTATATATAATTACCAATGTAACATTCATTTACTAAATAAAGTTGTAATTATAAATTTATTTAAATAAAGTTGTCTTTGAAATAATAATAATAATAATAATAATAATAATAATAATAATAATAATAATAATAATAATAATAATAATAATAATAATAATAATAATAACAACAACAACAACAATAAACAGCCATTCATAAATGAAGATGGCCATCCTAATCAAAAAGAATAGAAGGGAGGAACCCTCTAGAAAATGAATTTTGTGATGACTGCACAATCTTAAACTGTGAACCATAAATATATTCACATATAGAACATGTTGATCCATTTTTTTTTATTTGATATTTTATGACGTTTTTTTTTTTTTAAGCAGAAAACTTTTCTTTCTGAAATATTTTATCACTATATCTAATTGTTAATTTTCCAATGTATTTCCATTCTCTGCCATATCTTCCCAATGGATACAAGTGGCATTGCAATTCTTTAAAATATATTTGAGATAATCCTTATAACATAGACAGTATCTATCTTTCCTATGAAACCCATGTTCAAATTTACCATAAAACATCCTTTTAGGAAGTCTTTCATCATTCAATCATTTTACATATCTAATCCAATGAATGATGATTTACAATGATCCAGCAAGAGCACATTGATTGGATTTATAAAATTACCATTGTATTTTTAAAATTTTACAGAGAGTTCTTAAATAAAACTTTTCTAATGCCTTACCATTGCAATATTATTATAGTGTAGTAATTAATTTATAGAGTGCACATAAAGAATATGTAAATATTTTAATCAGGCTTTAACCTGTATTCAATGCCCTTTAAAATTCATAATAATCAAGCATAGTGTCTAAGTTTCATTTTCATACAATAAATTAGTTAAATAGTTAAATAACAGTTGTGCATATAGCTAATTTAGTTGCAGTAGTTATTTCACTACAATAAAATACTCTATTTTTCAACTTGTTAAAAGCAGCAGCACATTGAACTCTTGTTGTAACTCACCATCTAAATCCATATTCCTACTTACAACTACCAACGTATTTAAACTGGTTTACATTCTCAAGTTAATAAACTTCTGAACTAAAATTTGCTAAAGATTTTTCTACTGTCATTGGTTGATAAAGAATTTGAGTTTTTATAATATTAATTAATAAAGCAAAATCTCTATACATTGCATTTTAAACATTAAGAACATTCTGTAAATCATCTTATAGACTGGCAAAAATAATGCATTCATTGGCATAATGGATATCCAGAATCCAAAATGAAGTAGTTGTTATTTTAGCTTTTATTCAACTCAAATTAAAAATTCCACCATCAAATCTATATTGTATTTTGATCTCTCTTTGATTAAGTTTCTTATAAACATTTTCAAAAACCACTGCCATACAAATTGAAATAGAGGAAGTACACATTCTTGTTTAACACTAGTTTTCATTTCAAATGCATTAGATTTTTCTACCTCTACTAATAACACTTCCTCTTATTGCACTATGTTGAAGCTGTATAACATGAATAAATTTTGGTGGACACCCAACAATTTAATTTCAAACAATGTCATAGACCTATCTTATTAATGGAATCAAATGCTTTGACCAAATCAATATAAAGTATATGTCTTATTAACAATATTAAAATGTGTGATTGTAAAATAAAGTGACAAAAAGTAAAAGTAAAAACTTATTTCAACATTTACATCAAAACAACATCATGATTTAATAGATAGATTATGATTATCAAATTAAACACATCTCTATAGAATCTTAAATTATTTTTCCATAACCTAAAGTTCATGTTCTGAAAATTCCCAACTTGTGATTTTTTTTCAATCAATAGTTAGTTCAATCATCCATATAAGATTGAATGGTCAATAAGTATCTAACTATATTTAGATATCTAAGGAAAAACTATAAAACTTTCTTTAACTGGAAATTAATTAACTTGTGTGTGTCGTCTACTGTATTATTCCACAAGAATGTTAGAAAAATTCTTTTTTCGGAAAGTTATTTAAGGTTGATATGCTAAAGTTTATGATAAAGCTGTAAATATTGAGAAGCCAATGGCTAATTGCCACCAGTGATAGTATTTGATCAGGGGTCTATTATCGCAATCACATTCAATCAGAAAACATACTTTATTTTGTTTAATCATCTATTGGTTGTCAAACGACTATTAATGCGTATTATTAACTTAATTAAGTCAAAATTAATAAAATACTCTACAATTAAATAAAATTAATAGAATACAGTTCAGGTTCCCAGATTTCTCTACTTGAAATTTAATTTAGTTATTGAATAATTTTTAATATTTTTAAATATAAATGTTATTACCGTTAATAATTCAAACATTTTTTGTAAATAATATAATCATTCAAATATAAATTGCAATTAAAAATTTTCTATTGTTTATTTGTTCCTTACTTTTAATCACTAAGTTTTTTTAATGAGTAAACAATTAAAGAATTATGATTAGTTAATTATAAAATTAACTGGTTTTGAATTAACTACTTATTCATTTTATAAATATTAATTTAGACCATTTTAAATAGAATTGTTTGACTTTCAATTATTGGAAATCTTTTTTTTTTTTTTTTTGTAAAAACAAGTAAACAATAGCAATTTGTATTCATTAAGTAGTTAAGATTTTAATTTGCTAATTGTAGAAATGTATGGAAAAAGAAAAAAACTAAATGGCGATCTAACACATACTCAAAAAAAAGGCAGATACAGAAATTAGACAATATTAAACAATAGAAACATTCGAGATAAATTATAAAACGTAAAACAAAATTATGCTGCCCTTTAAACATAAGTGTCTAGGCAATAGGGCATTGCAATCAGGCAATAATCTTTAATCATTAACTAAATGGTAATATTTTTGCTAAAGTAAGTTATTTAATAATTAAATACTGTATATGTATAGTATTTATATTTTATACTAGATGTAATTAGAGGGGATATGAACCCAGACTTTCAAACTCCCTTTAGTCATCAACTCCATCTTATACAAAAGATACACACGACCACATAATACAAAAAATATAAATGACCTCCAATATATGCCTTCATGCTGAACCAGCATTCACCAGTTGATCCAGGTTATGATCTTTCACACACATAAATATATAATGGTTGAAGGGTTGGTGAGCGGAGAAGATTGAAGCCTATTCATTAAAGTTGAAGATTTGCTATCTTAATATAAATCGAACACTTATTATATGTGTGTGAGAGAGAAATGATGATCTGAACCAACTGATAAGTGCTGGTTCATCATAAAATGCATATATTGGAGATCATTTATCTTTTTTTGGATGTATGCAGTCATGTGTAATGGGTGTATAAGATGGAGTGGATGATTAAAGAAAGCTTGCAAGTCTGGGTTCAAATCCTCTCTAATTAAAGCAACTTATAAATTATTTTCTTTTTTATTTTACTTCTTACATAAAAAATAGCTATCTTAGGCTTACTTGGAAAATTATCATTTAATGGAGGTGAGATTCCACTTCTATTGCTAAAAGGAGGTTGCCTTGACAACAGTTTGTAATTCTTGATTATTATCTATATTGTGATTGTCTAAGTGTTGACTGTTTTCTAATGGTTACTTAGCCTTGAGCATTATTACACTTATTATTTTAGTAATACTTTGGATGCAATAATGTTACAATTGAGATTTATTAGTCTGCATTCAGGACAGATTATATTTACCTGTTTAAGGAGGTTTATTTAAACTTCTTCCAATCAATAATTTCAATCTCTGTAGTCAAGTTGCAATATTTAGTGTCTTTATAAATATCATCATCATCATTATCAACCATTATCAATCCACTGCAGAATGAAGGTCTCTCCAAGTTTAATCCATCTTCTCCGATCTTTAGCTTCTCTTCTCTACATCACCCCTACACATTTTCTTATTTCATCCATCCATCTTACATGTGGTCTCCTTCTGGGTCTTTTACAATCTCTTGGAATCCAGTTTAAAATTTCAATTGTCCATCTATTATCATCTCTTCTAGCAATATGTCCAGCCCAACTCCACTTCAATCTTTTAATTTTTTCAATGAGGTCAGTAACACCTGTTTGTTCTCTTACCCATACATTGCGTTTTCGATCTCTTCTTGTTACTCCCAACATACATCTCTCCATACTTCTTTGAGTGGTCTGAAGTCTCTGTATTGATCTTCTATTAAGTGTCCAAGTCTCAGATCCATAAGTAAGAACTGGTAAAACACATTTGTTAAAACCTTTCTTTTCAAACACATAGGCATATTTCCTTTTAATATCAAGTTATTTCTACCAAAAGCACTCCAACCAAGTTTAATTCTATGATTAATTTCCTCTATTATGTTTCCATCTGTATTAATAATCTGACCAAGGTATTTGTAACTCTTAACTTCTTCTAATTCATCATAATCAATCTTTATTTTCATATTTTGAGCAAATCGATTAAACATTACTTTAGTCTTTTTAACATTTATCTTTAGTCCTACTTTCCTACTTTCATCTGATAACTCCTGCAACATTTCCTGCAGCTCGGAAGCATTATTTGCAAAAACAACTACATCATCTGCGAAATCTAAATGACTTAAATAATCTCCATTTACTTTCACTCCTTTAGTTTCCCATTTTAATCCACAAAATACTTCTTGCAGCACTGCTGTAAAAAGTTTTGGAGATATGGAGTCACCTTGTCTTACACCTTTCTCAATGTTGACTTTCCCAGTATCATTATGTAATCTAATTGTTGCTGTTGCATTTTTATAAATATTCTTTAAAATATGACAATATCCTGGATCTATACCTTGATGATCCAATGCTTTAATCACTGAAGAAATGTTTATAGAATCAAATGCCTTTTCATAATCTACAAATCCAAAACATAATGACAACTCATATTCATTTGTCCTTTCTATAACTTCTCTCAATACTTGAATATGATCTACTGTACTAAAACCACTTTTAAATCCAGCTTGTTCTCTTGGTTGGTGAAAATCCAAGGTTCTCTGTAGACGAGTTGTAATTATCTTGGTAAAAATTTTATATAAAACTGATAAAAGGCTGATAGGTCTGTAATTTCTAATATCTTCTTTATCACCTTTTTTAAATATTAATATTATTACTGCATTCTTCCAATCATCCGGTACATCTTTATCATTTAGACATTTGGTATATAACTTTGCTAATATTTTTTCTGTTTCTTCACCTGCTTCTTTTAATATATCAATTATAATTCCATCATTACCTGGAGCCTTTCCTTTTTTCATACATTTAATTGCATTTCTCACTTCTTCATTTAAAATTCTGGGCAATTCGGAAGATGTAATAGATATAGGAGGTACTTGTTCTTTATTACTATATAATTCTTGATAAAAATCTTCTACCAATTTCATAATGTCATCTCTCTTTTTAGTAATAATTCCATCTTTTTTCCTTATTGCAGATATAAATTTCCTACCAATACCAAAATGTTGTTTTACATTCTTAAGACTTTTATTTTCTTCTACAGCTTTTCTTGCTAGTTCACAGTTATACTTTCTTATATCATTTTCAACTCTTTTCCACACCATTTTACAAAATTCGAGATATTCAATTCTTTTTAATGCATCATTCTTGCATATCTTCATATTCCTTCTTTTCTTCATAAGTTCTCTAGTCTCAGTAGAAATTTTATTAGTCAATTGCTGCTTTTTTCTACCAGCTATCTTTGTTGCAGTTTTTAAAAGTGTATCAGTTATTTTCATATTAATTTCATTCAAATCTGAATCATGTTCAAAATCTACTAATACTTGAAACCGATTTGTAAGTTCTAATTTAAATTCATTAGAATGTTTCTGAAGATTAGGAATATCAACTGTAAATATAGTTTTTCTTAATAATTTTTGTCTCTCTAGTTTTACATTAACATGTATCTTACCCCTTACTAATCGATGATCACTTCCTGTGTTAAATTTATTAAGAACATTACAATCTTGAAATATGTATTTCCTGTTAGTCAAAATATAATCCAATTCTGCTGTACCTTCATTTGGATGCTTCCATGTCCATTTCCTTCTAACATTTTTTTCAAAAAAAAGAATTCATAATATAAAGTTTTTCCTTCTCTGCAAACTCCACAAGTCTATGTCCTCTCTCATTTCTATTACCATAACCAAAATTACCTACAACACTTTCATCTTTCATTTGTTTACCAATTCTAGCATTAAAATCTCCCATAACAATTTTAAAATGTTGTTTACTCTGATCAAAAGCCTTTTGTACATCCATATAAAAATCTTCTACTACTTCATCACTGTGAGAACTTGTTGGGGCATAAACCTGAATTATCTGCATTTGATATCTGCTATTAAGTTGTATAACTAATCTTGCCACTCTGTCTGATACACCATCAATCTCCACAATATTGTTCTTCCACTTTTTATTTATAATGAATCCTACTCCACTTGTATTTCCAATATTTGTGCCTTTATAATAGAGCATATGTCCACTTTTTAAATCAATTGTCTCTTCACCTTTTCTTCTAACTTCACAAAGTCCAATAATATCCCATTTAATATAAGAGAGTTCTTCTTCTAATTCTTGCAATCTTCCTTCACTTGAAAGTGATCTGCAGTTGTAAGTACCTAAATAAAAAGTCATCATCAAATGGCAGCCTGGGTCCACCTCCAGGATATTCTTAGCACCCTCCGCCTTCGGCCACCAACCGCTGCCTTGGTTGGTGACTTTACAGCCTCCTGGGATTAAGGGCCATGCTTTATTTTTGTCTGTCATAATTGTATAATTGGGAAAAATCTTTATCATTTACACAAACATTCATTCTGCCTTATCAGGCACTGAGAAGAAAGACCATGGTGTTTCTTGATCTTAAACTCAGAGGTAAAAAGCCAATAAACTCACCACGCTGGCTAATGCGTGTTGGTGAGCAGCCCATCCATGTTCGTATACTATATGAATAAACATATAGTAATAACAGCTGCAACGACAAGAACGTATGGAGTGGACATTAGGAATTTGCCCTGCTCGGTTCCTTTAAGGCCTCCAAGAGGAATCAAAGGGTCTCCTTTCAGTTAATAGCAAACTCCTTTCTGCAGCCAAATATATGAGACCAGTAATGGAGGTGGGGATTCCACATTTCTAAAAGAAAGTTGCCTTGACAACAGTTTGCAATTCTTGATTGTTATCTATATTAGGATTGTTTAAGTGTTGACTGGTTAACTAATGGTTAATTGCACTCAAATAAAACAGATTTAATAACATAATATATACCTTTATATATTTTGAACTGACCGATAAGAATATCACAAATCAAACGTCTAAAAATGATTGTTAATAAAGCAATTGAAAGACAAAATTCCTATTTCTAATAGAGTGGCAATTAAATGCATCACAAACTAGAGGTTTGAACATGTGTGTTTAAAACATTTAAGATAATAATAATACACTATATTCTTTATAAATTCAATATTTTAAAATGTACATAGCCTAAGTTTATTTTTATTAGTACAACTGCAAATGATCATATGATTAAAACTGTTTTTTTTTTTCATCAATACTTTTAAATCTTCTTTCTTTATTTAAAGAAAAGACTATAAATTATATCAGATTACATTTTTCAATTTTTCTCACATCTTTAAAATAATCTAATTTTCTTGTTCTATTTTATTTTAAAACCATTTATCAATTTTATTAAAAACACTTTTTTTTTTACTGTTTACTCTTATAAACTTTACAGTATTCCTTAGTTTTATGAATGTATTAAATGCAATCTTTCATTCTTTGGATTTTTTTTTTTTCTTAGTAAGTTCTCTATTTTTTTTTCTTTTTTCACATCAGTATTCTTAATCTTAGCAATTCTGAATTATCTTTGTTTTGCTTTCTCAAACTCATATTTCAAATTTTTTTAAAAATTTGTTTTATTCTTCTTTTAATCAAATTTTTGCTTCAGAGTTAATATTAAAATAAAACAGCTGCAATGTAGGGGAGATAGGAGACTTTTTCACACCCACAATAAATGTGTAATGTTGCAATGACATCAAATTGAAAGAAAATAATTAAATGTTTTAAAGGATATATATATAGATTTTTGGGGAAAAAAAAAGAAATTGTTTGTGTTTAAGTTGTGATTGTAATAGGAAAGGGGAATGAGATAAGGTAAAAAAAATTTTGGTTATGAATATATTTTGTAATTTTTAATTAATTTAATTTTTATTTTTATTTTGGAATATGTGATATTTATTATATATATATTTTATTTTAGTGTGCCTTGAAAAAGACTATATAAAATAGTCGAAACATTGGATTTCTTTTTCGTGATTATAGTCATAAAAAAAGCAAGTTTTAAAAAGAAGGAGTTAGTTTGTTTTATTCCTGTGAGTATACGTGGAAATGCATTTTTTTTATCGATAAGATTTTTTTTTTCAATACAATCTTTTTTTTTTTTGTAATACTTCGACATTTTCAGTTATTTGTCATATTTTTCATAGTGAAAACATGTTTTTTTTAAAATCAACAAGATTTTTTTTCCAACATGATCTTTTTTTTTTTTTTAATACTCCAACATTTTCAATTATTTGTTGTATTTTTCATTAATGTCCAAGGTTGCAACACTAAAATCAGCATTTGCAAAAGGACATGAATGTTTGGTGGCTTATGTAGGGAACAGGCAAATGTTTTATATAAAAATTTAATAAAAGTGTAATAATTAATATGAATTTTTTTTTTTTAGTTTTGGTTTAATTTCTTTATATAAAAAAAATGTTTATTTACAGTTTTATGAAAATCCCAGCATATGTTGCTATCATGTGATTTCATTTTCGGAGTGAAAATTTTTACTGCAGATCTCCATTTTCTGTGGTAATAGTATCATCAAAACTTTGGTTTTAATGTGAAAATTCCTGTTATATATTACATGGTAAGTATTGTAGGAATATAGTTAATGTATTTATATCCAAATTACTTAAAAATCAAAATCATTTACTGTTTGTTTGGTGTATACTTAAACTATTTTTTTTTTGATTAATTGCATCATTATTGTAATATTGCATTTTATTTTTTATTTTAAATGTCATTTTTAAAAAGTTATTAGTTTTTTAAAGTCACATCTTTTTTTTTCAAGTCACTTTTTTTTTGTTAATGTTGCAAGTCATACATATTTGTGAAAGTCACTTTTTTTTTTTGGCAACTTGTTAATGTTGAAATTTTGTTTGTGTGTTGATGTTGAAAGTTGTACATATTTGTGAAAGTTGCATTTATTTTAAATGTCATTCTTAAAAGTTTTTGTTGATGTTGTTAAGTTTTATTATATTTTTACTTTTACTTATTTTTAGTCCTGCAACACAGAGCATGTATTAGACCTACTGCACCTGTTGACATTCATATCAACCTCCCAATAATTTTGTAATTCTTGCCAAAATACCATTACAAATCTGTGTACACGTTCTTTTTTTGCTGAAGAAAGTCATGTATAAGACCCATATACATGTTATTTTGGTCAGATCACAAGATTACAAAGTTATCAGTGGTTTGATATAAATGTGAACAGGCACAGTAGATCTAATACATGCTCCATGTTGTAGCTTTAATACTCAACTACCAAATAATTGAATGACTATTGCTTGAGAATTCATAAAAAATCAAGAAATATGTGGGAAAACATCTATACGAGGCCACTGTAATGAAACGATAACTTTCCAAGCCCCTATCATTTCACCATCAAACCTAATGACACACTCATCTGTGCTAAGTTCGAACATATTTAAATGTTAATAAATTTAAAATTCGTTCATGTCTGTATAAACAGTATTATATATTTGCGTGCGAACCAATGCTATAATTAGATAGGATTAGGAAAATTATAGCATACTAAATTTATTTAATATTTTTAAAAATGTTCGTTATATTATTTAAGTTAAGAGTAAATTATTAATTTTGTTTGTTAATATTGTAATTTCGTATGTGGATATATAATCTGTGCTATATAGAAGAAAGACATGATTTTAAAATATGTAAAAGCCATTATCTAAAAATAATATTGAATGTCTTTAAAAATTGTTAAAAGATTTCTTGTTTTAAATATATTTCAGGGAAAAGTTTCTCAAAAATATATTTAAAAGCTATATCAAAATATGGTCGTAAATTATTTTTAATAAATATGTAAAAAGGTTTGCGTTTTTAAAAAAAATGTTAAAGGTTGTTTTTAAATAAAAAGAGTTTCTATTATATGTAAGATTAAAAATAAAAGCTGGTCAAGTAATTAAAAAGATTTCTGGTTGTAAACAAGTGTCATTAACGACCACACCTGGAATTCATAAAAAGTAAAACTAGTTCAAAATTTACTAATTAAAATCTCCTTAGATAAGATTAAGTTATTTTAAAATCTAAATTGGACAATTGTTTGCAATGAAAAATCTTAATTATAATAATAGCTTATGGAATGTTTCTAACATAAGTTATCTAAGATTGTAAAAATCTGGATTATAAATTGAAAAATATTTAATTAAATTCCTGAGTTTAGTGAGTCTGGAGGCGATAGATTCCGATACGGAAAAGATATAAATACTCTGTATTTTTTTAACAAGAATAGACAGTCATATTGTTAGTGAGAATTGCAGCCAGTCTTCACAATTGTTAATGTATAATATGTCCGGCTAAAAGTGGGCATTTTGTTACTGTTACTCCGTGGGAGAACAGGGTTTCTGTCATCGAAATGCCTAAACCACCATCATGCTGATAGAAGAGACAAGCCTAACATAATGGGAAAGATGATGCCACCAGCTGCCCAGTCAAACTCACCAAACATACAGCCAAGAACTTGCAGTCCAGATAAATAATACTGGTACCGTTTTATTTTTCAAACTGCGGAGCTCTGTGTAAATGTAAATATATCTATATAAGTTAGCTAACTCTCTTTTTAAAATAATTATAAAACTAATATGTACCCAAAACTTAAATCCATTTAATTAATATTTTAAATATGTCAATTGCTATCAAAATTTAATGTGTTAAAGTTTAAATAATCTGACTTATTTATATTTTCCATTCACTTCAAAGTAAATTATTTAGTTTAAAGTTATATCACTGCGGTTGTGTCTATATTTCTTTACTTATTTTAATTTAATGCTTTTATAATTTATATGCCAATATTTTGAAACAGTGGGCACTTAATTTCATGTTTTTAAGAAGATATTATTTGAAAATCTTCGTGTAATTTGTTTATAGCGTCAACTTTCTGCTCTGTTTCGAAATCCTATTTTTTTTATTATTTAAATGATTTAATATGTGAAATGTGGCTCTTTTAATCAACCAGTTAAAAACTTAACCTTATAGTTTTATTTAGAATTAAATTTAGCCTTGATTGTATTTATAAGTATATTTGACATTTAAATTCTTAAGTCCATAGAAATATACTTTCCCTCCTTAAATATTTATTATCTATAATATAACGATCGAAATGAAAGTGAAGATCGAATCTAACCGCAAAAACAATATCTGCTCTACAAGGCACCATCTAGGCATTTAAACCTAGAAAAATTTATAAAGTAGGCAGATACGCGCTGTTAAGATTCCATTTTATTTAAATATTCCGATCGTTAGCCCAAGTCACTAGCTCAGTGGAGACGCAGAGATAAAAATCTATATCTTAATTTATATCTTAAATATAAATAAATAAAAGCCACTGCCAGAAATTAACACATAAAAATATTTATTTATGCACATATAAAATCATTCTAAATTCGAGGAATAAGTTTAACATTTTAGATTTTTATATTAACTTTTAATTTTACATTTAACTAAGTTTCAATGAGTTTAATATTTTATTTAGCTAGTCAAGTATGAATAGACTACATAGATCTGCATTTGAAAAGAAAATATTCTTCCCTGATTTAACCTTAGGCAACAAATTTCGCAACCAAACTGGCGCCAATCCATCTGATACATTCATGTATTCAATGTAGCATGATATGACAACACGAAATACTATACTGTCAGGAAAGTACATCTGAACAATAAGTAGAAATAGAGAAGGCATTGACTCTCCACCAACAGGAATGTGACATCTGTTGGCAAGTAGAACAATAAACAAAAAACTCCATAGGAATGGACTGCGGTCTTCTGCCGACTTACAAACCCATCAATAGGCAAACAGAGGATGTGTGGTGTATATCTATAATCCTGCCTGTAGCGGACCTCATACTACATCTACAATTACACAAATATATCCCATCCATTGAACCAATTCAACTACGAAATGAATAACCTAAGATTACCCTCCCTTAATATAACTTTACAAAACTATATAGCCATTCACACCCGACTTAAATTTAACATTTAAATACGTTCGCACAGATTTGTTTAAAAAAATGTTGGATATAGATCGATTACATAGATTCCACGGTCAAAAACATTTCAAAATAAACATAAATGATCAAAATACAAAATTATTGATTACTGACAATTGCGGAGGGAAATTTATACGTAACCCAATAGTATTCACCATAAGATACTTGCATTGTCACCAATAACTTAAAAGACATCCGAATAAATACATTTTAGATACTCACCGTAAAGTATCATTATTTATCGAATGTCTATATATTTTGATCAAATATGAAAACCAAAATATAATTAACCGCAAACGAATCCATGCAAGCGTCTATAACCAACTTAAATTTCATGCATTTAAATAATCTTTACAATAAGAAAAAAAATGGAAATGATGTTTATCAATCAGAAAACATATAAAATTAAACATTATTAATTTGATTTAAAAACTTACAAAAGTCAGATAAGAGTCCATTTTAATATTTAAGTTGGCTTGTTTATCAATTTGTAAAACTTGACGAAAGTTCTTAATTGATTTTAATAATTGTTCATTTCATATAGCTTATGATAGAAGAGTCCAGGTTTCTGCTCTTAATTCCTGCGACGCCCCCATTGGAAGGTAATGTTCTGGAGATGGCAATAGCTGGTTCAAGGTATCACAGTCTTTTCATTTTTTTTTTTTATAGAGAGTGTGGTATGTGCGTCATACCACATCTCTCAAACACACAACACTGGAACTATCAGAAAAAACTGTATTACCCTTTTTATATTATCCACAAGGATTTAATCAACAAAACATCACTAATCCATCACTTTCGTTAGGGTCCGAGCCAAGGCTTAGTGCTTCCATTGGTCAAGCTAAAATCTCTTTCTTCTCTTATCTAACTTTTCATCTGACTTTTTAATTATACAAGAGCCCAAGGGCCAGTTTGGTTTTCGATAATTCATAAACAATCATTTACATTTACAGATTACAAGAATTAATTAATACCTGTTTTTATTTTTAAATCTTGTACTTTTTTTTTTTTTTATAAAAAAGTACGTTCAAATACTTATTTATTTGTTTTTTAAAAAAAATATTTTTAAAGTTTGGCATCTGTGCGAATGTATATACGTTTAACAAACGTTTTAATTTTAGCGTTTAGTTTTTTACTTTTATTTGCGAACTTTTAAGTTTTTATTTTAAATTAATGTAATGACATATTTATATATCATTACATATCAGTAAACTTCCTCAAAAAACAAAAAACATTAAAAAAAAAAAAAAAGACTTTACTTAGTGTTAGTAATTACGTTACACAAATTGATTATATATGAAAATTTCAAAAAGACAAAACTTTTTTTTTACAAGACAAAACCGTAATTACACACAAATATAATGATTAAAAAAAATGTTGACTGTTGATTCCTTATTTCCAGCTAAATTTCTGCCCCCTCCCTTCCAAGTTTCATTTCTCCTACCTTTAACTATTACTTAGGCAAGTTTGAACGATTAGATTTTAATTTAACAAGACTTTTTTTTTTTAAAAAAAATATGATTTAGATTTATTATTACATTTTATTTATTAGTTTTTATTCCTCGAATTTATCTTTACATATGCGCATTTTTTTTTTTACTGGCAGTACTTTTAAGACAAAATTTCAAACTGTAACTCCATGTCAATACAACAAATATATTTACAATTTCAGAAAAAATTTACGGGCATGATTCACTTTTAAAATTCTCAGGGCACTCGTGTTTATTAAAGATAGAAAATTTCATCATCATCAATTCCCCTTCTCAGGGTCAATCTCTGAGGTAAGGCCACACTTGGGATGCCAATTATAACGATTGAAATAAAAGTGAAGATTGAATCTAACTGCAAAAACAATATCTGCTCTACAAGGCTCCATCTAGGCATTTAAACCTAGAAAAATTTATAAAGTAGGCAGATACGCGCTGTTAAGATTCCACTTTATTTAAATATTCCGATCGTTAGCCCAAGTCACTATCTCAGTGGAGACGCAGAGATAAAAATCTATATCTTAATTTATATCTTAAATATAAATAAATAAAAGCCACTGCCAGAAATTAACACATAAAAATATTTATTTACGCACATATAAAATCATTCTAAATTCGAGGAATAAGTTTAACATTTTAGATTTTTATATTAACTTTTAATTTTACATTTAACTAAGTTTCAATGAGTTTAATATTTTATTTAGCTAGTCAAGTATGAATAGACTACATAGATCTGCATTTGAAAAGAAAATATTCTTCCCTGATTTAACCTTAGGCAACAAATTTCGCAACCAAACTGGCGCCAATCCATCTGATACATTCATGTATTCAATGTAGCATGATACGACAACACGAAATACTATACTGTCAGGAAAATACATCTGAACAATAAGTAGAAATAGAGAAGGCATTGACTCTCCACCAACAGGAATGTGACATCTGTTGGCAAGTAGAACAATAAACAAAAAACTCCATAGGAATGGACTGCGGTCTTCTGCCGACTTACAAACCCATCCATAGGCAAACAGAGGGTGTGTGGCATATATCTATAATCCTGCCCATAGCGGACCTCATACTACATCTACAATTACACAAATATATCCCATCCATTGAACCAATTCAACTACGAAATGAATAACCTAAGATTACCCTCCCTTAATATAACTTTACAAAACTATATAGCCATTCACGCCCGACTTAAATTTAACATTTAAATACGTTCGCACAGATTTGTTTAAAAAAATGTTGGGTATAGATCGATTACATAGATTCCACGGTCAAAAACATTTCAAAATAAACATAAACGATCAAAATACAAAATTATTGATTACTGACAATTGCGGAGGGAAATTTATACGTAACCCAATAGTATTCACCATAAGATACTTGCATTGTCACCAATAACTTAAAAGACATCCGAATAAATACATTTTAGATACTCACCATAAAGTATCATTATTTATCGAATGTCTATATATTTTGATCAAATATGAAAACCAAAATATAATTAACCGCAAACGAATCCATGCAAGCGTCTATAACCAACTTAAATTTCATGCATTTAAATAATCTTTACAATAAGAAAAAAAAATGGAAATGATGTTTATCAATCGGAAAACATATAAAATTAAACATTATTAATTTGATTTAAAAACTTACAAAAGTCAGATAAGAGTCCGTTTTAACATTTAAGTTGGCTTGTTTATCAATTTGTAAAACTTGACAAAAGTTCTTAATTGATTTTAATAATTGTTCATTTCATATAGCTTATGGTAGAAGAGTCCAGGTTTCTGCTTTTAATTCCTGCGACGCCCCCATTGGAAGGTAATGTTCTGGAGATGGCAATAGCTGGTTCAAGGTATCACAGTCTTTTCATTTTTTTTTTATAGAGAGTGTGGTATGTGCGTCATACCACATCTCTCAAACACACAATGCTGGAACTGTCAGAAAAAACTGTATTTCCCTTTTTATATTATCCACAAGGATTCAATCAACAAAACGTCACTAATCCATCACTTTCGTTAGGGTCCGAGCCAAGGCTTAGTGCTTCCATTGGTCAAGCTAAAATCTCTTTCTTCTCTTATCTAACTTTTCATCTGACTTTTTAATTATACAAGAGCCCAAGGGCCAGTTTGGTTTTCGATAATTCATAAACAATCATTTACATTTACAGATTACAAGAATTAATTAATACCTGTTTTTATTTTTAAATCTTGTACTTTTTTTTTTTTAATAAAAAAGTACGTTTAAATACTTATTTATTTGTTTTTTAAAAAAAATATTTTTAAAGTTTGGCATCTGTGCGAATGTATATACGTTTAACAAATGTTTTAATTTTAGCATTTAGTTTTTTACTTTTATTTGCGAACTTTTAAGTTTGTATTTTAAATTAATGTAACGACATATTTATATATCGTTACAATAAGTAACTTAATAGATCGAACATGTCAAAGTACAGATGTATTAATATTCCCTTTTCATAGCATAGACATTTATTATCAGGCTACACAAGAGTTGGTTCCAATTTGATAGAGCTAATATGCTATTAACTCGTATTTCATAGTATGAAATATACTATTCTTTGCTTGGTAGATGTGATATTATTTTATAAAAATATTCTTATTTTGCTGCTATACGTAATATACATATCTCAAGATGGAGCCACGGCATTGCCAGCACATCTTCTCTTATAGGATAGAGCAGTAGCGAATCCTGAGCCAAGGCCAGGTTAGCACATAAGTCCCTCGCCATTCCTGAACACAATGTTCCTTTTTACGCAGCATTGCGATCGGTTACAGGGTACCGGCATTTGTCGCAAGAACCCTGAAATTATTTCATCCATCTGCAGAGTGATTTTTCCTATTATTGTTTACCTGTGCCATAGCGCATTGGTAAAATCTTATTTCAGCCAACTCTCCCACCTTAACATAACGCTTTCAGCATTCTGAAATTTTCTCTCGAAAGCCATGTTCGATCGATCATTACTTGAGCTGGTTTATGCACTCGTTATTAAATCATATTGTATATTTTAGTAAATGAATTCATGATCAAAGTTCAATATAATTATTTATATACCAGCCACAAATGTAATAGGATTTGGCTTAAATAGATTTATAGACATAACGTAGTGATTAAATATGTATCAGTTGTAAAGCAATTCATAAGATGGGCATATGTTAAACCCATGTATGAAAATTAAATGAAATTATTTATATAAAGCTATTTTGAATTGTATATAAAAAGAGAATGTGTTCTCTTATCCACCCAATGTTTGCTTGCATTCGACGCTGAAATGTGTAAAATTTATCAAGTTTATGCCAATTGTAAATAAATATATAATTAATTTAATCTATTTCGTTCTCTATCTCTTATTGATCTAATTCAATCCAATTCTAATTACTATTTATAGTCTATATATGTGAAAACTATGCATTAAGTTAAATTAAATTAGTGATATTTTAGTCAATTAAGAACCTTTCTTTTATTGATCAGAGTCTTATTGCGTCTCCATGACCTATGTCGGCCGTGTGGAAAGAGGTATACTATGTGTAATTTCAAGGTGGTCATTCATAGGGTCTTCAGTCTTGGAATCCTGGCTCACGAGTTGTAGGGTGGTCGGACTTGGGATGTCACAGTCCTAGTCTGGTCAGCTTCGGTCTCATTTGCTTGGATTCTGAATTCTGTTACGCGAATGTACAAACTTGACTGTTACAGTAAAGATGTGCAGTTGTTTATGAGTCACAAAGGTGCTCCATCAATGGAGATGACATATAGATACCATAATTAATAAAATTGATATTGTAACAAAACAAATTCAGGGGCAGCTTGTAGTAGTTATATTACAAAATTGCATAGTCAAAAAAAATTTTTTATAAAAAAAAAAACTCAGATAGATTAATTAATAAATGTATAGATTGCTATGTGTGTGTGTGTGTGTGTGCGTGCATTATATATAATACACACCAGGTAAAAAAATTAAAGAGAAATAGATCAGTAGAGTTAATCATACTAGTAAATATTTAATTTAAAAAATCAATCTATAAAATTAATCATACTATCAAATATTTGACAAAAGAAATGTGATTTGCAAAATTATAATTAATAAAATGATAACTCATGTAATAACGGTAGGAAAGAAAAAATAGATAATTTATTGAAAGAGAAATTAGATAATTTATTTAAGTCTTAATGAATGTAAATGAATTTAAATTGAGTAGTTTATGAAAATGAATTGTATTTTGTAACTCTTTCAGACTTGTCTAATGATTGGGGGTTTAAGAATTTTTTATTTATTTTAATAAATTGAATGGTATATCTAAATATATTATTAAATATTATAAAGCACTAAAATTTAAAAAGTTAAAAAACAATTTTATAGTTTGGTCAGGATTTTTTTTTTCTATTGTACCATAAATAAATAAAAATTATTTTTTAATTATGTAATCACTTATAAAATAATTTAATGAATAAAAAAATTATGACGAGAAAACATGTTGTGAGAAAATATATATATTAAATCAAATCATTTATTTAGATGAAAATCTTTTTGTAATTATATAAATACAAACTTGATTGCATGTTAGGTGCTAAAAAAATATATTGTAAGAATGTATAAATAGGTTTAAAAAGAAAAATGATAGTAGTATAATCTAAATGTTGGCTCAAGAAGAAAGCAGTGCAGAGGAATTTCATGAAGATAGAAAAACTGATGAATAAAACAATCTTCCTCACAAATGCTTTGGTTAGCTGTGCCTTGTTGACTATTTGAAAGTATTTTTCAATACTCTATTGTCTTAAAAATATGATGATGACATTATATAGTCAAGGTCTATCTATTACAATTGGAAGCACCCTGATTAAAAGACCTGAACTATACAATTGTATCCAGAGATGAACATTGAGTTGCATAGAATATGAGATACCTACTATTAAAGAAGAAAACTATGCCATAAGAAAAAAAAATTGACTCTGTTGTAAGTCTTACCATACACATTATCTATCATCATCAATGCCTGAAGAGGCTAATCTCAATCAGGACTGGATTGCTAAAGATATATGCATATATAATAAATATGTGATATCTGCATAAAACCTTGATTTAAGACTTTGAAACATTTTTTTTATTATTATGGCAAAATCTGATCTTTATATTTAACCATAAGGCCTTATAATTATGTTTTTTTTTCTTCTTTCAATATTTTGTATTGTATTTATTATATTTATCTGGTAGCAGAGCAATGATTTCCTATTATATTCACTTATTGAAAAAAATTTATTATCAAATTTAGTTTGTTTTTGCATTTCAAACTCATACCAAACATATTACATTAATATCCACTAACCATGAGAAAACATGTAATCCACTGAAAGACATGCAGAGAATTGTACTAATTTAAAATGATGATGATCAATAGTTTTAAGATTTTCAGAAGTAAACTTTTTACTTAGAAGTTTTGGCATCAGAAGATTAATTTGAAATTGAATTTAGAAAGCAAAAATTGAAATACTTTTGGAATAATTACACTTAACTTTGTTATGTTTAGGTGGTGACTGTTTTCTAATGATTAGTTTATATATATAAATTATTAATCAATGTCTGTATTCCAATTATAATAAAATATATATGATTATTCAAAATAATACAATAATTAATACAGTAAAAAATATTTTAAAAACAAATATATACTATAATTTAATAGAAGTACTTATGTCTATCTATGTAGTCATTATCAACTAGATTCAAATTGTATTACAAAAAACTGTTACAAATGTATACAAAAAGAATTATGTCATACATCAATTTTCCCACAATTCATTAATTTTTATATTAGCAGCTTGTTTATTTATCAAATGTTGCTTTTCATTTTTTATTAACATAGCTTCTTTAATTTTACATTTATTATTATTTCTTTCAATACACAAAATCTTAACTTTATTAAAATCAAAATCAAAAACATAATTATATGTTACATTATGATCAAAAAATACTGAAGGTAATACATCATCATTTCTAATATTCTCTTATCTTGATTTCTGTACTCGTTTATATAACAACTAATGCTCCTTTGATCTTTTCTCCAATGTACACCAAGATTCACCTATATATGTCTTTCCACAAACACACAGCCATTTATATATTGCACAACTTTGATTTAAAATACTACATCTATTTTTTGAATTATTTATCAATCTATTTAAATTAGGAGCAGTATAAAATATGACTCGACATATATTTTTATATATCTGTTTTATAAATTTCACTTGCTCATTACAAATAAATGGTATTGATATCCAAGTATATTTCATTTTATCAATATCTATAGCACTTAAAATATTACAATTATTATTAAACTTAGTAAAAATATTATAAATTAATTTATGATTATATCCAACTTTTAATATCAGAATTATATTTACATAACTTATTATTCCTAAATAAAAATGATTAAAAATTATTTTTATTTAGGAATAATAAGTTAGGTTAATATAATTCTGATAAAATAAGTAACATAAATGTATTTACTATGGATTTATTAAATATTGGATATAATTATAAATTAATTCATAATATTGTTACTAAGTTTAATAATAATGGTAATATTTTAAGTGCTATAGATATTGATAAAATGAAATATACTTGGATATCAATACCATTTATTTGTAATGAACAAGTAAAATTTATAAAACAGATATATAAAAATATATGTCGAGTCACATTTTATACTACTCCTAGTTCAAATAGATTAATAAATAATTCAAAAAATAGATGTAGTATTTTAAATCAAAGTTGTGCAATATATAAATGGCTGTGGGTTTATGAAAAGGCATATATAGGTGAATTTCAGTGTACATTGGAAAAAAGATCAAAGGAGCATTGGTTGTTATATAAACGAGTACAAAAATCAAGACAAGAGAATGTTAGAAATGATGACATATCACCTTCAGTATTTTTTGATCATAATGTAACATGTAATTATGGTTTTGATTTTGATTTAATAAAGTTAAGATTTTGTGTATTGAAAGAAATAATAATAAATGCAAAATTAAAGAGCTATGTTAATAAAAAATGAAAAGCAACATTTGATAAATATACAGGCTGCTAATATAAAAATTAATGAATTGTGGGAAAATTGATGTATGACATAATTCTTTTTGTATACATTTGTAACAGTTTTTTGTAATACAATTTGAATCTGGTTGATAATGACTACATAGATAGTCGAAAGTACTTCTATTAAATTATGGTATATATTTGTTTTTAAAATATTTTTTACTGTATTAATTATTGTATTGTTTTGAATAATTATATATATATAATGGTACATTACTATTAATAACTTCTTTAAAAATAAACTTATTTTAAAAATGTTGCCTTATAATAATTATGGAAATTCAGCAGTATGTTAAATAATAGTCATATAGTAGATAATTTCATTTATTAATCATATTTTAACAATTTCACTAGTGTGTGTTTGATATAGTGCAGTTATAGAGTGTCAATCTTTGCAGTATGTTATCCTTAAATCAATTCTGGTACTAATATTTTTTATTAATCATTCATTAGACTAGAAATTATTCAATAATAAATAATATTTCTGAAGTGTAATTTCCACTATAAAAACTCTTATGCAAGATAGGGAATGGGTTCTATCCACTTTTAATACCTTGTGGAGGGATGTAATCACAAATGTATGACCAAAGACATGAGAAAGATCTATGATCTCCAAGATGCACATTTTATGCTGAACCAGCACTCATCAGTTGGTTAAATCCATAATCTCTTATGCATATCTTTAACATTGTTCAGTATATATAGAGAGAAATAGAGAGAGATAACAAATTACTACAGTTTAATTAATAAGTGTCAAATATGTTGCCCTCACAACTTTAACTTAAATCATTTAATGGAAGTATATTAATAATTTTTATTAGTCATTCATTAGACTAGTGATTATCCAATAGTGAATAATATTTCTGTAATGTAATTTTCATTACTCCACTGTCATGCCAGGTAGCAAATGGGTTCATTTTAACTCCTTGTTGGGGGGGGGGGATCGCAAACATATTACCAAAGACATGTGAAAAAGATCTTTGATCTCCAAGATACACACTTCATGCTAAATTATGAAACACACTTTTATTAAATGATTTGTGTTAAAGTTGTGAAGGCAGCACATTTGACATTGATTATCATGTAGTAATTTGCTATATATATATTGTAACAATCGAAAAGCAGGTGAAGATCAAATCTAACCACGATCTGCACTACATGGGCGCCATCTAGGCATTTGAGCCTAGAAAAATTTATAAAGTAGGCAGATACGCACTGTTAAGATTCCACTTTATTTAAATATTCAGATCGTTAGCCCAAGTCATTAGCTCAGGGAGTAGCAGAGATAATAAAATATAACTTTATATCTTAAATATAAAAAAATAAAAGCCACTGCCAGAAATTAACACATAAAAATATTTATTTACGCACATATAAAATCATTCTAATTTGAGGAATAAGTTTAACATTTTAGATTTTTATATTAATCTTTAAATTTACATTTAAATAGATTGCAATAATGAGTTTAATATTTATTTAGAGGGTTGAGTATGAATAGACTATATAGACTGTATTTGAAAAGAAAAATGTTCTATCCCTTATTTCACCTAAGGCCAAAAAGTTCGCAGTCAAACCGGCGCCAATCCATCTGATACATTTATGTATTCAATGTAGCATGAAAATAAGACAACACAAAATACTATACTGTCAGGAATGTACATCTGAACAGTAAGTAGAGTTAGAGAAGACATTGTCTCTCCACCAACAGGAATGCTACATCTGTTGGCGAGTAGAACAATAAACAAAAAACTCCATAGGAATGGACTGCGGTCCTTTTCTGACTTACAAACCCATCCATAGGCAAACAGAAGGTGTGTGGCGTATATATGCAATCCTGCCCATAGCGGATCTCATACTACATCTACTAATTACACAAATATATCCAATCCATTGAGCTAATTCAACTACAAAACGAATAACCTAAGATTATCCTCCCTTAAACTATATATAACTTTACAAATCTATACAGCCATTCACGCCCGACTTAAATTTAACATTTATTATGTTCACACAGATGAATTTTATAAAATTTGTTTTAAAATGTTGAGTATAGATCGGCTGCACAGATTCCACAGTTAAAAACATTCCAAAATAAACATAACTGATCAAAATACAAAGTTATCAATAATGTCAATTGCATAGGGAATACAAAAAAACCCAATAGCATTCATCATAAGATGCCGCAGTGACATCGGTGACTTATATATTCCAATCGACTATGAAACAGTAACATAATTAACCGCTAATGAATCTATGCAATGTCTATACCCAACTTTAAATTTCATGCATTTAAATAATTTATACGATAAGTATTAATACAAATAAAAAATAATAAAATGGAAATGATTTTTTTTCACAAGCAAAACATATAAAATTAAACATTATCAATTGATTTTAAACTTAAAAGTCAGATAGAAGTTCATAAGCTTGAACAAAAGTTCTTAATTATTTTTAAATTTTAGAGTTCATGTCAATAGCTTACAGTAGAAGAATCACTGTTCTTGATGTAAATTTCCAAGGAGTCTTTATTTGAAAACCCGGTCAGATGTTCCGGAGGTAGCATTAGCTGGTTCATTTCGGTATCACAGTCAGTTCATTTTTAAAATAGAGAGAGAGTGTGTGTGATATGTGCGTCCTATCACGACCCTCAAAAACAAGCCAGAAAACTGTCAGGAAACTGAATATTTCTCTTTTTATAATCCTCCTATAGATTCCACGAACAAAAACGTCACTGTTCCATTTTTCCATTATGGTCCGGGCCTTTATTTGCTGCTTCTATATTGGACAAGCTAATTCTTTATTCCTTATCTAATTTTCATCTGACTTTTTAATTACACAAGAGCCCAAGGCTAGCTTGCTTTTCAATTAATAAACAATCATTTCCAATTACAGATTACAGGAATTAATTAATACCTGTTTTTTATTTTTACTTACGTTATTTCTTTATTAAAATATTTTTTATATTTAAATCTTGTATTTTTTTATAAAAAAATACGTTCAAATACTTCTTTTTTTATTTATAAAATATTTTTAAAGTTTTGAATCTGTGCGAATATATACGTTTAACAAACATTGTAATTTTAGCATTTAGTTGTTTTTTTTTTATTTATAGATTTTATTTTTATTTGCGAACTTTAAGATTTTATTTTAAATTAATGTAACGGCATATTTATATATTGTTACAATATATATATAATAGTAACTTCCAGTTATTATTATTAATTTAATATACTTTTATCTCTAATGAAATTATTTATAAATATAAAATTTATTTGACTATTTTATTATGTATACATATATACTATTTATATATACATGTGAACTTTAAATAATACATACCTTAAGATTTCGAGTAAATGCCAGATTTGAAGTTGAGAAATAAATAATTATATATATATATTTTATTATTAAATCTTAATGTATATTGAACAATTGATATTTGAATTAAGCATGAAATTGTAAAAAAACACAAGGAGATTCATTCTTTCTTTAGTTATTGAAGAGAAGAAAAGAAAATCATTTCTTTTTAAATAACTTTTTCTTTTATAAATATTACTGTTCAACATTTGGAATTAAATATTAACTATTCCAAATTAAGATAAATCTATGGATTAAAAGACTAAGGAAAATATTTAAATTTTCTATTAAATCTTAAAAGGAATAGCAATATAAAAGATAAGAACATATATTTGAGTTTTGGAAATTATGTTATTGTAACACTTCGTTATTCTTCACATATATATATAAATTTAAAGTAATTATATATATAAAGAATATTACAATGTGGAATGAGTAGTATAATTATATCGTAAAGGTTTCGAAACCAATTGCCATGCTAAATTGAAATATTTGTTGTAAAAAAACGTCTAATGATAATAGCAAAATGGAGAATAAGAACATCAACATTCGAAGAATATCTACTTTATATTATATCAATCAAATCATTGGATATTATTAACAGTTTATCAATTAAGGATAAATAAATCATCATTATACCAATGGATTAATATACTTCGTAAAAGATCTTCATTAGGATTATGAACTACAGACTTAAATATCTACTCTTAACTCTGGAAAATAAGTTTTTCTTTATTTATTTATATATATATTATAACAATACTTATATTATTTTATCATTATTATTATTATTATTAATATTATTATTATTATTATTATTATTATTATTATTATTATTATTATTATTATTATTATTATTATTATTATTATTATTATTATTATTATTATTATTATTTCAAATTTGGCATCATTATATTTTAATAGGAATATTTAAATTTAATATTATAAACCTGAATTGAAAATTTAACATAATTCATCAAAATTAAATGAAATATATAAAAATGGTTATAATTTAACAGATATTTAAAATAAATTTATTATATTGATAATATAATATAATAAATATTTAATGTATTTTATTTATTATAAATACATATAATATATAAGTTATACAATTTGTAACTAGTACTTAAATATATATATTAATAATTATGAAACATATATAATAACTGTAAATAAATTAATAAGTTATATAAGTTATTAATTTTTGAATCTAGATATTGTTTTTATATATCTGTTAATTTAAATTGTTATTTATTTTTGAATAGTTTATTATAACATAGAATCTTATCATAGCGTGTTAAATGGGAATATTATTTATTAATATTTTAAAATGGTAAAATTCAACCTTATTTATTTATTAATATTTTATTATCTTTTACATTATATTTTTTATTGTTTATTAAATATTGAGTTATTAACTGGATCTCTTTGTCTAATCATTATTATATTATATTATATATATATGTTAATATTATAAATATCATATGAACATCAATTATTAGTTAATGCTTATATAAAGGCATATTAAATAATGACTTGTTTTGAAATCATCCCTGAAAAGAGCTAATTGCAAATTTTCCATGAGTTTGAATATCGTAGCATAATGGTAACTGAAAGAGAGATGAAAGATGGATGAACTAGTCTAAATTATATCAAAATTTATTTAAAAATTATTGAGCTAGCATAATGAAGATGGATGTAATCATGGATTTAGTATTTCATTGATTCATTTCTAGCATTCTATATGAAGACCCAAAGTCTGATTATAGTGAAATGCATATCCTCTTTCTGGTGAATTTAATCATTCCATTATAGTTGACAAGCCCAATTTAGACTTTAAATATAATCGATTCCGTTATATTTGGCACACAACGTTTTGGGCCTTGAACATTTAAGTTCACCACAGGTATATACCAGCATTCCATTATAATATATATATATATGCTGAACAATGATAAAGATATGTGCAAGAGATTGTATTCTTGGCCAACTAATAAGTGCTGGTTCAGCATGAAATGTGCACTTGGAATCATGGGTGTACTGAAAATTACACTACAGAAATATTATTCATTAATTCTGATCTGTCTTAAATTTATTTTTAATACTGATATTATCTTTTTTTAATATCAATATTATCTCTTCATTTTAATATCAATATTATTTTTTCATGTTTTACTAATCTGATTTTCCTTGTATTAGTCTGCCGTGAGTTTTTTTACCTAGCTAAAAATTTATAATCAATCTACACAATATTATCCCAAAACATGATGATCCACCCCCCCCCCAAAAAAAAAAAACTGAGTAAAAACCATACTTTTTTAAAGAGATATTATTGCATGCCAAGATATTTAATTCTTAACAAATTTTATTAAAATAAGATTATCATTTAATGCCATTGCACTGATTTTAATAGCAATACAATATTACTTGAAACCTTTTTTAAATAATCACTCTATTAGGAAAGTGCCTAAAAAATTGTTATCTATTCTAGTAGAACAAATTAATTGTTTGATTTTTTAAAAATTATTAAGAACCTCTCATCTAGCAAAAGAATGCAAGATATGGTAATGGCTTCTAAAAATTTATTGAATAAACAATATAAGTTTGAAAATTTATTTTTTCTCAAGTAAATGTCCCTAGATATTGGTTATAATGTATTACTAGATAAAATATGACTAAGTTATTATACTGAAATAATGAGCTCATAAAAAATTAAATTATGAAATAATGTAAATATTCTGTTATTGAACGAATATTTGAGAGTTAATAAGAAAATGTAAACAAGTTATACACAGAGATTCTGAATCAAACTAAAAGTAATAACCAATAACTATTTTTAACAAACTAATTAACATCCTGGTCAACCTTCTTAATGCTAATCATTATTTATCACATGAAAAATGTCTTAAAGTTGTGTTGTGGCCGCAACAGTCATGCATAAGTAAAAAGGTAACAATGTAAATAATTATAATTTTTTACTGTTCTACTGCTTCTGTATCTTTTGTTAAACAAAATTTTGTAGAATTCACTTTGTTTTAATTTATAAATTTTATTTCATAAAACTTTGAGTGCTGGAATTTAACTTCACAAAAGTGCCTCTTATCTAAATGGCAATCCTGAATCTGGGTCAAAACCTAAATTCCAGAGTCCACACTCTATCACTGTACTAAACCACTTAGGTAAAAGCTAACATTGGTCTACTTGTCTAAAACAAAATGAAATTTGGGAATATTTAAACATTTATAATGAAGATAAATCTGAGAGCATATTTTTGTTTGTGATGGAGTCAGCATTAAAAGAAATTTTGTTTCTTGTAAAGTTATATTACTTACTTTTATTTTAATAAGACCTTTACATTATTAAGAAATTAAAATTGAGATTACTATGACAAAGCAGAATAAATTCATAATCCCATTTGATTAAAAAAAAATTAAACTAGTTTAGGTGTCTGCAAAACAAGTTTAGATACTTTTTAATAAAGAGTTTATATTCAAAATCCATACTATGAGTATAAGAAAATTTAAACAGCATCTGATATTGTTTAGAATTTTATTTTTAATTTTTTTTTTTTTTAAAAAAAGATTGTACCAATTTATAATGACTTAAAGATATATTTATGAGTTAAAATTATTCTAGTAATTGATTTATTTTTGTTGCTTTTTTTTTAAGCTTTTATAGCTTTAATGATCCTTTGTATTGGATTTGTGTTACATTCTTTATTTAATTAATTATATATTCTAATCAGAAATAAAATAAACTATATACCTGCATACTGGTGCACCAATATGTAATATATGAATGTTCTGGCTGAAGAAATGACATGAGAAAAAGAAAGTATATACCTGGCTATGTGCTATACCAAAATATAATGTGAAATGGATTGAATTGAAACTTTAAGCAATTGAGGATCAGATAAAGTTTGAAGAAGTCAACTTATTTTTTTATTTATATCTATATATGGTGTCTAATAACTTATCATCACATATTAAGGTTTAGTAATTATACTTCAACAAATATTTTCTACAATGATCATTATTTGATTATTAACCTTACAAAAATTAAACAGTGATTACAAGAATATTATTATTTAACAGTCTCACAGCTTTACCATTAGAACACCATTGTCTGGATAATTAAAGAGACTATTAACCCTTAAATCGCTAATTATATTATTGGTTGTATGAGGTAAAAATCAAATCTTTTAATTGGCCAACTCACAAACTGAAGACAAAGCCTATTGTTAAAACATATTCGCCTATAATATTAAATTCAACTCAGATACGTTTATAAAAAGTATATTACTAATTTTTCAGGGTATTGAAAGAGAACGAAAGTTCTTTCAAAAATAAATTGTTATTTATTTATTATAAAATATATTCAATTTCGGCAAATATAAAGCGAATGTCTAAACAAAAAAGTGGTGACGCAAACGCTTTTTTTTCAATGTTACGTTCTGGAAAAGTAAAGATTTCTTTTTGCTAAATCTTAAATATTTTTACTAAAATCTTCAATATTTTTCGAAAATAATTTTGTTTTTTTAGTATATTTTTTAAAAAACTAGTTTAATTTCTGAAATTATATTTTTTTAATACTTAAAATTGCATTCGAAATGAAAATCTCAGCGTTTTTCTTTATTTTCTTTGATCAGGCGGTTTCTTTGTTCTTTCCAGCCAATCAGAATGTCTTTTTCGGCTGAGAGCTCACTGACAACCAATGACTGACAATGTTCTTTCTTTGTTTAGGTTTAAATGCGGGTTTTTTGATTTTTTACTTGTAAAATAATTCGGAAGAGGGCACCATCTTACAGAACTTTTAAAAACCTAATCAATACCTGTCAAACGAATATTTTAGCATAAGAACTGGCAGAGTTAGAGTGACGTCAGATGTCGACGAGAGGCCTCGTAAGAGGCGGGAAAAGGGTTATATCACAAACGCTATTCTGATAGCCAAATTCTTCACAGTTTACAGGCCATGAGTTAAACATAATAAACAGAACATGGTTATTAAAATGCCCAAGACTGATTCATGTAAGTGTGCAGGTTGTGTCGGCCGTAAAGGTGCTTCATCAATAGGAATGCCATGTTGCTGAAATAATTAATAAAATTTATATGTAAATGAAAATGTTTAGATTTCCAAATCACTCTATAAATATTTTTTATTTAAATATAAAAGGACTATTTTTTTACGTACTCTTGTGTCAATTCCTTGAAATATACTACACATGAATTTTATCTTTGTGCTAAATCTGACATATTGGAGCTATGTAACTAATATAAGTAATAAAATCTATATGTAAATGAAACATTAGATTTCTGAATTATATTTATTCAAATATCCTAATTTATGTAAAAACTGACATAATACTATTAATGATTTATTTTAAAATAAATTTATTTGAAAAGCATTTTTTCATAATAATTATTGTAATACTGAAATATGTTGGACAACAGTCATTTAGTAGATAATTAAATTTAAAACTCGTATTTTTAGTATAACATGTTTGTTATAATGTAATTGTAGAATACCCTTTTAAAAAATATAGTTCTTGGAATCAATTCTAAGCTGGTTTTAATATTTTTAATGCTAATATTATTTTTTGTTTTTAATACTGATATGATTTTATTAACATGATTTACTAATCTGATTTTCCTGGAATTTAGAGTATTGTAGAAGCTGTTGCCAAGCTAAAAACTCATAATTGATCTCTAATATTATTCAAATATATGATTGTTTACTCCAAGGAAAACAGAATTAGGAAAAAACACATTTTAAAATATATATATATTACTGTACCCATTTTTTCCTTTAAGTAAATGCAATGTAAATTCTTAGCTTTTAGATATCAAATTGTATAGCAAATATATAGTAATATATAGTATATACAATACAACTAAGTTATTATATTGAAATAATAAGGATTAAAAATCATGAAGTAGTGTAAATATTCTATTATTGAATGAAGATTTGAGAAACTAATTTTGTTAATAGAAAATGTAAACAATTTATACATGAAAGATTCTAAATGAAAATAAAAGTAACAAACAATGAATATTTTTAACAAACTATTTTACATATTGATCAGAATTGATCTAATTAAAGCTAATTGTTATTTATCACATGGAAAATTTCTAGCAGTTATTTTGTCATATCTAAGTCATGAAAGTTAATATGTAAATAAAAAGGTAAAAGTATAAATAATTATAAATTTTATGTTCCATTTCTGTGTCTTTTGTTAAACAAAACTATATAGAATTCATTTTGCTTTAATTTACAAATTTTATTTTATAAATGGAAGTGCAGAAATTTCATCATGCATCAAGGTGCCTCTTACCCATGAAGTGGCCTGACAATTCCAGTGACCTAACAAATCACACATAAATAATGCATTATTAGATATAAAGAAAGCATTAAATTTTAATTGCTAAAAAATTTAATGGAAAATTAAACACACAAGTTATATAAGATTTTTTTAAAACTATATAATTATACATATAACATTATATATTAAACTGGATCCATTTGAATCATATTTATTTGGGTTTAAACCCCTTTCATAATAATTTTTAAAAAACACAGAAATGGTCCAGATCTTCAAGCAGAAAGAAGAATATCACTGATAGCAGAGCCATCAACAATATGATCGAACTATGCAAAGTATAACATGATCACATTTCCAGACCATAGCCTACATCAACTTCTGGATTCAAACCCCTGCCATCCAAAGCATTTTATTTGGTTTGAGAATCAGTCTAAGGCACCATCCAACCATAGGTTATTTAGTCAACATGCTTTGGATGACAGGCACACAATCCAGTGCTTAATATCCTATGACTAGCTCATATTAACCAGGGTCCAGCACATTTAACTTAACACATAAAAATAATTATACTCTTAAATTAATAGTGACACAATGACATGAGAAAAAGAGAATATAGACAACTAATATTTAAGCAAACATTAATATTTATTCATGCACACATGTATCTAATATACTATAAAACAACACAATAATATTGAAATTTACATATAAAAAAATGTAAGTATATACTCAGGCTAAATTATGATAGATCTTCATTAATTAAAGTTTTTCATTTAAAATAAAGTGTCTATAATGTAATGGTATAAAAAGTAGAGCTGCTTTAACCTAACCAAGAGATGCTTTAAAGGGGGTTCAAACCTCACCTACTCCTCCAGATTGCTACTAAGCAACTTACTCCCCAAACCTCACTAGAATTTGTTCTTAATGTATGTCTGGTGGTCAGGGAGAGATGAGATCCCAAAGGGGAATTTAGCATAGAAAAATCAGGTTTAAACTATATAATGACACAGACAAGATATTGATGAGATTAGTGAATGATCAACAATTTCAAACTGTTGTCAAGGCAACCTCTTTTAACAATAAAAGTGAATTGCCTTTATGATAATATATATACTACCAGACAATTGTCATAAATCAATCTAGACATTCTTATTTTTAATATAATTAATTAACAACAAATAATTATTATTTTGGTAATTTTAAATCAGTTATAACTGATGGTTTAAAGCATTGTTGAATTGTATAAATATAGAAATGGGAAAAGGAAAGTCTGCCAAACAGCAAATGCTCTCAAAAAAAAAAAAAATTCTTTATGAATAATATATATATATATTAAAATAAAGAATATTACCTTCAAATATTATTTTTTTTAATGAAAAATATATCTATTTTAAAATTAAAATAAATTTATAATAAATAAGCTTTAAATTTATTGGAATTATTTTTCGTTAAATAATGTCATCTTGGCTTAATCAAAGATGTGCACACATATATATACATCTTCAACTTGCTGGGTGTGATATTATAGAATCCACTATTATAAAATCACATTCATTTGATTAGACATGTAAAACAAATGAAGAATGCAAGATTTTCTAAAAAGGTGATTAATAATAAATTTAGCATGATTTTTACATGAGGAGTAGATTTAACTAACAATATGTCAATTATCTCAAAGACATTTTTAAAAAGCACAAAGTTGGGAAGATATGACGGAGAATAGAATACATCGGAAACCTACAATTAGACATGGTGTTGAAGTATTTTAGAAAGAAAAGTTATTTACTGAAGAAATTAAATGATGACATCATAAAATATCAAGTAAACAGAAAAATGGACTAACATTTTCTAATGTATTTGTAGTTTACAGATTAGTTTTTATAGTCATAACAAAACTCATTCTAGAGTATAGTTGTGTTCTCTCTGTCTCCTTTTTTTATAGTTAGAATGACCATACTCATTTTAAGTGGTTGTTTATTATTATTTAAATTAAAAATTACCATTGTTTAGTTTTCTGTCAGTCTGTTAACTGCTAGCTGTTTGAATGGATCCCTCTGAAATATCCTTGTGTGATCAAGCTTCTTCAGTTAATTTTTTCTTTATCCCATTGACAGATAATATGTGTATAAAGATTTAGTTATTTCATATTCAATCACAAGTTAGTTATCAATAGAACAGGAAATCATATCAAAGGTATTCTATAGAATCTAATCAATTCATCTTAGGATATCTGATCGATTAGCTTATATTGCCACATGTTCAGAAAATTGACTACAATTCAAGTGGAAACTTAGAAAGCTATTATCTCAAAATCAAGTATTAAATTCATTTTATACATAAAAATCACATAATAATATATGCACTGATTTCTAGCTACTTTCTGCTGGGTTTTCTAGGTTTGATTAATCCTAAGCTACTAATAGAATTCCTTTATGCAACGTGATAACTAACATGGATTTCTTTAACTTCATTAATACATTGTGCAGGCTTAAACCTGCATTTATATATGTAATATATGCAGGATTCTAACTCAGACTTTCATACGATCATCTCATATTGCTGACCCACCTGATCATACACATGTTGAAAAGATAAATAATCACCAACATACCTATTTCGTGCTAATCCAGCACTCATCAGCTTTAAACTTTCACATACTACTTGTAGTTTATAGGAAATTTTATTTAAATATCTTTCTATCAAAATTACAACATTAAAGTTGCCCTTTAATGCCTTATTATTTTGTAAACAGATTAAGTATAAGCTGCTTATCGTTACTAAACCAATTTTCTTATTAACAAAGTTTTTATCTATAATTACATTGTTTGGTTTTTTTTTTTCATTTTTATTTTTTTGTAAATTTATATAGTAAAACTTCATATGCAATATATATCAAATATTTAAAATATTTTATTTTACGATGTACATTTTATATAATAAAATTTGTCTATAATTTTCACTACTTAGCATAAACATTCATTTTTATTAATCATAATTTTTTTTTAAACTGTTACATAAATATTTTTTAATATTATTTGAATTTTTATTGAATATTATTTTAATATTTTTTTCAAAATCACGGAATTACTTTATCTGATTTTTACTCCCCCCCCCCCATATTTAAATTAATCATCTGTAGCTTATACTTAAAATTCTCTTTCTTATTGGGTGATGTTTGCAATTAAAGTCAATCCATTCTCTTAGAATAAAACAAATACATGCATACCTTTATCATATATAAATCATAATCTTTTGTTAATGTATTTCCAACTTGTATTTGTGATCAGCTTTACTGATAAAATTCCTATTTTTAAATAAAATTTATGAGATTAATGAGATTTCTACATCTTAATGTCTATGAAGAGAAGAAACAGACTGATTTTTTTTTTTTTTTCAGGAACTATGATAATGTGGAAAGCAGTTTAAAGAACTCAGAAATGATTTGATTGGTTAAATATAGATATATCATCTATTAATGTTTCATTCAAATTAAATATTAAAATTCCTATAGTGTCAGGTGTCAGACCAGAAAATGAGTTACTTTTTGTGTTATCACCAACAAACAGATCATTTATAAATACATGCTTCAGTACTTTGAGCACAAGTATTTGAATGTTCTGATAAAAATTAATCTTGTAGGCCTTCCCACTATTTTATTTCTTTGACTGTTTTTTATAAATCTATCACACTGTAATCTGTTTATTAACTAGATCTTCAAAACCTTCTTAACATCACAATTATACAGTATTCACAAAGATTTTTTAGTAACAAAATTATCTTCTTGATAATCTTTATCTTTTGTCTTCTAATGTGTCACTTTGACTTTAATCTGACAGAGAACAATTATAAATTTTTGTTCCACAATAAACTTGAGTAAATTGAAAATAGAAAGTAAATTCATGAATATGCAGATATTTGTGTTGTTACTATTTATGTTTGTATGTTTTTATAATTCTTTAAGTTGATTAAAAAACTTAAGATAATTACAGTGTACATTTAAAATTGTATTGCATGAGAAGTAAATCCTAATTTTTTTTAATTTTAATTTTTTGTGATATCTCAAATTATGTATTTACTAATAATGTTCTATTTCGAAAGTAAGAAAAATTATATTATCAGATATAAACCTTTAATTTGTAACTTATAATTTGATAAAAATGATTTTTTGATTAATAAATATTATTTTAAAATTAATGTGTTTCAATAAAATATTGCAAATAAAGATAATATTTTGTATTATATTTTAAGTCATAGACATTTAAATTCTTATATGAGTAAAATTGACTTTTAACAATTATTTAAAGTTGCCAGTATTAATGGTTGAATATTGGTGGCAATGGTTATACAATAATTTAAATGGTTATTTATCATTTAATATATAATTTTACATTTATTATTGTTATATAGGGTATATGAGCACAGACTTTCACATGACCCACCACTCCACTCTATCTAATAACACTGATACACTTAAACACATATATGTTGAAAAGATAAATAATCACCAATATATTTATTGTTAGTTTATTTACAGGATCTTCTTTCTTGTCTAGTTATACAATTTACTACTGTCTTATGCCTAGTGATATAAATATTTTTTGTTATTCAAAATATCATAGAAATGATTAAACATAAAAAATATGACAATTCTTTCACTTTTCTTAAATACATTTAGCAGCAATACATGGTCACTGGAAAACATTTGCCTCACTCTTAATTTTAATGGAAATAGTTTATATAATCAATTATTATTTTATTATTTTTATGGTAAATATCCATGAATGACATGTGATAACAAGCAATATGTTTTCTGAGCTTTTTATCAATTTCATCAAATAATTCCTAGTGAATAAAAATAACATAGCATCACAAGCCCATAAACTAAAGGATTTTCATTATTGCCCTATAATATGCACATTCCTTATCTAATATCTTTATAAATAATAAAGTAATCTAGAATTGATTGTTCAGAAGTTTGCATAATTTTCAAGCACCAAACTAATTCAAGGATCTCTGTCTCTTGATTCATTTGACCATCTCATGCTATATGTTTAAAATCTGTCACACAATATTTATAGGTATTGAATGGCTTTGATTATATATTATTAAAATTCAGATTTATAATTAAATTAACCATCATTGCTTTTATTCACATCCTTTTTAATTTTCTTTTACATAACTATCTTCAATTACATAAATTAATATGGAGTCCAGTCATAAAGAAACTCGCAAGGCTTCAGTTATCTCAGTGCATTAACTATAACAATACATTGCATAGTTAATCACAGTTTCATTCTTTAATTACACACATAGCATTTATGAACCTTTTTTTTTAACTTTTTATTCTTTGCCTTTCTTTTTACCTTTGTTTTTTTTTTTTACCCTCTTTCTCTTCTGGGATTACATTAATTATACATATTTTGAGAATGGTTGCTAATGATGACTAAATATATGTGTGTGTGCCTGTGTTTAACCTTTATATTTTGAGTTTGATGCAGACTTGCTTTATGCAAGAGAAAATTATATAATGGATTCAAATTAATAAATATGAGTATTAGATGATGAAATATGCAAATCATCAAAATAATAGCCAATCCCACGCAAGCTGCAACATGTATGGGGATAGTCATTTCTTAACTTTCTGTAGATAATTAGACTAATATTTTTTCTATTTGTAATTTAATTAAAATGCTCCTCGTTGAGTGACTTATATTATAAAAACATACATATATAGTATAAGCTAAGTATAAAAAAAAAAAAACTAAGTATAAAGATTACAATAAAAAATTAGATAATTTTAAAAATCACACTATTTATTTTTCAGATGGTTATTCCGAGACGTGCCTTTTTTCCCACAAATAAAATTCCACTCTATTCTAAGAAATGATTATTTCACATACAAAAAATAATATGTATATATAATTAAAACAAGTATTCTTGAGATTTATTAGTAAACAAATTAATAATACTGACAATAATAAAAAACTTAATTACAGGATTGTATAACAATATTGGTTATAATTCATGATTGGTTTTCCCTAGGGCTCAGTACATAAATATTTAAAAGTAAGTAAATTTAAAGATGACATTTATATGAATCTTTTTAAACTTTTCTTTGAATTGTATTTTTTTTAGAAATTGGTGAAAATTCTGAATATACTGAAAACTCTTTCGATTAAAAAAAGAATCCACTGCATTCCAAAAATATTTGAGATTTAGATTAAAGTTTTATTAAATTGATAATAACACATAAACAAATATCAATGAATATTAGTTACAATACAGGTAATATTTTTCTACATTTTCTATTACATCAAAAAAGGATCTAGAATAAGCACATTTTATCCTAAACATACTTTATAATGTAAATAGCAAGTCATATCTTTATGTTAAACTTTGATTGAATAGGTTAATGAAAGAAAAAAAACCTTTTTTATATATATATTTGCATGTTTCATTACATATTTCATTAAAAAAAATTAATTTTAATAATATCCACATATATGAAATTTTTAATATACTACAAGAGACATTTTTGGTTTGTTTCAGGACTAAAGTCATTAGTTAAAGTTAAATTTTATTTCAATGATTTTTTTTAAAAGTTATATCTTGAGTTATTCTTGAAAACCTACCTGTCTATCCTTAATAATAACTAAGAATCAAATAAATAAAAGTATAAATTCAGGTGACCTTCTAGGCAGGGGTGGAAAAATAGTGGCCCATGGACCACATGCAGCCCACTAAGAGTTTTTATGCGGCCTGCCAAGACAATCAGAAAAATCCACCTTGAAATGAAATTTCCTTCCTGTGCATGACCAAAGATTTGTTTCACATTTTCCACTAGGACAGCCATGTCAATACACATACGCAAAGTAGATATGATGTGCAGTGCTTTTCAGTTGATGTGGTTAATTTCAATTTTGACTTTTAGTGAAACCATGAACACTCCAAAAAATATAAAATTGGTGATGAATGTCATGTGTTTAATGAAGAATGGACAAACAAATATTTTTTTGGTAATACAGGGAATCAAGCAGTGTATTTATTGTGTCATGAAAAAAGGTGTGGTCCTCCGCTAACCTTTGCTCCACAAAGTGGCCCCTGATGCACACCTCTGCCAACTCTGTGGCCCCTGAGCCAAAACAATTGCCCACCCCTGTTCTAGGTTAAAAATATGATTAATGATAGGCTTAAAAAGCTAATAATCAGAATTATATTTCTTTTTCAATAAGAATAATTTTAACTACATCAATAATAATAATTTAGCTGAACAAAAGATACAAATTAGTATCAACCTTTTATAATAGATTTCATTTTTACATAAACATTATTTCATCTTTTTTCTATTTATGATGTTCACTTAAAAATGAACATTAAAAAAAAAATCAATTTCTGATTCTTGTATAACTGAATTTTTTCCAAATAGTTTATTATCCTTTGGCTTTCCAAGATGTTCAATGGTACATCATTAATGTCAAATCCATCAATCATATATAACTAGCCTTTCATTTTTTTACCATCAATCTTTTCATTTTTTCTAATAAATTAGATTATCTCATAATATGTTTAAAAGTAATTTAAACTTGATCATTTGCACTTCAAAAAAATTGAGTCCAAATTTGAATGAATATCCACTCATTTGTTATTCATTTTACTGTCATTAGTACCATTACTTTTTCTATTATTCTTCCATCCAATTTTAACATCCATAGAGTGGAATAGAAAATTTTAAAATATTGCAATTTTTATTTTTAAAAAATGCATCTCTATCCAATGGTATTATTATTATTATTGAAGAGACTTCCAGGAATCACATGGATAGCATTTCTTCAGAATAATCTATCACATGAATGTTTTATTTTTCAGGCTGTTTAAAAGTACATCATTATTGTACTGGTGGAAGTAATCCATATATACTTTCTATTACCATCAATATTTTTAAGCATTGTATACTTTTATAATGAATTAGATTATCTCAAAATATGAACAAAAGTGACATAACCTTAAGCTAATGATTGGTGCATCATATAGTGGTAACCTTGATAGATCTTTTGGTTCCTGCATCTTTTGCATTCAATGAATAAATCAAGGAAACAAAAACTCAAAAATCAAGAAGGCTTAAAAACAATTTCTATATTTTTGCCATCAAATTTAAGGTACTTGTTGTATATCCATTATAATCTTTGTTTTTTAAAATTAGCTATAATATTTTTTCATATAGTTTATTAATTTTTCTAACAAATGTGTTGTTCGGGGCTTTAGAAAATTAGCTAAAATATTTTCCATTAATTATAAATTCATGAATTCATTCATATCTCTCTTAAATCCAATCTATTTTTTCATTGCATATTAATTATATAAATTAAATAGGTATGATGAATGCAATTCTAATTAAACATTTTGACAATTTGCTGATATGTTTTACCATAAACTTATTTTAATATTAATATTTAATACTATGTAAACATTCTTTACAATAATAATAAAATTATCTGCTTTCTAAAAAAATTTCATGGTTTATTGAATTAATAAAGTTTATACAAAAAGTAAAATAAACATGCTCAGTAAAATGAAATTAAAATGGGATGATATTACAGCAACATTTATATGATTTTACTGACAATATTCATAATAAAAAGCATCATAATGACAATAGTAAAATGTTGTTAACTACTCAAAACAAATTCACTTTAAGTTATTATAATCACAAAGATAGTGCAAAATAATATATATTGACAGAAATACTTTGTTTAATGGCATCTAGCCTTGTATACAATTTATTGAGATTAGTTTCATATGTATCATAATATGAAAATATTTTAATCAGTATGAGCGAGATTTCAGAAAAATAGCGAAAAGCATCAGCTTAGGAAATTTTAGTATTTGTTGCAAGGCAGCAATAAGGCCAGAATTACCACAATAAGATGTCCAATAGGCAATAACAATGATTATTCTAATATAAGTTATGCAACACCCTAAAGATTAGCAGAATCAAACTAAAATTTCCAATGTCATCAAGGTTGGGCATATGCATAATTGAGATTACATAAAACCAAATGTAGTCTATATCATTTTCTATGGAATTCAAAAACTTTCTTTGACATTGACATGTGAATATTATTTGCTAATTATCCATTAGCAATTCACTGTTTTCTATAAAAAATCACTACAAAAAATTATCTATAATTATACTCTGTCATCTCTAGGTCATATTTCTGACATTATGATTTGTCAATAGTAAATAACAAAAATATAACTGCTTATGTTATTATTCCATTTGAGTAGTAATTTATGTCTATTTTTTAGCAAAATGTTGCAATTATATACTTATTTCCGAAAATATTTTTAAGAGACTCAGATTCTCATTTGATCCACTAGATTTTTTTTATCTTCCCCGTTAAAGATGTATGGAGCATTATTAAATAATACTTGTAAGAGGTTTCTGAGCATTCTACATTTACATACAATTTTGAAAACAGACAATATTAAGTAAAAGTAATACATATCATGTTACCACAAAACATTATGTGATTAAATCTGTTGATATCTATTAATGCCACATCATTCATTTCAAAAATCATTCTTATAAATATGAGTAACAATGGATACTACATAAGAACACATACAAATTTTAATTGTCTTTTTTTTGATTGTAATTACATTCAGCAACAGTTTTTCCTTTTATTGTGTTATGCAAATTAATGACTTTTAAATTAATCAAAATGTTCTACATGTTGAACTCAAAGACTTATCTGCATGTATGCATAGATTGATTCTAAGTCAGCAACTATGTATTTTAGTGAATTTACCTTAATAAAAATGAACAGTAACCAGAAAATAGTCTGATGTTTTATTTTGAATTATCTTCTGGTATTCACTGACTATTTACATTTACATGGATGGTTTTTAAATAAAAAAGTATTTAGTGATTTTAATTAAGCCAATAAACATAACATGACCATCACTTCTTATGCTTGTGTATAACTATTGTTAAAACAGGCAAAACTCACTATATGTATTGCCACACACAGCAAGCTAGAGTAATCAATGGATGCCAGAAGGCTTGTAGTCTGTGGATATTGGATGAGTAGGCACTAGATGAGGATTTTATGCACAAGCCTTCTGGCATCCATTGATTACTCTAGCTTGCTGTGTGTGGCAATACGTAAAGTGAGTTTTGCCTGATTTTAATTAATATTGTCTAATCTACATTGAGAAAATAATGTGGAAAATTCTCAGTGTTACTTTGTTTTGATATATGCTTCTATATTGGATCAATTTAAATTGTTTTTTAAAATTACATGTTATGATAAATTTGATGATTTATGTTATTCTTCGAAGTGAGGTAATTATAATAGATATAAATTTCTCAAGTAAATAACAAAATCAACAAATAACTAATAATAATACAAATTAAAGTAGATGAAAAATAAAAATTAATGCATATTTCAGCCAATGAATGGCTTTTTTTCAGATTGCCAAGAAATAATATAATCCAAATATTAATGATATTTTTTTTAGTATAAGAAGACTCTTTTTGTTTCTTTTTTCAATAACATTTCAGTTTATTGATTAAAGTATGTGTTTTATGTATATGGAAGAAGTAAGGGTTATGTGTTAAACAATTTAATAAAGAAAATTCAAACCATAATACTCATATTGTGGATTGTGATGATCATTGTCTATATGTGTATTCTATTTTAACTTATTTATGAACTTGTGTGGAAAAGAAACATAATATGTTCACTGAAAATATACTATGCGTTAAATTCTCTACCACACACATATATAATTCATTCATATATGTAATGAGACGTTAACGTAATTTGTTGGGTTTTTTTAAATTAACATTCTTTAATGAATGCAATTAAATTTTTAAAGTTCAATATAGAACATTCCCATGGACGATATAAAAAAAAAGATGGTTAATATATAATTTAGCCCTCTTCCTTTGTTACTTTCAAGTTAATAACAACATTTTTATTTTACATTAAGTTGAAAATATTTTTTTCAAAATGTTTTATCAACCCTGAGAAATTACACATGTACATTTTCATATGAATATTGTAATTATAAGTTTAAATTATAAGTTAATCATTATAAAAATATGCGAATCGATCAAATTACATATATTAAAAAGTTTATAATATTTAATTAACAAAAAAGTTATACATTTGTGATTTTGATAACTTAACTTGATTTATAAATATATTAATTAAGAATGCATTTCCTTTTATTTCTAGATAATTATTTACCGAAGCACTTTTACTATGCTATTAATCAAAAATATTGTTAACAATTAAGAGTAAGTTATCTAAACTTGTTTGCTTTCATACAACAAACTTATTATTTGAATAATATTATGAAATCTTTTTGTAAACAATATATTTATGTTTAGATTTTTAAAAAGAAAGAATATATCTATCATAACTTTTAAAAAAACACTTGACTATTGATATGAACCATTTCCAGTTCCTGGTGGTCGATCAACTGCTTTTAGAAAAGAACTGTTTAAGCTTAATAATTAATATTTAGTGATTTATTAATTAACTTTAATATTAAATTTACAATTTTGTAGATAAAAAGTTGTCTTGCATTGGTGGTCGAGAGGTCAGCGCGACTGCCTTGTACTTGCAGTCAGTTGCCCGGGTTGCGGATTCGCGTCCCGGCTGATGCTATGACACTTAAAAAAAAAAAGTCAGAAGAAGATATCATTAGATGATGAAGATTTATTCTTTCTCGTCTTTACTTAATTAAACGTTTAGTTAAGAATAATTAAAACTCATTTATCGACTAATAAATTAAATGCTTAGCTAATGTCTAACTAATGTGCCTATAGAATAGTTAGTTATCTGAAGGAAAAATTCCAAGTTGGTTTTGAACCTGAAAATTTTGAGCTCCAGGGAAGGTGAATTGAGACAAATTCATGTGCTACCACTACATAATAAGGTATTTTAAAATGTACACATGGACACATGTGTATATATTTAAATCTTCCAATTACATGCTAGTACTATCACTCAACAGATCAGCATCACCTGCAGAAGAGAGGAAAATAATACCTCTGGAAACATTGTGCTTACACTAACCCATGAGCTATTACTAACAGTTTGATGTAATTGGAAGATTTAAATATATATATGTTTGTCTAAGAGTTTGCGATGATGGCATTTCACTTGTAATTATATATTGGACTATTTCCATCATCTAGAATTAATTGTTAAATGGTTTTAAAAAAATTCAACTTTATTTAAACATTTCAAATGCATTCAATTATTAGTAATACTACACAGGTTAGTAAATAATACAATATTTTGAAAGATATTCTTTTTTCTTTGAGTATTTCTAACCTGATCAGTGGCAAAACTAATATAGGAACTTACTCTATGATGCTCTAATCAGCTAGGTTATACTTATTTTTGAAAGTTCTTTTGATTTCATAATTTTTTTCTTAAAGATTTTTGAGCAGTTTCCAAACATTATGAATTATCATAACTGAAATTCAGTATTAATCTAATGAGCCCAGATTCAATTTCTTTGTTAATACAATAATTAGTCAATCTATCAACACCTGAAAAAAAGCAGAGAATAATATCACATAAAATATTGTATAATATTAGTTGAATGTATTGGAAAGTTTAAATGAAGATTGAATTTTTCTAAAAATATTTAGCAATGGAATTCTAGATAATGGAAATAATCCAATATATATATATATATTCATAGTATTATTTCTGGGAGCTTTCATGTAATAAAAATATAATAATTAAATAGCTGACATTTCCTCAGAGCTTCTTTTTTCTCAAATCATAAGAATGCATGAGGTGAGATTTTAAATAGTTACTTTTTTGTTGTTGTTATTTTCTCTTCGTTCTTAAATTCTATTGGTTGAAAAGTTTTAAAAAATATTTTATCCTCCAATAGCTTTTTCCAAATATTGTTAATTTTCTTTAATTCACACTCATTTATGCTATTAGGCCTTTTAAAAATCTGTTTAGCTTCCCTTAGCATTCTCTGGTCATATTGTTCAATTTCTGCCAGAATATGTGTTTTATTAAAATTGCCATGGTTTGTTAATTTAATGTGCGAACAAATGGCTGATGAATTAGATTTTTCTTTAACTGCCAAAATGTGTACTTTCTTTCTTATGTTTAATATATGAGTGGTCTGTCCAATGTATGAATGTAAACAAACTTTACATGGAATTTCATATACACCATGAGACTACAAAGGAATTTTATCTTTAGGACATGGAAATACTTCAGATTTTTTAAAATGTTGTTCATATTATTTTTCTTTAGAACATTAGCAGTTTTATCAATTACTCCCTTTACATATGGCAGAACAGTCTTCATTTTTGGAATATCAAAATCTTTTTTCTTATTATATAAAAAAAAACTCTATTAATAATCCAGTATTAACTTCTATTTTTATGGAGAACTTGAAAAAGAAAATTTTGATATCAGCAGTTAAAAAACCATCTGTATGGCTGAGGTATGATGATAATATCTTTGTTATTTGGTCTCATGGTAAGCATGCTAATGATGAATTTTTAATTTTTTTAAATTCTTTTCACAACAACATCAAATTTACTATGGAAGTAGAAAATAATAACCAATTTCCATTTTTAGATATTTTAATTGAAAGAAAGTAAGATGTTTTATATCCCATAATATAGAAAGCAAACACATGCTGGGAGATATCTACATTTTTCTTTTCATTACTATGCAGCACAATTATTTTCAGTGGCAAAGTCATTGTTAGATAAGACTAAGAGACTCTCTGATGGTAGCCATTTTTACCAAGATATCTATGCTACTAAAAAAATGCTTCTTCATAATGGTTGTTATCACAGTATTGTTAATAGGGTTTTTTATATAATAAGAAAAAAGATTTTGATACTTCAAAAATTAAAACTGTTCTATCATATGTAAAGAAAGTAACACACAATTTATATTATATTTAAAAAAATTAATGAAGTATTTCCACATCCTAAAGATAAAATTAATTTAGAGTTTCATAATGTATATGAAATTCCATGTGGAATTTGTTTACATTCGCACATTGGACAGACCAATCATAAAATAAACATAAGAAAGTTGGCAGTTAGAGAAAAATCTAATTTATCAGCTATTTAGTCACACATTAAATTAACTAACCATGACATCGATTTTAATAAAACACATATTCTGGCAAAAATTGAATAATATGACCGGAGATTGCTAAGGGAAGCTATAGAGATTTTTAAAAGACCTAAGAGCATAAATGAAAACTGTGAATTAAAGAAAATTAACAATATTTGGAAAAAGCTAATGGAGGATAAAATATTTTTTAAAACTTTCCAACCAATAGAATTTAAGAATGAGGACAAAATAACAAAAGAAAAAAATAATGGTTTTAAATCTCATCACATACATTCTTATGATTTAAGAAAGAAACTCTGAGGAAAGTAACTGTTATTGTACTGAAACATCAGTTATTTAGTTATTATATTTTTATTACATGGGAAGCTCCCAGAAATAATACTTTAAATACATATATACACCTGGGTCTCATTTTACGTGATAGATAGGTTCCTCAGAAAACACACACAAAAGAAATCTCACAAAAATAGACGTAACTTACTTTGAAAAAGGGGAGATATGGACTGTGATTTTTCAAAAATCGCATAAAAGCAAAGCACCAATGTAAAATTACTTTAAAATTCGTGCAAAAAAAAAAAAACAAGGAAATAAAATATGACTAATAAAAAATTTCAAATTTGAAAAAAATTGATACAAGATAAACTTTTTTTAACTATAATATTTAATTTTATTCAAAACAATATATTTTTATGCATAATTTACAGGAGTAATTTACATTTTTTTATACACGTTTTAATTTTTTTTTTTTTGCGAACCTGCAAGTGCAAGGCAGTCACGCTGACCTCTCGACCACATTTTAATTATTATCGCTATTTGCCGATAAACAGGTTCGTTTGCAAGCTGGTAAAAAATCAGATTCTTCACAAGAGGAAATACAACTAGCACCAACTTCACACTCATGTTGTGTTAATGGTTTTCTGGTGACAATGTAATTAGTAATTAATCTTTGAGATGATGATTTTATTAATTGTTTATAAAGCTCACGACATCCAGACATACAACCATTTAGCTCTCGTTGGAATTTAAGAGCACGTTCATGATTAGTGTCATTAATAAGAAAATAATTTACCAACTGATTAGAAAGTTGAAGACCTTCTCGAATCATTTTTGCAGTGAAAGGAACAGGTTCCACTTCTGTTTCATTATCTTTTTCTACACTGCTGGGAAAAATTTAATTAAAACTAACAACTAAAAATTAAATTCTTATTTTTGTCTTTAATTTTCAATTCTGTTTAAAAATCAAATTTTGCTTCACATCACATTAATTTCAGGTCACCTTAAGTAATTTTTAAATTGTTAATTACAATTAAAAATCAGATTTGAATTTTTAATTGGCAAATTTAATTGTGCCCACTGCCATTACTCACCTTTTAAAAATAAACTTGCAGACACTAAATGATTAATAATTGATTACGTTCTTTTCTAAAAAGCAAAAACAGAATGTTATGTTTGAACAAATTTACATTATAATCTTGTAAAATTTAATGTGTGTGCATAAAATGTGGAAATCATGATTTTAATTTCATTACTGCATAAAATCTTACTATTATAAAGCACTGAAAATATTGAAATTATTAAGATGAAAGTCAAATTCCAATAATGTGCTATTACTTTAAATATGATGTAAGTGCGCAAAATTTATTATTTAAAGTAATAGCGCATTATCGGAGTTCGACTTCCAATCTAATACAGTGTTAATGGATAAAAAAAAACCACATACAAAAATATTAAGAAGAAACATGAATCGTGTAACTTCAAAATCGCATTAAATAAATCCGCATAAAACGAGACCCAGGTGTATATTAGAAGCTGTTAAGTTATTAATGACTTTTACAGTTTGAAAATAATGGAGTGACCTTCAGATATAAAAATTAATTATGAATTATTAATAAGTAGAGAGAGGTAACAATATTTCATGCTATATTGGAGAATATGATGTTGATTCTCAAACACTAGGCACTGTTCTAAGACAAGTTGTTTTTTCTTTCATTACTTGTGTTTTTTCTTTTTTTTTATCTTACTGCTTTTAATTTCTTAAGTTGGTATAGAATATAATTGTCAAGAGCTTTTAATTCTATTTATCAATTTTTGACATAAGTATGTACATGGAAAATATAAAAAGTCTTCAGTATTAATAAAATATATTATGCATCCAAAGAAACATATTCAATCATACATGGGCATGTAATACCTGACCTAATTTTTCTATTGAAATTCTAAGAAAAAACAGACTCTATGAAATGTTAATAAATATATGAAGGATCATTTTTAAAGTAAATAGATACACTCAGTGAATGAATTTTCTCATTAAATATTTTTGAGATCTATTCTAATGGGAAAAAGTACTTAAGATCATCAAACCTCTCTGATTTAATTATGTTAAATTGAGACACATTTCTCTAAATGCATTAAATGTGGCAAAAAAATTCAAATTAATTCCTTTTATAGCAATTATCAAAAGCCAAAAATCATGGACAAATGTTATCTCCTCAAGCAATATTCCATGCCTAATTGTTGAAAATTATAACAGTATCTTTCATCAAATAAAGCACATTATATTAACAAACAATACTCTGAAATATATGAATAAGTATGGGAACATCCTGCTCAGAGTGATTCATCTTCATATATCTTATCTGATGTATCTCCTAAACAAATCTCATATAATGTATGAAAAGCTTAAAAGTGAGTTATATATACTAAGGCAGATTATCTATAATAATACCCATGTGAAAGAATTTCCAAATCTTGAAGGGGATTAAACAGTTACTTTAATCTTTGTTAATCATCATGAAAGAATCTAAATCTTTCTGAGGCATTGATCTAATGCTGTAATTAAATAATAGTTATAATTTAAACATTTTCATGGTTGATTTTAAGTACATTGGCTTTATAATATTTGTTGAAAACAATTAAAATGATATTTTTATACTCACAGACACAAAAATATCACCTCAATAAACTCTCCATCCTTAATGCTTTGGAGAGAAATCATATTGTTATAGAAAAACCAAATAGATAAACAGCACAAAGTCTTGTAGTACTAATAAATGCTTGTATCCCTTTTAAAAAATTAAATGTATTATACTTATCTGTTAACATCATTTTTATTAGACTTTCAATATATTTTTATCTTGCAAATATTTAATCTTTTGATAAAGTGAAAGTCAAGACCAGCAAATTCCATATTGCCCAAAGAAAAATTTTGCATAGCTAATAGTTGCCATTATAAAGAATTGCTACTGACATTAAATATTGATCTCATTCATCTGACTTATGATCATTATAATTCTTTTATCTATTAGGGCAGGAGATATTGTTTTTCTTGGAGCATAAAGTCTTTACACAATTTTTTTTTTCGAATCTCTATCTAATTTCAAAGTCAATATAACTATATCTTATATTACTTTTTTCTATCATACCTGTGTCACAGAATAACTGTAATATTCTAATCTATATTTACATGATGCCTTATCACTTCAAACATACTTTTTATGATTTCTTTAGCATAATAGTAACAGCATTTCAGGTAATAATGTAGCTCCTGTTTAATCTCAGATGTGTTCCACAGCATTTTAGACAAGTTATATCACAATCATTTAGCGGATTCTTGTTCTAAATATCTTATAAAACAATGTATGCATAATATTATTGCAGCATTTAAGATTACTTTACTTTTGGTTGAGATGAAACTACTTATTCACAGATTGCAAAATGGAGTTACTCAGCTGATATCACTTTTCATGCTAAGAAAAGAAATATCAAATCTACCAAAACAGGCAAATTGTGCTAGTTTGGTCCCATTGTATGCACTGTTTTAATTTTATTGAAAAGTGGGTTCCCCTACCAGAAAATTTTGATATGGAACTACTAAAGTATCTAAACCATAATTTAGTAATAATTGATAGTTATATATTTTATTCTAAAAACAAGATCATATTACATCAAAATAATTACATTTCAATACATCAGATTTCCTAGTGATTGTGTCCTTAAATAAAAATTATCTTTTTTTTTTAGAAGTAGATAAAATGTCATTTTGAATTACATGTGTCAAATTAACTCAACCCACATCTTTAACACCATCCACTTTAAATAAATACAGTAATGATTATTACTAATTATTTATTAAACTAGAGATTATCCCTAGTACAGATATAATCTTTAAAACTCAATTAAAAATTAATATATCTGATTTTTTTAAATTAAGCACACACATACGGAGTTATTGACATTTATTTTTCCCATGTGTAATATTTTTATAAATATATTAAACAACCTCAGTACTGCCACATATTCTTTTAAATTCATATAAATAAGGATACAATAAAAGACAAATGATTCTCTTTGTTTATATAAAATTTAAAAGACTATGTGGTAGTATTGAGGTTACTTAATATAAATCTATAAGTATCTTGACTACATGATTTCACTAATGGTATAGAAGTGTTTTGATCAGCTTTATACCTCCAAAATAGATATACCCAATCCATCTATCAATGTAGTACTTCTCATCAACGAATATAAATATTCTCAATTCCTCTGTTAATTATATATTATAACACTAGAACTCATAAATTAAATATTTTTTTTACATCCTTAGGAAACTAAATAAGCTTTTTATTCCCAAAATTTATACTAAACACTAAGCTTTAAGAGGCAAGAATTTACACTTATTGCTGTAGACATTTTTTTTCTGTAACTACAATGTATAATTACTTTATGACCAGATTAACCAAGTTAAAAAATTATATGTTTATTTCCTCTTCATTTAGACCAAGTTATTTCTATTTACATTGGCCCATTAATTCAAACAATTAGAACAAAATATGGAAGGTCTCGTCTCGTCTTGGTAATTCTGTTCATGCTATTTCTTTTGCTGATAATATTCTCATAATATTCAGAAGTATCACTAATAGTCTTCTAGTTCTAGACATCTTTAAATAATTTTAAGAGGTAATAAGATCCACAATTATATTAATTAAAACATCAATATGGCAGCTGTCCACAGATCTCTTGTGATCAGAAGTATATTCTCTTATTCTTCTCTTTCACTTTCTTTGCATATCTTCATATAATCATATATATTGCTTATAACACTTCTTTCATATACACTTTAATGCAACAAATTTTCTTAAAAACTTCTTTATTTTCCTTACAGTTTCAACTGTCCAGCAGTTTTCATCAGAGCTCTATCTTCTTCTCTGCTTTAATTAAAATGCCAGAGAAAAAGATAGAGCTCTGATGAAGACTTCTGGACAGTCAAAACTGTAAGTAAAATAAAGAAGTTTTTAAAAAAATTTGTTGCATTAAAGTGTATATGAAAGAAGTGTTATAAGCAATATATATCTCTTGTGATCTCTGTTGTTTATAGAATGCTAGCATTAATCTTAGTTATTTCACTAACTCTCCAAACTAAGTTATGCTACCATTTTAATGAATTAATCATTAATACCTTTAGAACAAAAATATATTCTCAAACTGTGTTATTCTATTGTGAAAATTCACATAGTGAATACAAAACTTGGTGGTCTTCCAGAATATTATAGCCCATGAATATATATTTTTAACATGACTATTAATAATCTCATATTTATAATGTAATCATATGTCTGGTATTCATTCTTATAACTACTCTTAGTTGATTCAATCTCTTAGTCTATTTTGAGAGGAAGCCTAAATTTGATATGTGCCAAATCTTTTCTGTCATACATATCAGCTACATTCACCCAAATTTATTTAACACAGTCCTGTAGGCAGGAAAATACTCTTTAAAAATCATGTATTATGATTTTATTAGACTAATATAACATCAAATCCATAGTTGATTCTCATACAAGGAACTTGAATTAAAAAAATATTTTCCTCTACTTCATTTATTTACAATTAATTACATTTGATCATCATTAAGAGTTATGGATTTTTGCTTGTCATTTTCTTAAGACAATTCATTTAAGAATTTTAAACTTATATTATAAACTTTGCATCATTAAGATGTAACCATGCTATATATTACAATTTATTAATGAAGTACTAAATCTAAACAAAGCCACCTTTATGTATTTATGTGTGCATGTATATTAATATAATCAATTGAATTTGATAATTAAAACTTAGTTAATTGAAACACTTTTAAGGTTTAACATTTTTATATTTATATAAATTAATATATTTTTATATATCAGATATTTAAATGTATAGGGAAAAAAACAATTCAGAATCTGTGATGAAACCAATAAATTAGATGTTAAAACAGAGGCAAAATTCTCCATATAGTAGTGCTACTCAGTGCAAGTCAGAGTAATCAATGGATGCAAGAAGGTTTGTACATAAAATCACTACTTAGTGCCTACTCATCCAATATCCCCAGACTAGTTTCTAACTTGTGGCTTTCATCAATGAGGAACCTTGGATCTGAGTGACATGACTGTATGGAGAGTTTTGCCTCTGTTTTATTGAGCAAGCATAAAAAATGGTAATCATGTGATGTTTAATGGTTTAAATTAGATGTTGCTTATACTACTTTTTGTCACACTAATGAATTATGTTAATTTACTTTATGTTATTGCTTTTCCTCATTACTAAAATCATTAGAAAATTTGACATTCCATAAAATGTGTATAAGTATATATGTTTATATACATAGGCAAACATATAAATAAAATATAAAAAGAATTTATAGATCATTATTTATAGAATCATAATCTATGGATATGATATGATGCAATATGACTACTCTTTTATCAAATTTCAGAAATCTCTCATCCACTATGCCCAGAGAAATCTGTTAGCCACTTTAACTTTCCTTTCCATTCCCCATCATAAGTTTTTCCCATATTCTTCTCTATCCTGCTCTATTCCATTTTCACAACATCATCTTTGTCATTCTATAGCTTTTATATCTAGATTCCCCTTATTTTTTTTTGAAACCCAGCATAAAAACCAAGAACTCGCTTTCTGTATACTCACTTTGTTTCTATTTATTTTCCTACAACTTAATATATTTGTGCTCTTTCTGCTTATAAGCATTTGCATTCCATTAGCAGATGTCTTATATTTTTGATGCCTTCCTTACATAATTTGCAGACTAAATCATCCACATTTCTCCATTTATGTGTATACTCCCTTGTCACTAATGATCCTGTTTGAGCCTTAAATTGTAAACTACTTTCCTTGCTATTATCATAAATTAACTAACACCCAATATTCTGGGTTACTTCTATTTTCACTGAAACTCTTTTTACTCCCCATACTAATTCTCTATCTTTCCAATTCCCTATTTTTTATTAGTACATCTATTCTTCTATCCCATTCTTTGCCACTATAACACTCAACAATTCCCCCACCACAATCATCCCTGCTTACCATACTACTTTTCTCATTCATCTTGTTGCCTGTCATTTACTTGTAACCCAACTAAATACTATTTGGCTATTCTCTTACTATCCATAAATTGAAATCTACCAAAAATTTTAATTTGGCTTTTTGCATCTCTCATATAAAAACTTGACCATCCCATTTTTCCTTGAATTGCTTTATTTGCCATCCACACATTTGCATCTAATACATGCCTTCCTAATTCTATTTGTATTTTTTCTAAGTAATCTAACACTCCTTTACTGACACATAATGTATCATTACCACAACTTAATCCAGTTACTGACACTCCCATACAATTCTTGCTACATCATATTTATTATAAGAAAACACTGTTAATTTATCAGTTGCTTTCTTTTCTTTGCTTCATTTATCATTTTTTCCCTCCCATTCATCCAAGCAATTTTTCTGATTACTCATGATGATTCCTAAATTCATACCTACTCATGACATTTAACTTTATATCCCCCAATAAAAATTATTTCTTTTCTCTTTCCCCAGCATTTCTCATTGTTATTTTTGATTTTTCTTCACTAAATTTAATCCCAATCTCTGACTACAACATAACTTCCATACCTTTCCTAGTGCACAAGAAAATATCATCAGCAAATAAAAGACCTGATAATGTATGCATTCCCTTGCCATTTATTAATGATATCTCTACCCCTCTTCCTTGTCTTTCTATTGCCCTCTTCATTTCTCTCAAATATAACAAAAACAAAATAGATGACATAGGGCATCCTTGTCTTAGTCCCAGCCCATTTTAAACTTTAACTGATTCTATATTTCCTAATTGATACATAATTATTTTCATACATTCTCTTAATAAGATCACTAAAGCTTCATTCATTCCCAAAATTATTAAACTTACCCATAATCTATTTCTATTTACTCCATCATATGCATTCTCTATATCTATAAAGACCATATATAACTCTACCTATAAGTTGTGTGACAACAAATAAACTATCTCGTATATGCCTATCCATTCTAACCTGTATTCCTATTCATATCTATATCTACTATGTGCCTATCCAATCTAAAACCTCCTTGCACTTTTCCCACTATATTATTTTTTTCATTCATTTTGCCACCCTTCCAGTCACCATATATGCAAAAACTTTATATAACACTGACATTACCACTACCAATCTATAATTGTTTATCTTTCTATGCCCTTACCCTTTCCTCTAATAATAGCCTTACTCTTGGAATATCACATCTGTTTATGATACAACCTAGTATCAAATTAGATCCGTTTTCAAAACATTTTAATAGCATTAAAAGATGCAAATGTTCAAATTAATATTTTTCTACCTGATTTACTTTTTAGTAATATATTTTTCATGTAAGATTTAAGAAGATAATGCTGGTGCTTGTATTTAGTTTTAAACTGAATGCAGTGCAAGATATTAATCTTCGTGTTTTATAAGACAAACTGGCATACTATGTTAATATATTTAACATTTTTATTTTAATGAAGTATTAAACAAACTTTTCTTAGTATACATGTTCTATGTATTTATTTTTTGAATTACATTGTTCCAGGAAAAGTTTTAAAAGATTTTAATTACATTCTAGCTTTAGTAGTAGAATGAGACTCAATATATAAAAGTTTGTGGATCGAATTTCAATCCTACTGAATGTCACCTGACCGTCTGAACAACTAACCATTTGATTATTATATTTATTTCAAATCTTCATTAAACTTTTTTAAAAAAAAAAACAATGGTTACTTTATCAGGAGCAATGTGGCATTCAAGAATCAGAAGTGCCAGGATGAGCTCAGATTCAGGAACAGGAACTGCAGAGTTTCAATCTAGAAATGTTAAAGCTGTCAAGTGTGTAGTTTGAAAATTTTTCTTATTCCTAAATTATTTGCGACAAGAATACTTGGATAATTTGTTTTCTAAACTACATATTTCACACGTAAATAGTTACAATATCTTATATATAAAATATTCCCAATTGATTTTCTTTTTTTTTGAATTCTATTAATACATTATAAGCTGCGCATTTAAAATTAAAAATAAGTTTAAGAAGTTTTATTAAAACTAAGTTTTAACTTGTATAGTTGTCAGTTTTAAAAAACCACCCAGATATTATCATTTTAGTTTCATTCTTCTTTTTTTTTTTTTAAAAAAAAACAAACTATCCAGACAGACATTTAAATTATTGCAAAAAAGATAAACACACCTTAAACACAAACATTGCGGCGTGCATTCCAGAAAAAAATACACATACATCGATAGTTATTAAACTCGCCTCTTAATTTAAATTCTTAGGACAGAACAAAAAAACAAAACAATATCTAAACATTATATATTGTTTTTTAAAACAAAATTACGGCATAACGCTTTAATTCAAAACATTACAAACTGGAGAATTTCATTTGCATAAGAGAAATGAAAATCAAATAAAAGTGAACTCTAATAATATTTATCGAAGAAATGGTTAGAGTTGAGACAATGACTAAACTTTACTGGCAGATTGATTAATAGATTTTAAAAAATAATTTTGGAGTGGCAAAATGAAATTTGCATAAGATTTCTTTTGATAGTTAAAGTACGATGTTGAAAAGAAGCTTTGTTTTTATGTTTTAAAAGAATATGTTACCTGGTGATTTGTAAGTATATAGTGCATAAAAATATGCATCATCCAAAATCTTCAGATTTAACTATTTGAAAAGTAATAGTTACACTTTAGAGAAGACTTAATTAAATTAACTGTTAACAAATTCATTAAACCACAAATTTCTCATAACTAAATTTATACATTTAAAAGTGCCTTCTGCAACCTCTACCATCTCTTCTTTTATATATATCTGTTTTCTTTATCTTTTTTTCCTGCATTTTTTTTCTATTCTGTAAAAATTTACAAATAGCGTTATATATATCTGTTACTATTTTCTGATGTTTTATGTGCGTTGATATTTAAATATTTATTTATTCTATGTATATATTCATAATACGTTACTGATCAATTAAACTACTTAACTTACGTATATATATAATGTATAATTAATTTACATATTGATAGACCCATAGTGGCATTTTTATGCATTTTTTAAGCTTCTAGTGTTTCAAGATGTCTAAGAAACTCTTATTACATATCAATATATATATATTGTACCAGAGTAGATGATTAATAAACTTTTTGAATATTATTACGTGATGTAATTTATCAATGTGATTTTATACTACACACTTTAAATGAAGTGACTAACTATTATATGTATAAGTAGTAGGTAGATAAAATTGATTCAAAATTATCTCTAACAAAATCATTCAAAATTTAAGATAATAAACAAGATATTAATTATTAATACAATGTTTTATAATAATATAATTCTTTTTTTTCTTCAAAACCAATGAATAATAATTGATTACAAAATCAGAAACAATAAAAAGAAAAAGATAAGTAATAATAGAACAAAACAACAAAATAACCCATGATAAAGTGGTTGCCTACACATCTATCTTTCTTATGATCTAAGTTCAAATCTAAGTAAAATAAAATTATAAATCTTCTCATATTTTAATCAGACTAAAACTTTATTTCAAATAGTTGATTCATATCCAATCTAGATAACAATCCAATAATGGCCAGAAAATGAATATTCTAGCCTACTTATTAAGAAAGTAAAACAAGAATAGAAAAATACATAATCTCTATTTAGCTACTGAGTAATGCTTTCTCTCTGATTATGAGAGACTGTTAGAGATGTGCTTACCCTGAGGCCATTAAGAGAGCCATTTTACTTTATCTACATCAATTCTAATTTTAAAAATATGATATGCAAATTAGCTTCTTTTTTGTGTGTAATACAGATATTTAGTTAACAAGTAAAAAAAAAAAAATAATAATGCATCTAAAAAGAGTGCAAACATTTTACAAGATAAATAAATAAGTAAATGAAATGGAAAAATTAAAAAAATACTATCGAAATGAGTCAAAAACAATATTAATGAAAATATTTAATCTTACTCATTTCTTTTTCCATATTGTTTTGAAATAAGTTTATTAAAATATAGTCAAATCATTGCAAGAATTCACTACATTATAATTAAAAATAAAAAACATATTACATTTATGAAAGACTTGATTTTGACCTAGCTTTTTTCTCTCTCTAAAAATGACCTCATATACATAAATTACATGATTTTTTTTTAAAAAAATTTCAGTGAAATCCAAATGTAAAACAGCTTTGTATAAAGAAGTTAGATAAGTTGAGTAATATGGCTGGCTGTCTTAAAAATTTATATTTTGAATAAATCAAATCACTAGTTAGTGAGCATTTTGAAACGAATATATTCAAAGTTCCTTACTCTAAATAATTAAAGAACAAATATATAAAATTTACAATTAAAATTAACTTGTTACTTTAACAATGGAAACAATTATTTTATTACCAATACTGGTCAAAGTTAAGTATTCATTATAAGATGAAATATTTAATACTTCAAGCCTTTGACTGAAATTGACCTTTCTCTTCACACAGACACACACACACACACACATCCTAAATAATCTCTCTTGATCAGGAAAAAAGTGTAACACAACTGAAAACTATTCATATCTGACCACATTACTTTTTAAGGCTAGGTGAAATATTAACATACTGGATAATGCTATCACAACAAAAATCTTTATTAAAAAAATCTTTACATCAAGAAAGTTAGTTTGTATTTCTAATTCTGAAACAAAATGGGATATTAAAAATAAACTTATTTTAATTTAATTATATAAGCAAATTAAGATAATGGAAATGCAAGTGAATTTAATCTTAAATATTTTGCATTATTTAAATCATTATTCTGACCAGGAATCTGGCAAAAGAAGATGCTCAAAATCATTTCTCTCCTCATCCTTATTGCTTTTTATTTGTATCATCTTCTCTACAGAACCAATCTAATATAATAATATAAAGTAATATATATATACCTTTTTATCCTCTACATATTAATTAGGTAAAACTATTCTCTTCATTGAAGTGATAGGAAATATTTTTTAATTATTCTTTGCAACTGTCATCTTAATCTCTTATTTCTCAAATGTATGCACAAACTATACATTTAAATACATTTTTAAATTAAAAGTTCCAATACTCTTATATTCAACTTTTATGACACTATATTTAGCTACTTTTTTAAAACAATTTATCTATTTTAATGTTTCTTCTTTGTGCTTTAGATTATACCTGTTGTCATAGGCATCTAACCTTTTTGACAGAAGAGTCTTTATTCCTACTTCTGCAATATTACATAGGATCTGATAGATCTGTGCTAACCTTAATGAGTTTGAGCTTGATAATTCCAAATTTTGATTTAATACTCTTTAGCAGAAAATTAAAAAAGTTACTGGTATTATCATGTTAAATAGATTATAAATAAATTATATAATATGAAAGACATCAAGTAAAAGCTTGACCCAGAATTATAAGCTTTAAATAAACATTTTTCTCATATCTATTTGAGTACCATTTAGCTTGGCAAATAACTATGCTTTAAATACTTTTTTGCTTTTTGTTTTTGCTACAAATTTTTGCATATTTCCTTGAATTTCTGTAATTTGGAAATAATTTCCCACTTGCTTAAATCTTTTACCATTATCTATATTCTCATATCATTTTTTCACTAAATCATAAATTTATTTGTGATTAACTATAAGCTGACAATGAAAAATCCAATGACTGCATTTATGTCTGTTGAATTGTCTTTGTTGCTGCTGGATGTGCAAAGAATGAAAAACTGACCATGCACCTATAAAATTTCCGATATGAGTAAAAACAAGATAAGATAGAACTGATTATATAACTGAAACTTTAGCATTAAAATTATCCAATATTGTCAAAATTTTTATTTATTTTTTAGTATGTGTTAAATTTTGTTTTACAAAATGATGTATTATCCTGTTTTTACAACTGAAATGATATTTTATTTGCTTAATCTCTCTTTTTTTAAAAAAAAAAAAAAATTCATTTTCTTTCCCTAATAGTTATTGTCTTAAAAATGTTTGAACTTTAGTAAGATTAACATTGGGGGTTTTTTTGTAAATGATTTTTGATAATTGTAAAAAAAATAAATCTTATTATATGTTCGTTTTGTGGTTTTGTTTTTTTAATTTCATATTTCTTAATTGGTTACTTTTTACTACCTTCTAAGATTAACTGACAATAATTTTCCAATCTTCAAATTATTTAAATGGTAAAAATAATGCCACAAAATCATTTACTTCAGGCTCATAACACATGATATAATATTTTTCATCTTTTAATCCATATTTGTACATAAGTTCAACTCAGATTTATTTTTTACTATACTTATGACTCTATTATTATCTCAAATAATCAAGTCTAGTTAATGCATCTTTTTTAGATTGAAATAATTTGTGTCTATCTCTGATAAGGTTCTTCACAAAATTTAGTTATATAGTTGTATTCTTGTCATTGCAGCTGTTATTATTATGTGATTGTTGTTATAGTATATGAACATGGATAGGCTTCTCACCAACATGCATTACCCAGTGTGGTGGGTTTATTGGATTTTTACATCTGAGTTTAAGATCAACATCATGGCCTTTCTTCTCAGTTGCCTGATAAGTCAGAATGAATGTGGGTATGAATGGGAAATTTTTTTCTAATGTATACAATCATGGCAGACAAAAATAAATCATGGCCCTTATTTCCAGAAGACTGTAAAGTCACCAGCCAAGGCAGAGGTTGGTGGCTAAAGGTGGAGTATGCTAAGAATTCTCTGACTGTGGACTCAGAATACCATTTGATGATGATATTTTATTTAGGTAGTTACAACTGCAAATCACTTCAACTGAAGGCAGATTGCAATAATTGGAAGAAGAACTGTCTCATATTAAATGGGACATTATTAGACTTTGTGAAGTTAGAAGAAAAAAAGATACAATTGATTTAAAAAATGGACATGTACTCTACTGCAATGACACAAATATTGGAAGTACAAGTGGAGTAGGATTTATTATAAATAAAAATTGGAAGAGCAGTTTTGTGGAGATTGATAGTGTATTGGATGAAGTGGCAAGGTTAGTTATTCAATTTAATAGCAGATACCAAAAGCAGATAATTCAGGTTTATGCCCCAACAAGTTCTCATAGTGATGAAGTAGTAGAAGATTTTTACATGGATGTGCAAAAGACTTTTGTTCAGAATAAATAATATTTTTAAATTGTTATGGGAGACTTTATTGCCAGAATTGGTAACAGATAAAAAATCAAAGTGTTGTAGATAAATTTGGTTATGGTAATAGAGATAAGAGAGAATATAGCTTGTGGAGTTTGAAGAAAAATAAAAACTTTATATTATGAATTCTTTTTTTGAGAAAAATGTTTAAAAAAAATGGACATGGGCACATCCAAATGAAGATAAAGTAGAATTGGATTATATTTTAACTAACAGAAAATACATATTTTGAGATTGTAATGCCCTTAATAAATTCAACACAGGAAGTGATCATCAATTGCAGAAACATTCTAATGAATTTAAATTAGAACTTGCAAATCATTTTCAAGTATTAGTAGATTTTAAACATGATTCAGATTTGAGTAAAATTGATAGAAAAATAACTGACATACTTTTAAAAACTGAAACAAAGATAGCTGGTAGACAAAAGCAGCAATTGACCAATAAAATTTCTACTGAGACTAGAGAATTTATAAAGAAAAGAATGAATATGAAGATATATAAAAATGATGCATTAAGAAGCATTGAATATCTTGAATTTTGTAAAATGGTACAAAAAAGAACTGATTATGATATAAGAAAGTATACTTGTGAACTAGAAAGGAAAACTGTAGAACAGAATAAAAGTCGGAAATTTATATCTGCAATAAGAAAAAAGGATGGAACTATTACTAAAAAGAGATGACATCATGAAGTGAGTAGAAGTGTTATAGTAATAAAGAACAAGCATCTCCTATATCTATTATATCTGTTGAATTGCCCAGGATTTTAAATAAAGAAGTGAGACATACAAATAAATTTATGAAGAAGGAAAATGAGCCAGGCAATGATGGAAATATAATTGATATATTAGAAGAAGCACGTGAAGAAATAGAAAAAAATTTGGCAAAGTTATATGCCAAATGTCTAAATGATAAAGATGTTCCAGATGATTGGAAGAAAGCAGTATTAATATTAATATTTTAAAAAGATGGTAAAGAAAATATTAGAAATTACAGACCTATCAGTCTTTTATTAGTTTTATACAAAATTTTTACCAAAATAATTACAACTATCTACAGAGAACTTTGGATTTCAACAAACCAAAAGAACAAGCTGGATTTAAAAGTGGTTTTAGTACAGTAGATCATATCCAAGTATTAAAAGAAGTTATAGAAAGAAGCAATGAATATAAGTTGCCATTATGCTTTGGATTTTCAGATTATGAAAAGGCATTTGATTTCATAAACATTTCCTGAGTGATTAAAGCATTGGATCATCAAGATATAAACCCAGAATATTGTCATATTCTGAAGAATATTTATAAAAATGCAACAGCAAAAATTAGATTACATAATAATACAAAGAAGTTTAACATTGAGAAGAGTGTAAGACAAAGTGACTCTATATCTCCAAAACTTTTTACTAGTGCTGCAAGAAGTATTTTGTGGATTAAAATAGGAAGCTAAAGGAATAAAAGTAAATGGAGATTATTTAACTCATTTAGATTCGGCAGCTATTGTAGTTGTTTTTGTTTTTTTAAATATTGCTTCAGAACTTCAGAAAATGTTGCCAGAGTTATCAGGTGATTGTGAGAAAGCAGCATTAAAGGTAAATGCTAAAAAGACTAAAGTAATGTTTAGTGGATTTTCTCAAAAGATGAAAATAAAGATTGATTATGACGAGTTAAAAGAGGTTAACAACTACAAATACCTTGGTCAAATTATTACTACAGATAATGGATGAAATTAATGATAGAATTAAATTTGTTTGGAGTGTTTTTCATAGAAATAACCTAATATTAAAAGGAAATATGCCTATGCGATTAAAAAAGGTTTTCAATAAATGTGTTTTGCCAGTTTTTACTTATGGATCTGAGACTTGGACACTTATTTTAAAAAGCTAAAATTGGATTGGAAGTCACTGAATGTATAATAATGTATTTAAAAAGCTATTAGTATGGAAAACGAATAACAAGGACGTGTGTGTTATCAATGAGCATTAATTGTTATATAATTGGCTATACGTGGTTAAACGACTACCATTATTTAATGTAGAATATTATTTTATAATGTCTTCATTTTCTATTTGCATTTGAACATTATGCAATGGTTTTTATTTATATTTCAATTGCCTAGTATTTTTTCTCCTTGGTGGGTTTCTAATAAAATACCTAAGAAAATAATTCTATATATATTTCTTTTTCTGAAGCAATTTTTATTTTATCATCAATAAATGTTTTATCTGCTTTTTATTATACTGAAAAATTGGTAAGCAATCGTTTATTTGTCTTTTATAATTGTTTTATTATTTGAAGTGTTTTTTAATTTAAAAAAAAAATTAAAAAAGAACAAAACAATATTTTACAAAACATATATAGAAGATTGCTTATTAATTTTTTATAAAAACAAAAATTCAGATTAAAAAATTTATTGATAATATAAATAAAGTTTAAGACATAATAAAATTTAGTAGGGAGTTAAAACATAAAAAAAAAAAAACTATTAAAAAAGACTAAATTAACGAATCAGAAATGTTTAAAAACATTGATGTTATACTATTTATATTTGTGCCAAGAGTTATACATTAGACATATTTTATAATAGTAATCTTCCTATATTAGCAGAGCTTGTCTAAAATATATGCAATGTAGGAATTTCTTAAAGTATATATATATCAAGATTGAATAAACTAAAATGAAAGGCAAAATTAAAATAAGCTTTTAAAAAAATACTTATGTCAAATTAAAATTAAAGACTTTTCCTATAATTTAATCTTTTTATTTAGTAAAACTATACTTGATTGAAATGGCTTCAAACGCCAATTTGGCCAGACACCAGAAAACCTAGAGCCAGTTTTGATAGATAGTTGTAATTCATTTTTTGAAAATTCAGATGTATATTAATCTACATGATTATTATAAATAAATATAAAATTAATAAGATTGAAGATTTTGACTTATTTTAGTGATTGCATTTTATATTATATTAATAAATGCCTATTAAGATAACACAAATAGAATTTAGAAGATAAACACAGAAGAAGACTGTTTTCTTTCTTGCAGATAAGAATGGTTTTATTACATGTGATAAGAAACTTCAAATGGGTTTTAAAAGCTTTTCAAATGCTTTAATGTTTAAAAAGAAACTAATAGACAAAGAAATGAAGCTTCAGAGTTTAATGAAGAACTTCGACATTTTTATCGTTCTAAAAATACAAGTATGAGAAAAATGTTTTTGATCATTCTAATATAAAACAATAAAGTGATAATTTTTGATAGCTAGTGAATAATTTTTTTGAACATTTAGAATTTTTGTCACACTCCCCCCCCCCCTGTAAAAATTAGACATCTCAATAAATTATTCATTACTTTAATATTCTTCTCTCTACTTTTTTGTTCAAATTTAAATATTAGGAAAGTCTGGTATTAATATATATATAATAAATTTGATAAAGACATTCAAAAAATATTTAAAAAAGTTTATATACATGATAATTATCATATTTTAAAAACAGATTTTATCACATTTCTTAAATTTTTAGCAATATATTTAGAACTCAAAGTTGATTGATAAATAAAAAATATTCTATTTAAATAGCAAATCATTAACACAGCCAAACAACTTTTTCACCAACATTATGAAAAAATAGTCCTCAACAGATTTCAATTTTTTTAATAATTCTATGTGTAACTTCAAATATCAAAATTTTGTAATAAAACCTAATCTATTTTTATTGTTAACAAATTAATAAAATTTTAATTACTATTGCTCTTCTGATTTAAGCAGTGATATTGAAGTAGACTGTAGAGTTCAAAGTTCATAGATGATAACTTCAGCTAATCATTTCCAATGCTTGAACTTCTTTTGAGTTCCAGAGCAATAAACTATTTGATTATTTATCTAATGATCAATATTTAATTCTACCCTACCTAGATTCTATCTATTAATTATGGTTGTTGAAATTGTACAACCTTTTATAACAAACAGGTATACATTACATATTTTGTATATAAACCTATTCAGAAAGCGATTAAATCCAAAAATATTATGATAATTCACAAGTCAGATTCTTAAAGACATTTAAAAGTAGTTCACTTTCTTGTATCAAAACCAATCTATTTTTCAGATTTAAAAAAATGACAGCTTTTATATGACTTCCACATTAATGATATCCAAAAAGGCTAAAAAAATTTATTAGTGTGCAACAATATTTGTTTTTATATTAATCAAACTAGCATACAGTTTCAAATAATAATAGGAAAATCAAGTCATACATCATGTGTTTTAACTTAATAAGCTTGTATTACATATCTAATATAATGAGCATGCTAATAGCTCTAACCAAGCTGCAAGAGAAACATTTAAAATGTCTATCTAGAATTATCCCTATTAGCATGCTCATTATATTAGATTTGTAATACAAGCTTATTAGGTTATGTCACATGATGTATGAGTTGATTTTCCTACTATTAGTTTTGATTTTGATGCTTTGGTGATGTTATATTGCTAAGGCTATTAACATATGGTGTACCTTAAAATTATTCTGACTGCAATGCTCAGGTTCAAGCCCTTCCCATTGCATGTTTTAGTTTAACCACCAAACCTATCTGTGCTGAATTCAAACCCTATTAAAATGAATATTTTAATAAATAAACATATAAATCTTTCTATTATGGCTGGGTGCGCAGCATTATATATGCACATATGAATAAACCTGTACATAAATAGGCTAGTAGATGTTACAGAGATAATGGTTTAAATTTTATATTTTATAAAGAAATGATTTAAGTTATAATTTTAAATAATAGAAAAGTCAATTTATTAATTTTATTAAATACAAATTCGTATGTGGATGTATGATTTACCTGATATTATTATTATTATTATTATAATAATAATAATAATAATAATAATAATAATAATAATAATAATAATAATAATAATAATAATAATAATAATAATAATAATAATAATAATAATAATAATAATAATAATAATAATAATAATAATAATAATAATAATAATAATAATAATAATAATAATAATAATAATAATAATAATAATAATAATAATAATAATAATAATAATAATAATAGAGTGGCATGATTTAATTTTGTAAAAGAACTAAAAAAATTTAGTTGAATTAGTTAAAAATAAAAAGTTAGCTGTAAATAGATTTGCATTTAAGTCCACTGCCCCTATGGTTAAATCAAAGTTTGAAAGTTTGAAAGTTTGATATACTCAAATTTGTGTATGGTGAAAATATATTCATTAAAATCGCTGGAGCAAAACTATTGACACCTAGAAGAGGATTTGCAATTTTGTGCACTATTTTAGAGTTAATGGGTTTCCAGGTGAAACAAGTTCTTTTCTAGTCAAGTACTTTGAAATAAAAGTATAAATAGAGTATATTTTAAACTTGAGAGGGGAGTCGTTAATTTTGAAAGAGCATTGCCATACCCAATCACATCAGATCGATCTTTGAAATATCTGACTGGAGAAAATCCATGGAAGAATATTGTGCCACTGCCAGCCAATGCTTCAACCACCAGAGCTGTCACAAGAAACTGTCCAGCAACAGCCGCTCAAGAAGACCACGATGCCTGATGAAAGTCAACACCTACTCATCCAGCCAGCAACTAATCAGTAACGCCAATCCATAATCACAGAGCTCTGTGTTAACAAACTATTCCTAAATCCAAAATTTCTACTTAAAAGTTTAAAACTATCAAATGATAATCTAATGTAATTTTCTAAATCCTATAAATTTTTCATTATAAATTCTTGTTAAAGTAAATAGACCATTTGTATAACTTGCCTATATTTTTACAAATATCTTAATTAACTAAATGTAACTAATGCTAATTTCTTTGTCTATCACTGCGATTGTCTTTGTGCCTATAATATTTCTTTATTGTTATTTTTGTTATTTATATGCCAATGCTTTGAAGCAGTGAGCATTTAAACATAATAAGTATGCGGAGATATAATTGCAATTATCTTCCCATAACTATTTTCTTAATGACATTCTCGATGCTTGCTGGTTCGAATTCCTATAATTCTTATTTAATTTGAAATGTATTGTGGCTTACTATTAAATTTACATCTTATTGAGATTTCTGAATAGAGTAATGTACTGGTCTTAGTGATATGAAAGTATAATCAGTAATTATTTGGTCAGTTGATCAAATATACTTCCCCTCCTCATAATAATTTCTAGGTATAGATTGAAACCTATAAACAGAGTTTTATTATATTTTATTTATCTTCCTAATGTCGCTTAATTATATAGCATTGTTAGAATTGGCTCATAATAGTAATATTGACCAGGCTATTGCTCCATATTTTTGTAATAATTAATGTCATACTTTTGCTTGGCAGATTAGATATATTAAATTCATGTTCAATGTTAAACATTTTGCTGCATCTTTTCCTTAAAATAGGACCTCGGAAAAGACCACCCCATCTTACTTTCTTTCAGGGTGCACACAAGTAAGACCTGATGTATAATTCCAGGCAGTCATGTTAGCCACCCCAATCTTTTAGCAGCATGATGCTCTGTTTCAGAGTACTGGTGTTTGTCACAAAACCCTTGACTCTAATCTATCCACAGGGTGCTCTGTTATTGTAATTTGCTGGTGCTATAGCATGTTGGTGATCTCGTATAGCCAATTCTGAGTCCCATAATTTAATTATTCAAGTATTAAACTGAATTTTTTATTTCTGATTTCTGGGTTCAATCTTTATCCTGAGCTGAATTATATGCTTATACTTTATTAAAATAATAATATTGCAATAAATATTTTGCTTAAGATTGGTACAGCATTCTTATAATAGTAGCCTACCACTTTCAATAGGAATTGGCATAATCTAAGATAGGCACTGCTTAGTGATATGTCAATATTAATAATTAAAGTTTTAATGAGGAAACATGCTAATCCTCATGTTATAAAGCCTGCATGCTTTTCCCACATTAATTTATGTTTTATTTGTTTAATAAATATACGTTAAATTTATTCTGGTTTCGTATTATTTCTCATTCCTATTTCAGTCCAATTCAGTCTTAATTAATTATATATATATATGTGTGTGTGTGATATAACCATCTATGCATTGATTATAATTTCCGAATGTTATCTTAATTTCATGCTGGTAGCAATTATGGACATTCATAGGGTTTTGAGTCATGGAGTACTGGCAAACGAGTTTAAACATGGTCAGATTCAGGATGTCACACTCCTGGTCTGGTCAGTTTTGGTCTCTTTGTAAGGATTCTAAATTCTGTTATGTGAATGTATGAAACTTGATCATTGCATGACCCATATAGTTATTTAAGTTAGATAGCTGAATTTGAAGACATATAGGTATCTGAAAATTTCAGATTTTCTACTTAATAGTTGAGTATTAGATAACTGTTCGGTTTGATATGGTATTTTAGATCTGGTGTCTGAATATCCTAGCACCTCACTGATGAGAGTCATCAGCTCGGAACTGTTTTGAGAATAATAATAATTCTAGATAGAGAATTTTAATGCTTTCTCTTATGGCAATTATCGAAACAAACTTATTCAGAGCTATTAGTACACTCATTATATTAGTTTTAAATAACAATTTAGATGGAATTCTAATAATTTTAACAAGCCCATAAATAAATTATGGCTTTTCAAATATGGAATACTGATAATATAAACATATTCACAGCACAACTAAGTCAGAAAATGTTACTATGATACTTTATAAATCGTATTCTCAAAAAAACATTTAAATAAATTTGCAAATAATGCTCATATATAGAATTATATTTTATGTATGTCTACAATAGTATTAATGCAGTATGCTTATATATTGGACTATTTCTATCATCTAATAAAAAGTGTTGAATGTCTAGAAAAAATTAACTTTATTTAAATCTTCCAATTACATTCAACTATGTGTGCTATTTTTAACAGTTGAATGTAATTGGAAGATTTAAATAAAGTTAAATTTCTCTAAAGACATTTCATACTTACTATTAGATGACAGAAATAGTCCAATATATAAATACAACTAAAATACCATCATCACAAGCTTTCAAAAAAATATTAATGTAATTATTTCCTAGAGTTGGCTAGCTCCAAGCAAAAATCAATATTATTATAAACATATAATGGGGGGGGGGGGAACTATGTTTCTCCTTTTTATATACATTTAGACTGGGAAGAAATCTATTCTAATAAAATTATTTTAAAAAAATTAATTACTGCTAACAATAATGAGATAGTGATTACATACAACAAAATAAAGTCTTAGATGTTTTTTAACTCAAAATTTACAATAAAATTTAATTATTTCGCAAATTTTAATTTTTTTGTCTTTTATTTTACAAAATCATTACTTATATCATCATATTAAAGAATCACATTGTTTATATTGTACCCTCACTTCTCGATATATGATATAATTTAAAATATGACTAGCTCAATTAAATCATTATGCTCAGCTAAAATATGTACAACTATCTTTAATATATTTTTATAATATTATAACTTATCAGATTTATTACAAACTTATCAAAAATTAATATAGTTCAATATTATGTACTAATTAAATAAATATTTACTAAAATCATGAGACTGTGAAGTGAAGTTACAATTGGTAATCAGATTTACATTGAGTCAATGTCTCTCCAAGACACTATCTCAATGGTATAAGAATACTATTATCTCTTTATTATCTCATTACTAACTCTACAGCATTCTTATGACTTTTATAAATGAATTATCTTTAATAATAATAGATAAATAAATCTCAATCTTTTGTTAAGGAACTATAATTAAGTAATCTCAGGTTCTTCTAATTATCTTAAAGTAATAATAATTCATGTAGATAGGAATGATAAGGGATTTAATATCAAACCTAAATACACCTAACTTATTCTAATAACAATAACTGACAATAATAATCTTTAGTGTATAGCTTAATCTTATCTATTTGATTATACCATTAATTACTAAGAAAATAAGTAAATCATATACATGTCTTTCATTTCCATATAGTATCTTAATTTTAAAATAGACCAAAATCTTATAATTTAACAATCTGTGGCAATAAATAATATTATACTCTTATATTGTGCATTATAATTACTTTATGACCATTGTAATATCATATGTTAATGTCAATCAATTTCAATAAATTATATTAAGAAAATATTGTGTTCTTACTAAAAATAATAATAACTTCATATTGTGCAAATATTATGTACATTCAAATTATCTGTTGTCAAATGTTGTGGTGTAAAATAATGAATTCAACACATCTTTTAAACAACTTAACAAATTTATTTACATTAACTTTAACAAATAACTTATTTACACTATTTACATTACACATGGAACTAAAGAAAATAAAAAATAAGAAAAATAATAATACAAGATTTTTACACTGCTACTATCTCCATAATCATAAATAGATAATTTATACATTTCAGAAAATGTTCTATCAATAACATTCAATTAAATTTATGACTTTAATTTTAATAAACATCAGTTGTTATCAATTAATATAAGAAAAGGTTTTATGTAAAATATCACTCATGTAGCATGTATGTAAATAAACAAACTTTAATAATTAAAATGTTATTTCATTTAAGTCTCACTGTTATTTATATTATAATGTACTAGTATGTATTAAATGTACCATTAATATTACTCAAAGATCAATTAATGTATAAACTGATATAACTTTGTAACATAACAACAATTATTATATTATAACTATTTATTTCATTCCAATATAATGTCATACTACATGTCTTATCAAAATATGCAATAGGTATATGTTCTTTTAAAAATAACATTTAAAATTATTCAACAATTTCAAATTTGATAAAGTATTATGTTAAATAAAATTCTATGATTCTTTTCTATTTTAAATCATTACTTTTCTTTACTTGTTATTCTTATTCCTTCATAAAACTACTACCTACAAAAGTCATTTTAACCTTATTTAATTTCAGAAAAACAAATGACCAATTTTAAAATAAAATAATAATGATCCAAACTCTCTTATACCTCATCCTCTATATACAATAAGCCTTCAATCAAGATATAAATTTCTGCATAAAATTAACTTACTTATCTAATAAAAATAAATAAAAATATAGACTTTATATACTTCTTACTAACTTGAAAAGAAAAATAAATAACTTACGCTAATAAAATCTAATTCCTAATATTGTAACAGAAACATTAAAATTTATACAAGAAAGAATCATATAATTATTTCTAGGTTCTCATATTACGTTGTACTAAATTTATATCATCAATTTAAAATATGCATATTAAAATAAAACTGCTATTATTAATCTTGTGCGTGTATATTATTTAAACATTAATACATTCATTCAATAATCATATAACATTTGGTTGATCTAAAGAAAACATAGTAAATACATCAAATTATTATTATTATTACACAATTTTACCATAAATGATACTTCAATGTACAGTCCGTCACACGATGTCCTCCAAGATTTCAGTTTTACAAAATAATTTCACATTTACACTCAACAATTATTCTTTAAAATATTACGTGTTGTATAATTATAAAATAAACTTTATGCAATAAAAATTTATATTAGTATTTAGTTATTATTTTAAAAAAATGTAAATGTACCTTTCCTATCTTTAATAAATCAATAATTAATGAAATATTTATGTTAGTTAATAAATAAAACATATTACATAACATCCAACGGTGTCTTCTTCCAGCTATAATTGTTCTTTTTCCTAGGCACAAATTTTCACCAAACATTACTTCCTTTTCCGGTACATCACGTGTTTTTTTAAAAAAAAATTTATGAAATAAATGAAAACGTTCTTTTTTTTAAAAAAAATAAAAGTTAGTTCTACCATAAAACAAAATAAAATTAAAATAGTTTATAGGATCCATATTCTCTTCTTTATAGGAAAATTATTTTAAAGTTATTATTTTTTAGTATTAGTCAATAATTTATAAAGTTCTTGTTTAATTATTTTAATTGATTTGATTTGGATATCCACGTAGATTTGATTTGCGCATTCCGTAATAGATATTTAGGTAAGATTACTTTTAAAGTCTTCTATACGACCAGCGTTCAGACTTTAATAATATAATAATTTTTATTTATAGGTATTTCTTTACCTGTTAAATTTCCAATTTATTTGCCCTTTAAAACTATTAAAATGTAGTCTTTTAAACCATAAAGACTTAACAAGGCAAATATTTATACAATTACTGTTACATATTATATCTTTACCAAGATATATATTTAAATTTATACTTTACAAATACTTGCTTCATAAAGAAGTATTTCTCATTTTTTTCAAATATCTATTTTATAAAAATTAACTACCATTAGTTTTTAAATTTATACCAAGTCCAACGTATTACTGTTAGGCATCTAATAACTCTCCTAGTCAATCCAGCGTTTGTTAAATTTTCAGTATAAAGTCTCCAATACATTTTATCCTTATACGATGTCCTCATGATTATTTGATAGTAAATTGAGCTTCAATAGGGAAACGATCAATAGGGAACTATAATAAATTAACACTGCATATTTATCGGTAACTTTTATAAATTATTTTTTAAAACTACTCTCTTATAATTTTAAAAATGATTTTTGAGAGCGTCTATAATTACTTAGCTATTTTTAATAGCACCTTTTACTTTAAGAATTTCAATCACAAGTCCCCTCCGAACAATTGAACCTTGGTTTTATACCGGAAGAAAACTCCCACTTGATTGGTGAATTAAACAATCGACTTGCTAGCTTATTTACATATTTCACCAACAAGACAGAATTAAAAATAAATAATGACTTTTTAATATTTATTATTTATCACATTATTAAATTCTTAAATCAATCTTTATTGTTTATTTAAATCCATTAAACATTTTTTTAAAATATACTTTCTTACTTAATTTCACTTTTAACTTTTATAAGATTATTTTTATAAATAAATTAAGTCTATTTTTATTCGTTATGTTCTTAAGCAGTATTTTAAAAATCAGATTTAATATTTCACATTAATTATTTTTACTTTTATCTCATGTTAGCCAAAATAATATTTATAAATTTTATAACAGAATTTTAAAATAGCTTTGCAACTTTACTAAAAAAAAAAACTCCCAAGCATGTGTGTATGTGTCTAATTAACATCTGTTTTACAACAGAGCTACAGACGCTTGTAATAATCTAAAAATAAACTAACAATTCATTTTTTAAAAATAAATATTTTTAAAATAAATAATATCTTATAACAACTTTTAAAATAATACTTCGATATTATTAAAATCAAATATTAATCTTCTATTATGTAATACTAATAATTAAAATATTTATATTCATTTATTAAATTTTAATCTTTATCAACAATAAATATAGGCATTTAATTTTAACTTGTCTTTTAAAACTTTAACTTTAAACATTTATTTATTAAATTTATTAATGCAGTATTGATTATGGCCAGTTTTCCCAACCATATACTATTATCATTCCCATTGAAATGTCTCTCTCAAACATCAGCACAATTTTTACATATCAAACACTCATGAATTACTTTAATTACACTTTTAAAAAGATTGTTATAAACAAAATTAACATCATATAGTTAAATATATCTTAAATTTAAAATTTTTTAAATAGATTGATACATCAATTTATGGAGACCCATACAAAAGGGCACAATATACAATAAACAATAATGCCATATTAGATTATCTTTCTTGAGTAATAAAAGTTCTTAGGTAATTTTTTTTAGTAATTTTAATTTGGAAAAACAAAAAGATTTCTGTTTAATATATAAATACATAAAATATGAATTTGATAATAAATTTAGTCCAATATAAAACAGCTTTAAAATATGAAAATTTGATATTAATAAATTCAAAATTTATTTGTTTATAAATAAGCAAATTATTGCCATATAATTATAAAAATGAAGTTGTTTTTCAAATCCATATTTTTCTATTATATTTTTATACTATTTCACAGAAATGTCTATTGAAAAATATATTCAAAAATTTGATACATTAAATTATTATTATACTTAAATTATTTAATTTTTGCAAATTGAAGAAGCCTCTAAGTTTGGTATATTTTTATATGTCTTTAGTTTCAATAGAAAATGCTATATTAGGTGTTGTGTTACTAATTGCATTTCCTTAAAAAAATACCTGCGATCTTTTTGAGATAATTTTTTTTTTTTTACTTTTCTCTTATCAAAATCAAATATAGTCTTTTTTAAAAACAAAATAAAAAAGTCAGATTATCTAACCTAATTTATTATTTTATATTGATTATTTATATAATTAAAAAAAAACTTGTTTGTACTCAGTTGCTAAATGTTAACAACTGATTTAGTTGATAACAGTAACAGTTCTGCCAGTAATTAAAAAGCAAAACCTCACACATCAAAATATCCATAAACAAAACTTGATTTGTTTTCATAATTTTAAAAAGATACTAATCGAAGTTTCTAGATATTTAATTAAAATTTTACATTTAGTTCAACAATAAAAATAATAAGAGATACATATTATCACTAAAACATTCTGAAAATCTATAAAATAATAACTATTTCATAAAAGAGCAACTTATTTAGTTAAGTAATAAACTAAAAATTTATTTTCTATTCAAGTTATATTATTGATATGTAGAATATTATGAAATAGTTAGTCTTTAACACTTATCCAGAAATGCCTAAGTTTGCATTATACTTAGTAATGAATGTTTCAGTCAGTTTTTGGCTAAAATCCACTCTCTTGCAGCTAGCTATATTTAGCATTTCTTTTCCAGTTTTGCAATAACTGGATCTAAAATATTCAGTAAAATCACAATAAATGCTACATCAATTTACATGACTTCATTTATAGCTATTCAAAACCAAATATTGATAATAATAAAAAATGTCAACAAATAAATTTATGAATTGTAGTGTGTCAGTAGTATATTTTTTTCTTTCCTAAATGTATCATTCTCAAATCTCAAATATAAATATATTTAATCCTATTTTCTTCAGCATTTAAATATATTTCAGTACTGTAATTAGTAAGCATATCTATCAATTTTTATCTTTGCATTTTATTTTTAACAGATTCTTGTATTGCCAAACATCTTTAGCAAAAAGTTTTGTTGCACAATGAGTGATAAATCCAAAAAGGTGTAAAGTTTTTTTATTACATAGGCAAATGAAAATTACTAATAAACATAAAAAATCATATTCTGAAATGAGTTATATGTTTGAGAAGAATGAGATATCAATCAGAGAAATTATAAAAAGAGAGATACAGATTCATGCCATTATTGCTTACACTCTAAAACATCTAAAATTGTAACTAAACTAAGGAATAATTTTTGGTTAGAACTGGAAAAACCTTAATTCTATGGTTAAATAATATGAATTTTAAGAAAGTCCAAGCTGACTGTCTTGTATTTGTCAGATATGAATAATTTAGTTCTATAACACTTATTTCAAAACTATGCACCTACAAATAGCAGTTGGCTATATAGATTCCAAAATCATTGCAGTCATTATGCTGTCCATTTTATAAAAAAAAAGTAAAAATAGATACCATACAGTAAGTTTTATTATTATTTTTAATGAATGTGAATGATTGAATACATACATGCTCAATAAGTAAATGTATTCATAAATGTGTGTTCTCAATTTTTCATCAATAATTACATTTAAAATATTTTTATACTATAATTTTAATTTATTTTGGATGGTATATGCCTATTATATACATAAAAATTATCTTATATATATGTATGGATGTTGAAAAATACTTGATTATACACTAAACAATATTTATTGTATAGTAATCAAGGCTTGCCAACAAAATGTGAACTATGAAATATGTGAGGGGGCTTGAAATAAAATATTACATATATCATGGATTTGCAATGTATTGATTTTATTAATTTAAAAAAATCTGAAGATGTCAGTATTGTAAAGAGAATATAATACCAATGAGTGAGCAATGACATTAATTCATAGTTTATTTGTTCTCAGACCTGAGACTTGCAAGGACTTTTGAGAGCACTTATTTATTAATTTATTTTAGATTTTGAAATATAAAACATAGTTTCTATAATTTGTTTATATTATTATTATTTTGGGCTGAACCAGTAATGATCAGTTGGTTCAGATCTTTATCTCCCACACATATATAATCAGTGCTCAATTTATATTAAGATAGCAAATCTTCAAACTTTAATGGAAAGGCTTCAATCTACTCCACTCTCCAACTCTTCAGTCCTTCATACCATTGAAAGTCTTATGGTTGAATACCCAAAATAATACACATGAGAGGTCAGAGTGACTTAAAGTCAACATAGGCATAACAATAATATTGTCATTAACAAAAGATGTGGGCATTCCATCATCAGATTTTTAATGGTATTGATGGCTGAAGAGCTGGAGGGTGTAGTAGATCAAAGCCTGTCCATTAAAATTTGAAGATTTGCTAGCATAATTTAAACCAAGCACTGATTATATATGTGTGTAGAAGATAATGATCTGGACCAACTAATAACTGCTGGTTCAGCACAAAAACCATATACTGGAGATAATTTATCTTTTTCATATTTTATGGTCATGTATATTGGTTAATGGATAGTTGAAGGGTGCTTGAAAGTCTGGGTTCAAATCCTCTATATTACATTTAAATTCCAAGTATATAAATTATACTTGTAGTTAAATATTATTATTGTTATTGTTACAAAACATTTGTAAAATGTTTATTTTTGATCAGAATATAATGGTTAGCTTCAGATTTTATTCAAAAATATTTTTTTAGAAAAAGATTAGTCAAGAGAAATGTAATATTACAAAGTAGGAAGTTTGACTGATTGAAAAAAGAACATCTCTATTATCACTTTAGCAATTATTTTGTGTCATATTTTAATAATTATAAATGGAATTTTAACAATGTCATTTGGATTTTTAAAATGGAGATAAAATGCATTTTATTTTGTTCTTAAAACATTTTTGTTAGCAATCTATGCAATTGTGCAATAATAATAATAAAAAAAAACTATTATTCAAATTATGTATTTTATTTTATTCCTTTTTTTCTACATTTGCAAAATCAAAATATTATTTTTAAGAATGAATTTTCATTTATAAACTTGTATTTTAAAAAAATAATTTCAAATTTGTGAAAATATAATAAAGAAATTTAATGCAAATGGCTGCTAGAGGAAAATGTAAACTGTGAAAGGATTAAGGTTGATGTATAAGATTCTAAAAATAGAATGACCAGATGATAAAAATAATCAGTTTGCTGTATGTGGTGCTACTGAATCTAATATTGTAAAGGCGCATCTTTGTTCAATGAGATGTGTGTGAAGTGAATTAATGCTACCAGACTTCCTAAAAAGTTTATGGTAAACATGTACATGGTTTTTTATGAGAAAAGTAAACATGTTTATGTTATCAAGATTATCTCAAAGTTACTCTAAAGAAGTGAATATTTATTGATTTCATTGATATGACTAAGAATAAAATATAATGGAGAACTAAAATTAGTAAAATGATGAAATATTTTATAAACATCAATGCATAAAAAATTAAAGGGTAGCTTTGGTAGGTGTGAAATAAATAAACTAAAGAGTTAACATATTCATGTGTGTGGATGTGTTTGTATTTCAAAATTGGTTTGAATATTTATTACAAAATTCATCTTTAACATTTTATTCTTTATCTTTCTAGTATATATAAGTGCTTTAACATGCTGAAGAAGAAGCTGTCGGTAGTAACAAAAACAATTAAATTAATCTAGGCCTAGTACTTTTGAGGTTTTTCTCTCATATTCATGGCCAAAATAGATTATAAACGATTGATGTAATATTACTATGTTTGTTTGTTTTTAATGTTCTGTGGCTAGAATAGATATACTCATTTTGAAGTCTAATGATAATAATGTTAATGTATTATATAGAATGTAAGTTTAGTTTTAGTTAAAATATATAATAAAGATTTAAAAAAATTGGCAGAATGACATACCCTGGAGATCAAGGTCCATGATTTGTGACTCAAACTAGTGAATACTACCTATGACTCCCAAACAATAAACAATTTGATTTTTTTTTTAATTTTAAAAAAAGACTGAAAATTATTTAATATTGCATTCATAATAAAATCAATTATTATCCAGAAAATGTATAATTATAAATGGATACAAAATAAACAAGTATTATTAGTACGATACTAAAGAAAATATAGATAAAAATATTCTTTAGTGCAAAAATAGTATTTTTCTAATATAAACATAAGAGCTTAGCAAATAATAAATAACAACACTATATTCAAATTCATAAATTAGTATCTCACTGATGAAGGCTAGTGGCATAGAAAGTACTTTAATAATTTTCAATACTTTGTTAATTAGGATAGCACTTTCATCTAGCTTTCATTAAGTCTAAGAGAAGATAGAATGATTTCATGTTCTTAATACAATTTGAGAATAATAATAATAATAATAATAATAATAATAATAATAATGATGATGATGATAATAATAATAATAATAATAATAATAATAATAATAATAATAATAATAATAATAATAATAATAATAATAATAATAATAATAATAATAATAATAATAATAATAATAATCATCATCATCATTTTTTTTTGTGATTAAACTAGAAAAAAGAATTACATCAAGCCTTTTTCTGTCAATCTTTTTTTTGGTCCATTTGCTTACTATAAAAAATTATTGAACATGGCTGCTAGAGGACAATTCAATTATTATTTAAATAGACTTGGTGAAATCCACATGACTTTATATATATGTATTCTGTAAAACTTTACACTGAATTGCTGAACTATAAATAAAATTTTTATTATAAACACTAATTATCTTGCGAATATAATGCTTTGTAATATAATTTCTGATGCCCAACTTATATTTACAATAATTGTCTTTCAAGAAATATTTAAATGATTTTAATCACTTTTTAGTAAATCAAAAATTATTATACTTTTTTCAATTTTAAATATAGACTTTAAATTTTAAAAAGATTTCTTAATATATTTATAATTATTTACATGTGGGTATAATAATCTCCTCCTAAATATTTGAAATATAACAGGATAAATTATAGTTTAGAGAAACATATATTTACATGTCAAATTAAAAAGGGCCTCATAATAAAGTGGCTCACTGAACCATTGAACCATTTTTAATATTTCTGACTTATAGTTTGAATCTAGATGGAACTTGGAAAACAATTTTGGAGTAGCTGATAATTTCCAAGAATGCATAACCTTAAATTTTTTTAAGAAATCAGTTCATAGTCCAAACAGATAATTATACACTTAATACATAAATTTAAAAAAATTGATTTATAAATAAGGATTTTTAAATAGAGAATAATACAAGGAATGAAATCCACAAATGCTCTTATCAACCAACAATTCACTAAGCTGATGAAAAATGATTTTATTTTTTCAATGTTTGAGTTTTCTGCTCAAAATGAAAATTTCTAAATCATGGATCAGCAAACTTTTTAACATAGGGTGCCATTTTGTTTAAATCCCTCACCCCTCCTCCATAAAAAATCAGAGGAAAGAGGTATCCACCATCTCCACCAATAAAGAGCCTCAAGGAAAGAGTTGGAAAATATGTTCATGAAAAATACAGATTTCTGAATGATTGTGGATATATTTAACATTTATTTTAGTAATAAAACATAATAAAATCTGTATATATCCTAATGAAAATAAAATTTTTAAAAAAAATAAATAAATAAAAACAAAAAATTACTTTGACTATTTGATTTATTCACAAATTTCTAAAATTTCAATACTCATTATATACAATAGTAATAATAATAAGGGTGTCTTCAAGAAACAATGTGGTAATGCATATTTTTCCTGTCCTAGTGTTATCAAAATATTTATTTATAAGTAACAAGAGGAAATAAAAAATGTGTTTATGTTTATTATAGATTCATGAGATTAGAATAAAAAAGCCACATTTGACTACAAGCCATAGTTTGCCAACTCCTGGTCTAGATCAATGTTTTTTGACCCACCCACCTCTTTTTTAAGTGACATTGCTAACTTGGTATTTTTTTTTCCTACAATACCCCAATCTCTTTTGTGCTTTATAATGCACCATTTATGTACTTTTAATTTAAATTATAGACAGTAAATTATTAACTAATTTATATAGTATATTTTGATAAATAATAATTCAAATAAATTTATATATAAATAATAATTTTAATGCAACATTTTATCCCAATATGATTCAGAGATTTTTTAATATTGGAAGAAATACTAGGAAACATAATCTCTCAATACTTCCTCAACTGATTTTAGTATTTTTCTTGCTATTTAATAGTCAGTCCGTAATGTTAAACAAATTAAATTCTATAAATAAGTAGCAAAAAATTGTAATATGACATGAACTTTCTTTGTAACATAAGGATGTTACTTTTTTGTGTCAATCTATGATGCATCAATTGCAATCGCTTTATGCTTATAATTTTAAATTTCCATCATAAAAAGCATTACGATGTTGTTTGTCACAAAATCTCATAGTAGTTCTGAAGTGTCACTATGGATCTCTCTTGTGTTCCAGAATCCAGATTGAAAACCACTGGCTAGTCAATCACTATTTTAATTAAAGAATATTGCTTGGTTGGTATTTATCTTGCTTGACATTCTTTAGTATGAATAGTGGGAATAGTAGTATCAGTAACTTACACAATTATATGTTTTTCTTTTTCTTTTTAGGTAAAATTTTATTAAGGTAACTGAAAATAACATTTAAAAAGCATCAATAATAGCTTGTTAATTTTTGCATCATCATAACATAATTACTCGCTTCTTCATTATCAATCACCATCGATGAGGATGGTCAACCTAACTCCAGAAAAAGTTAGAGACAGACAGAGAAAGGGAAAACTAAAAAAAAGAATAGATTAAATATTTCCGATAGGGATGATCACTGGTAAGATAAACTCACAATAATCAGACCTGCACTAATCTAAATAATTAAAGATAATAAGATAAAAGAAAATTTAAAAAGAATCTGAAAAAAATAATATTAAGTAATTTAGTTATATATGTTATTTATAATCTTTTGTGAATTAAGTGATGAAAATTATAACTTTTATTCATCTTTCATTCCATCATATTTTTTTTATTACTGCATATAATTTCAAACTTAAATACTCTCATATTTCAATAACAGAATAATAACGATGACAAAAATATTCAATCACTGGCATGTAAAAACTGTCTATTTTTAGAGATATCTATAACAAGATCAAATACATTAAATAACTGTTTAGACAGTTCACCCTACCAAAAATATCCCAAAATCAAATTAAAAAATTTGGAGAAATATATTGATTTTGCCAAATATAGAAAAATGTTTTATTATTAGATTAAACATAAAAAAAAAAAACTATTCAATGAAAATTACTGGAACATATATATATACCTTTCAAGTTTAAAAAGATATTAGAGTAAAATATTTAATAGGTTCAATCAGATATTCAGTACTGAGAAATAAAGATAATGTATAAAAATTATAAATAAATAATTATTAATATCCATATTCCATTTTAAAATATCTAACAAGGTAACTGCATTTATTTTTTATGCCATTTGTATAAATACTAATATGTGTATTTTTATAACAACTAAAATTTAGGGCTACATATAAAAGAATAAAGCCTTTTTTTTACATTATTAAGATATATCCAATATATTACTATATTAACAAATGTGTCTAAACACGCACACGCAACACTTGCATAGTACGTGCCTGTTGCGTGCATAAAGACATATAAAGATTTTTAGTATAATAAATAAATAATGAAGCAAATTCATATAGCATTCATAATTTTTGAAGTCAAAAAGTAATTTTTAAATCCGTCTAATTTGGCTTTTTTTTATTATTATTCTCAAGTATAAAGCTTCATTTATATGGAAATAATTGTGGTGTCATAAAATGTTTTAAGTCGTGTTTCGAACTACTTAACTTTAGATTAAAGAGTTGACATCGAGCACATAAGCAATACCCACTTCTTGTTCAAAAGGACTTTCTTTTCTCATAATTTTTCAACATTGAATAAACAATTTAGACCTTTCGTGGTTTTGCAACTACGAAACTCTGTTCAAATTACTATATTTTGGAATATAAGTTAAATATTTGTAACAAAAACTAACTTGGTTTCAAACTGGAGAAGTTACTGCTTAATGTATTATTTGATTTTTGCTTGAATTAATATACTGGAAGATTTAAAATGAACCTTCTTTTTATTAACATTTGCCTGAAAAATTTCCATACAATGTTTCCACTCCCTTAAATCTGGACTCCTCGAAGTTAATTCTTTTATACTTTTAAAATGAGAGATACAAGTGTATCTTTGAGAAGCATCGAAAGGGTGTATGTGCATCCATATTCTCTAGTTAGCTGTACTTAATAACTGAGTCCCATTTGCCTCCCTGTGACTTCTTTTTCTCCTTAATTGTCCAGCTAGCAGTACAATCAACCCCCCTCGTCACTGCAAATTGTAACAATCTGGAGCCAATTTAAAACTCAGTTATTATACGTTCTGAATTAATAAAGGTTTGTTTTTGAAGAAGTAAAAAAAAGAATGTTTAAAAATAATTTAAAAAATGAGTCTGTATCATTAAAATATAACTTGTAAAATATTTTTCAAAGTTAATTTTCTTTCATTTGGTCATAGTGTTGTCTGTATTGGGAAAGGTTTTGTCTGGGCCTTGTAAGTGACAGCCTTCCAATTCTTTCTAATCCCTATAATCGGATTACTGAGATGTTTCGCTATTGTAAAAAATTTCTTTCTTTGGCTCAACATTACTGTCAGATCTATGGTCAACTCATTAGACAGAGACTGAGGTTAGAAAACACTACGGAACCATCTGTCCTTGAAAGCTGTAATTCCCATAATCAGATGATTGTATTTGCTTTATTTAATTAATAATATCTTAATAATAATAATAACCCAATCATATACAATATATATTGCATTTTGAATCTATATAACCGCGTGAATATATATATATATACATATATGTACCTCATCAACACACATATTTTAATATATATACTATAAAAACATAAAATAGTCTTTAAATAGTTACTTTAAGGTAAAGGCATCTCTAACAACTCCATTTTAGAAAATAATTAAGAGACTTGCCAATTGTGGGGGTAAGAAATTGAGTGGTTTTTCATCTTTGTTTTATTCTCTAGCTAGATATCCATTTACTTGAATAGTATTATATAGTTAGATATGTTGGCTGTAACCTGGTCGTCTGAAAAAAAATTCTCAGCTTGATTGGAATCTAAAAAAAAAATCCAAGTTTTACCTGAATTGGATTCAAACTTAGGTGCCTAGTCCACATACTATCACTACTACACCATGATATCTTTTGTACTGAAATATATATTTGATTAGAAAGGATTTGAACTCAGATTTTCAAGCTCCCTACAGCTATCCTCTTCATCTTATACAATCGATGTACATGACTACATACATGTGAAAAAGATAAATGATCTCCAGTAAACATATTTTGTGCTGAACAAGCACTCATTAGTTGGTCAAGATCATCATCTCCCACACATAAGTAATAAGTGCTCAATCTATATTAAGATAATCTTCAAAGTTTAATAAACAAGCTTCAATTTTTTCCATTTTTCAACTCTTCAGCCATTCAAATCATTGAGAAGTGATGATGAAACATATATTAGAGATCATTTATCTTTTTCACATGTATGTGGTTATGTGTAATGATTGTATAAGATAAAGTGGATAGCTGTAAGAAACTTAAAATTTTGGGTTTAAATCCCTTCTAATTACATTAAGTTCAGTATAGAAAATATACTTGTATTTAAATATGCTCTCTATATTGCATTTGTGTAAATACAAGCTTTTTATAAAGCAATATCACAGCTATATATGAATTGCTTTATTGATTATTATAATTTTACCTTTAAAGCTTTGGCAATGCTATGGTTAATAATATATGGTAGATCTGAATTTGGTTCAGTCCCATATAGCTATTTGAGTTAGATAGCTGAAGTTAAAAACTTTTTTAGGTCTGAATATTTCAGAGTTTCTTCTCAATAGTTACGTATTAAATAAGTGCTGGGTTTTGAGTTGATATTTTAGATCTAGCATCTGAATGTTCTAGCTCTGCACTGAGGTGAGCCATAAGCTCGAAACCAATTGGTCTGGGGATAGGAATATTCCAGATAGAGATTTTAAATATTTTCTCTTACCGCACTTATTAATAAGAGCTTGTTTGAGCTATTGGTACGCTCTATATATTGCATTTTTGTAAGTACAAGCTTTTTATAAAGCAAAGTCATGCTATATATGACTTGCTTTATTGATTATTAAATATGAAATATATATTATAGAAAAAAGAAATAGCTCAAAAGTATTTTATTGGAAGAAACAACTCCCAGAAGTAAATTATGAAGATTTGCAATAGAAATTTTAAAATGTATATGAAACATTTTGTTTTTTAATCCACCTTATATATTTATTTGCTACAATATCTCAATTCAGTAGTAAAAATGTTTTTTGTTTTTTTTACACATGAACATCATTTTATAGTTAAATATGATTTTTGTGGGAGAGAAAGATACCATCTGAGAAATATCTAGGATGTTGCAATATGAATAAATTTCTTCAAAAGAATATGCCTAAAAATAGAATATAATAAAAGTATACAATTAGGCAAGGTATCAAAATCTTTCAGGGAAAAAAAAGCTTGCTAGAGAAAAAAATTAAAAAATTGTATTACACATGATATGACTGAACAAACCAAAGGACTTGCATATAATATATTCGAATTTATTTTTGTTTTTTTGGATTAATTGCATAATCACTATAAAATTAATCTTTATTCTCTGACTTTCATTTTTTCTCTCTGAAGTTAGAATAGCCATAGTCATATACAAATGATAGCTGTTGAATGTGCTAGCAAGATACATTCCATAGAGTGTTAGAATGATAATATTTTTCAAATAAAAATGGTTCAAGGCATTAAAATAGACTTTTAAATTAAAAGTTAAGCTTGAGAATAACTAAATTTATAGAATATTTATTTAGTCACCAATTAGAGGAAGGTTATTGATGAAGTGAATAAATAATATCACACAGTGAATTCATATTGGCAGATAGAAAAAGCATGTGTTTATTACTGTAAAATGTGAATAAGAGAAACTTAATAATGAATGCTATTTAAACGCTACCACTGCCCTTATATTTGGAAAGCAGGAATATTTACCCTGCACTTTTTTTAAAAGATATTTTTTATTCCACTTGAACTGAACAAAAATATTGATCTATATACATATGACTTTTAATTTGCTTTTCATCACTTTTTTTTTTTTTCAAAAACAGCATGATGAAATATGATAATGGTTGTGTTAGTTTCACCCAATTTTTAACTTTGTCTAATCAGTTAGATACTTACTTGTCGTTATCCTTTTTCATTTTATCTTAAAATAAAAGATTATCATTTTAATAAAATGATTATTAACACAAAATTAAGGTTCTATATGGAAAGCATTGGCAAGCTATTATTGATGATGATAAAGTATTTGATCATAGTTTTATACTTTTTAAAATCAAGTAAATTGTTTTCTAAACATTGCCTATTTTAATTTGTATTCAAGTTAGTGTGTGTGTATTTATTTGGAGGCATTCGCTTAGTAACATTTACATATATTAAGAATTAATTCTGAAAGTTTTTTTTATATAGAAATCACTTTACCCTTATTTGCAGTAATAGAATTTGTTCTATATTACTTTATTCTAGAGCCAAACATATAAGCATAAGGACTTAATGAATACCATTTAATACTGCTGACCACTATTTCCATGTTAGTTACTGGATATGGCCTTAGTCAATGAAGAGTTGTGAATAGCACATATCCATCCCCAGAAGCAGCTTTAATTTTCTGTATATCAAAGCTAATGGTCTAAATATTTTAATGCTTTAAGATTTTAAACTCATTGATGAAGATATTCAAAAACTACTCTGGACATAGGTTTGATTCCCCAAAGTATGATCTTCATTGATTACTTACAATTATACAGATGGCTTTAGATTAAAGTGTTACAAAATGTATCACTATTGTTAGTGCAGTTACTAAAAATATGACAATCAGATAATTTTTTTATATTTTGGTATATAAATTATTTAGTGACATTTCTTATTAAATCCCTATTTAGCATTTCTCTATCCATATCTCTCAGAGTTGTTTTTGAATCTTGATCTAGTACATCTTCTTAACCCTTTCTCTTTCAAATTCAAAAACTCTTCACTGACAAAGGCTGTAAATCAGAAAGTAGTATAGGAATATGAATTTAATATATAGTATCAAATTCAAAAACTCTTCACTGACAAAGGCTGTAAATCAGAAAGTAGTATAGGAATATGAATTTAATATATAGTACTATCTAGCTTTATGTAAACTAAGAATATGGTGTTCTTTTGATTTTATCCTATACATTATGCTAAAAATGTTATGAATAGACAATATGTCATTCATATGATTACTGATTGCATGGCAAAGCTAACAAGATTGCAACATAAATGAATAGTGATGAGAATATATTACTCATAAGAATAGTCAATTGTAAAGTAATGACAATTTTTTTTATTTTTCTTTTCTTGTTTCTTGTTTGAGCACTTCCTTGAATAGTCAAACAGATAGCCATTTATGTTATATGTTTATATTTATATTGCTAGTACTTCTTTTTTTTTTACAGATAAAATTATAATCTAATTTCTATGATGACTATATATCAATGCAGACAGAGAAAATTAGTGAACTACATACATGTAGGTACATCCTTTATTAAAATAACTATTTCTGCTTTCAGATACTTCACATTCAGCATGATATTTTTAAAATGTTTATATAAAATTTTAAAAAATAGCATAAAAATATTGAAAAGGCTTTTAATTAAATATTAAAAATCTAAAAATGAGAAAAACAATTTTGAAAACAATCCAACTTGGTTTACTATAAAAGATAATTCAAGCATTTACAGAATGTTTTTCATTGAGGCAAACCACCAACTATAAGCTAAAATCTAAAGCATCCATTTTATTCAATATTGATGTTGAAATAGCATCTTTTTTTTATCAAGAACTTTATTACATATTTTAATTCAATTTAATTGTACAAAGCAATAAATAAGATTTGATACATAGTAGAAGCATGATTTTTATTCATACATAAGAGTGATTGTCCTGACAGATGAATAGATTGCTAGAATTACCCTCAGTTCTATAATGAATGTCTATCAGGTCCCATGTTGTCCTGAAAGTAAGCTGTGGCACAATTTGCTCATCTCTGTCCCTCATTATCCTGAGTTTATACATAAAAATCTGCCAGGGGTCAGCACCAGGTTGATTATAAAGCATTTCACAATGGGTAACCCAGTAATTATAAATAAAAAAAGTAGAACTTCTCATCACCAAAAAATTCCCATCAGCAATACCAGCCATGAGGGAGTTGATTAAAGATTGTTTTATGGCATATACTGATTGGATCATAGTTCTATATTCATGAAGGACTGGACATTGGGTGAAGATATGGGTAATGGTGCCATCCTCCCTATGGCACAGCAGGCAGACTGCATCCAAACAAGTGAATCCCCTGTGGGACAAGGAAATGGCACATGGGAAGGGTGTCTAGGTTAAGTTTTACCAGAAAGTCAAAGAACTTTGGCTCCAGATTCCAGCACTTGAATTTTTTAATTAAACTAAAATTAGTGATGTTGAGGAGCATTGAACTGAAGGAAATAAAATTATTGATAAGCTGGTAAGCTTCCCAGTAACTGATTTTATTGAAAATTGCTAGTATTGGTGGAGAAGTGATTATGGATATGTCAGTAATAATTATAGATAATCAGCTTTTATATGAAGGCAGGGGAGTATCTGTGGAGCTAATCTGGATAAAATGTGTTGCTTGTGGAAAACATAAACTTAGCTTGTGTATTAAGTGAAAGGAATGCTGGAACAGTAATGATTGCAAAGAATGGAGCAATAGTCCATTCCACTTAGAGTGTCTCTGTATATTTTAGAGACTGATTGCCACTGTCTTGCACTTCCATAGTAGCCACATTCACTGGGAGTTTATATTGCTAATAAATGTTTTCATAAATTTTATAAAGGGCATGAAGTATGATATCCTGGGGAACACCAGCAAATTCATCAAGGAGGTTTTAGCATATAAGGATGTATAAATCATTGCTAGAGAATTTGTGATTTTGCTTACTGATGTGAGTATAGTATCCTGAACTGTCTTTTTCATAGCTGAATGGGGGAGATTGATTGGTAGTCAAAGAAATTTTTGCAGCTTTACAATAAATGGCAATAATACGGGGTTTTCCGAGGATAGTCTCCATAAAAAAAATTTATTAACATAATGTTAAGTCCTGACTTTAGGAAAAATTTGTCATAATTTGTATTAATTTGGGGATTATTTTCTGAGATGGCAGGAACACAACTAGATCATCGATGTAGGATATGTATGTTATGTTTTTATTAATGTCAGGAATATATATTCTAGGGAGGCTCTGCTCAATTTTCCTCAAGAAAGGATTTATGTAAATGATGAAAAGCAGGGCACTAAGGGGAAAGCCTTGCAAAATGGATTTGGTTGGTTTAAATAAAGGGGAAGTGTTGCCATTTAAGGAGATGGCAATTTCTCTGTTATTAAACAGATTTGCTATTATATTGACAATGCTAGTGGGTATCTTAAATTCACCAAGAAGGTGGATGAGTTGGGCAGTCTTAACTGAATCAAAAGCCCCAGCAATATTCAGTTGGACCAGCATGGGCTTTGATTTCCTATTAGCTCTGGCATGGTCAACAATAATCTTAAAGAGGCTCATTGCTTTGGCTGTGGATGATCTCTTCCTGGCAAAATGGAACTGCAAAAGGTATGGAAGCACCTTGTCTTATATTGTATCCTTTATGATAGATTCAATTATCTTGACCATCAAGGTTGTCATAGAGATGGGTCTCAGATTCTCAAGTGACAACAGAAACATGTTCTTGAGAAATGGGACATCCCAATGGGATAGAGACCCTCAAGGTCAAGAGACCAAGTAGAGAGGAGATCCATCATTCCATGTATAATTGGAACTGTGAACTTTTCAACATAATGGAGAATAAATCTGGGAATAGCATGGAGACCTGGATGTATCCTGTCAGGAGTTGATGCAAGTTTATCTTTTATGTCAATCTTAGTAATGCCATGATTCGGCATGAGTGATTCAAGAAGAACTGGTTTGTGAAATTTCATAAGAAGCATCGGTTAGTTTATTCTTATAGTAGTTGAAAATCTGTTTGATCATACTGCTTCCTGTAAAAATATCATTTCCAATTTTTATGGCTGATGGTATGTTGGCTTTATCATGATATTCAAGGGCCCATCTAATGTACCTCTTGGATAAGTTATGGGGCTTACTTAAAAATATCTTGGCTTTCTTGATAGCCAAATAATAAATAATGACCTGATGGGTGATCACATATTGTTGTTTTAGGCTGATTATCATGTCAACCAAAGCAGGGTGCTGGCATACTTTGTATGGTGTCACTAATAGATGCAATTGCAAAAGTGTCATTGGATCATTATTCCTCCAGGTGTAGAATGTTATTGTGAATTTAATATGTTTAAAAAGGTGAACCATGCTTCTGCTGGACTGAGAGATAAGATGACTATATAAACCTCAGAAATTATTGCTTCTGGTGCTGCAGATTTTAAGAGAAATTCTAGTGGCTGACTTCATGTGTGTGCAGGGTTGCAGAAATGTGTCTATTGATAGGTATACTATTAATGCATGATGATCAGAAAAAGGAACAGGCTGGAGAGCTGGATCTATTATAAAGTAGAGATCAAGTGTGTAGTATCAAAGGTCTATTAGGGTGGAATGTTGCCTTGTGTAGAATGAGCAGGTGCATTTTGGAAACCCTGCACACACATTAATCTGGTATTTATTAGGTGAATAAATTTAAAGTTGAATTGGCTGTAGGATGTATTGAAATCTCCTAACATAATAGTGGGATATAGGTTAGCACTAAGTACAAGATTAATTTGCAGAATTAAAGCATGAGTGGGTGTAATGTCTCTCTTAAGATACAGAAAAATTATATTCAGCTTTATTGAGTTGAATATTAATGTTACAATTAGGAGGTGTGAATTTAAGATGATTATGTTATAAAATTGGAAAGATGAAATGTATGGGATAAGAATGGCCACCCTTGAATGGTGAAATGAGCCAAGTTTATTGAGTTGGGAAAATATATTTTGGATTGGAATTTATATAAAGTTTAGTTTCAGCAATGCAAATGATGTGTAGAGAATATTGTCTAATCCAACTTGAGATAGCCTCAATTTTCTTATTAGAATTTAGGCCCTGGACATTTATTTTAGTAATTTTCAGTTTCGTTTAGATAAGGTATAAATGACCAACAGTGCACAACAATTTAGGGTATAGGAACATGGAGTGAGATATGGTTTGGAGTCAGGGGGATCCTTATTTCTTCCTCATTGACCTGCCATGGCAACTTAGGTCCATCTCTTCCATCATATTCAAAGTCAGATTAGTATAGGGTTTAACCGCTACCTCAAGCTTATCTGGATGGGCTTGATTTATGGGGTCTTTATAACCAATTTATGGCAATTCATCTTATTTTTAAAGTGAATGTTGTTTTCATACAGTTGCAATTCATATTGTGTCTAAACAAATAATGTAATTGTAAATATTCTAATAAATCTAAGAGTATTTATAACAAATAACAAAAGTGGACCTACAGTTCTCTACAGTACTAAATCTTTTTTACATTTTGCATTTTATCATTTTTTATTATTTTTTTAATAAATATAGAACACTGTTTTGCAAAGACATCTATAAGGTAAGCATCATAAATTGGTTGTAAAATAAAATGTATTCACTACAATATTGTATGGAATAGTACAATAATTGATAAGCCAGTATTTTACCTCAGTAAAATAGATATCCTATGAATGCCTGTACAAAAATAGTTGGTAATGTTCCGGATTTATTCATGTTTAGTGCTGTAGAAAATGACAAGTTTCCCTTCATTGTTTGTTACAAATACTTGAGCACATTAGTTAATTTATGGTATTTATCATTTATTAGATATTAATTTGAATAATATCATTAAATTGTGCTATATAATTGAATATGCCTTACATTAACATTTGGAATTAACATTAGTTGTTTAAATATGGTGTGAATTACTATATTGTGAAGTAATAATCTTCACACCCTTAACACAAATGTATTTCTATAAGTTTGTTATAAATGAGTGGCTTTAACTTTTATTGCATGGAAGTTTCAAAATTTGTTTAAGATTTATCACCATACTGAAACGGAAATCTCCAATCCCTTTCCATTTCACCATCAACATAATGACCTACTCGTCTGAACTAGTTTCGAACCTATGTCAAATGTAAAAATGTATATATATAAATCGAGCGGGAAACTTTGCTATAATTGCCGCTTAAATGGCATTATCCATTTACATATGAAGACACGCTATAATTAGACAGGTTTGATAAAATTATAGCGGAGAAATGCTCATAATTTATTATAGAATGTTTTATTAATTTTCAGTCAATTCTTAATTATATTCGCTATTATATTCGTATGTGGATGGATAATTTAAACCTTGGAATAACGGCAAAATGATTCATATATATTTAAGTTTAAATAAAAGTAATGTAAATGTTTTCTTTAATTTATTTAACGGTTTTCTGATTTGATGTTTTACATATATAGTTGAAACAAGTATTTTCTTTAAATTTGCTTTTTTTTTAATAAACAAATATGTTAAAAGTTATTTAGTTTTATAAAATAAGAATTATCTGTTCGCAATTAAAAATGAGAATTTTTGTAAACAAGATATCAATTAGTGACACACCCGGGTAAAAAAGTAAAATCTGTTTTCTGATTGATTTTTGTTTGCAACAAAAGACTTTTTCATTAAATCAGAATACCATTCCTTCTGCTGGGTAATAACACCTGAAAAGGAATTTAATTAATGAAAATGAATCAGGTTATATAGTTTATATATTTTGATACATTTTTCTAAGGAAATTAAATATAACACCTCGGAAATTTTATCAGTTGTTGTAGAAATTGAATTATATTATTTTGCTTTAATTAAAAGTCAATTGGTCCCGAGGCTTATGAAATTCCAGAAAGGTGTTTAAGTTTGGGAGAAGGATATAAATAGGCCTTATTTTAAGCAGGAAGGGAGAATCCATCTTACTTTTGAAGAGAGTCAACAGGAGAAGTTTTATTATTGTTCAACCTTAACATGTCTGGCTAAAGTCAGGCAAAATTTTGCTGCTTTCCCGTGAAGGAACGCCTAGTTCAATCCATCAAATGCCAAAGGAACAACCAAGCTTACACCAACTAAATTTGAAGATGCCATAAGCCGTAAAAATAATTTGCCCTCGTTCGATTTCAATCCAGCTAAAGAAACACTATTTTAAAAAATCGTCTCCCAACTAAATTGAAGATGCCATAAGCCACCAAAGAAGTCACCTTCATTTCCAGCTCGAATCTCTCCTTAGCTACAGAACTATTTTTAGTAGTATTTAAAATCGCAGAGCTCTGGGTGCATTTCAAAAACATTCATTATTTCTTCAAAAACAGGTTAGCTAACCATATTATTGAAATTTCTATCTAAATTGTTTTCGAAATAATATTTAAATGAAATACTTTTTGCTAATACAATAGTGTAAACTGTCTAAATTGTTTCCTAAAATATTTTAATTCTATAAATGAAATACTTTTGCTAAATTTCTGTTAATTAATGTTTTGCTATATAATTTAATCACTGCAGTTATATTTTGCGTTTCTTTTGCTTATTTTTAATTATTATTAGTTGTGCCTATGTTTCGAAACGGCGTGCATTTAATTATTAATATGTTTTTAAAGATATGAATTTAAAATCTCCGTATTATTATTTATATAGCGTCATTTTGTGCGCTGTTTCGAAACCCAAATTCATAATTTTGTCATTTAGTAAATTAATTAATATCAATATAAAATGTGGCTTTTCAACCTTTATTTATTATGTTACTAAAGATTAAACTAGCCTGGAGTGCAATCATAAGTATATTTTTTTAGTTAAGTATTCGTAAGTCCCCTATTAAATATACTTTCCCCCCTTTTAAAAGTTTAGTAGTTAGAGATAACTAAAGAGATTGAACGGGATAAAGTAAAGTTTGTATATATTCCCATCAGTAGCATATACATATTTCTCATGCTACAGAAGAGTTGGCTCTTTTGATCAAGCTGATGATCTAGTGTTCATTTAATATATGATCTTTAATTTATAATATCCTTCGGCTTGGCGGATGTGGGATTTATTAATATTTTCTTGTTGTGCTGTTCTATTTGATATATATACAAGATGGAGCCACGGTAAGTCCAGCCCATCTTCTCTTATGGGTAGTGCAGTAGCGAAGTCTGAGCTACGGGCCAGATTAGCACGTAAGTCCCCCGCCTCTGAACCAAATAAAGGTTCCCCATTAGCAGCATGACGACCGGTTATTGGGTAAACAGTTGTTTGTCACAAAAACCCTAAAACTATTCTTCCATCCGCAGAGCCACTTTATTATTATACTTTACTTGTGCCTAGCATACTAGTAAAATCGTTATAGCCAACTCTTTCCTCCCTAATATGCAATCTTCGGCATTGAACCGAAGCATTCTTGAAAACTCGTTCGATCTTAAGCTATCTGGGATGCTTTATAAGCCCATAGTTAATATATAAATTGATTATAGTCAGATGTATTGTTTCACTCCAGACTTGGTTTGATTTTACGTAAAGGAGCCACTCGAACTGATTATAAAAGGACATAACAAATAAGTTAAATGTAGTGATTAGTTGTATAGCAGGATATTTGGCTCCATTAAATCATAGCCACAAACCTATGGGCCAACATCAATTATTGTTCAAATAGTCTAGAGAATGTTACTTTATAAATGAAATGCCTGTGTGCATTTGCCAACAACAATTGTCAATAAATATATTTTAATTCATCATATATCAGTTTCTGTCTCATTATTAAATCAATCCAATTCACTAATTGCCCATAAGTATTCATTAGTAAAGCCCCTATTATTTAAATATGTTAGATTTTATCTGTGGAATGTCTAGTATTTAAGTTGTTTATATATATGTTTAAGTCCATGAGTCTTCTTGTTTTCTCCGATTTGCTAGTGGGCCGGATGAAGAATTAAATCTCGTGTGCTACCATTGTTATGTTATCCATTGGGTGTCAGATCTGGTGCTTGGAGAGTGGGTTCGAATCCAGGCTGGTCCCTGACCTAAATCTCGGGCTTGACTGGGTTTGAAGTACATTTTGTGAGTTCCAGCTCGTGTTAGATGGATAAGCATGTTTTGACTGGCACAATACCAACAGTAAATATATATTTATACAGAAAAAATAAATGATATACTTATGATCATTCTTGTATTAAAAAACAAGAAAGTTAAATAGAAAATGAAACATTCTATATAATGTAATAAAAGTAAAATAGAATGGAAGTTTAGCAATTTAATAAATCATGTAATCCATTTCTGTAATGCCTGTTGGTTCTGAATGTTTTATAGATACCAATTGAAGTCTTATTTAGTATCCCAATTATATAAAAAAACAACTCAAAAGTTTATTGTAGCCTAATAAAATTATAAGTGCTATTTTTTCATTAATTGAACATACATCAATTTATTTATTTTCTTTTTGTAAAATTTTTGAAATTGCTTTTATTTCTCTATTTTATTTTTCCATATTATATTTTATGCCACAACTTTTTATTTTTTCTTACCCCCCCCCCCAATTTTTTAAGATTATAGATATTGCATTTAATTAATTGTCTCATATTTATTATTTTATTCTTTTCTTTTTCATATGAATTTTAAATTCATATATACATTCATACTTACATATTTATTATTTTTTTATTTTAAAATAGTTAGTTACTAAAGCAAGTCATATAAAAAATAAGCATAGTTTAAATTTTATAATAGAAATGACAAAACTAAAAATAATATTATAAAATAGTGTTTGAACGAAAATGTAAATTATTAATCTATAGAGATTCTTGAATGAACACATCAGAATAATAATAAATATGCTAATAAAATAATTGACGTTAATTTTTTTTTTTAAATTCTAAATAGATACCATTTTGACTATTGAACTTTTTACTTAGCAAAAAATATTCATTATATATATATTTCTAAAATGGTATCCATTATAAATCATTTGAAGATGGTCGAAATTGAACTTAAATCTTGGTATTCAAATGATTTTTTTTAATATTTAAGCACTGCTTTATTGTTCTAGTTATATATATATGCAGTTTATAATATTTTATTGTCGACGATGTCATAAGAAATCATAATATTTTATATATATAGTAATATATAATTGTAGCTTAAATTCTATACTACTATTTAACTTCCCAATATAAACGATTTTATAATAGCACGCCACCTTCACACATTGAATCAATAAACGTGTTATTACATTAATATATGTATGCGTGTAATATATTATAGGTAATAAAAGCAAATAGTAATCATTTTTTATATTTTTTAATTTTTTGCTTGCAGGAATATATAATTTCTTATTTTAATATTTGCAGAACTCTAATTATAATATTAAAATAAAGTAAACACTTTCTACTATTAAAATAAATCATTACTTTGTTATGAACTATAGAATTGTTTACACAAGGTTTTTTTTTTAATGATTTCAATTTAATTTTCAAAGAAGATGTACAGACGCATTTATGACATGATATTGTAATGATTTATAACAATTTTTATTTTGGCTACTAAGTATTAAATAAATGATAATTAATAAAATTAAAATTTATTCAAGCTTACATTCTATTAAACTTTCATAGAAATTCGTTATTATTTCACAAGGATTTAAAAATAGAAAGAAATTTTTTACACACAATACTTTAAAAATATTTTATATTTAAATTAGAGTGGTGGGTCATGTGAAAGTCTGTGCTCATACCCTGTCTATTAATCAATACTTTAAAAATATTTTATATTTAAATATATACTTGATTTTTCTTTTTTTTTTTTTCTTTTTTGTTACTCTAAATTTTATATGCCTCTCCCTCCCCGATTTCATATATCCAAACAATTATCGCCAAATTTGCTATCTCTATTTTTAAATTTTCATATTGATTCTTTCTTAAATCATTTAACAATTTTTGCTTTTCTCTTTCTCTCTCTCTCTTCTAACGGTTTATTAGTCCTTTTTTAAGGACTTTTATGAGACGCAAATGAAGATTAGTGATCTTTTATTCAGTCAATAAAAAACTCTTAGAGCTTCAATAATAGTAAGATTGTGGCAAATATATATATATATATCTTTATTATTTTGTAACTATAACTAAAATTTCAAAGATATTCTGATAAATTGAAAGCATTATCATTTCATATATTATACGGAGGCAAGTTTGCATTATGAAATGAGTGTGATTGCCAATTGGTTTTAATAACATATAGCTGCAAATCATCCACACAAAATAATAAATTTACCATAAGAGTATGGATAATCAAAAAAATAATATATTCATCACATTATTTTATAGTTCGAATATAGAATCTGGATGATGTATATTGTTGGTGATCAGCAGGATCATGCTCTTTCAATTGTCATTTTTCTAATCACAATTTTCATATGGTAAAATCACTTCAGGAGTCAGTGTTTTTGAAATGTCATTTCAGCCATAATTTTTTTTACTTATGAAACCATACTATTAGTTATGGAATACAACAAAATGTTGAGATTTCACTTTTACATTATTTTGCTCTGTTGTAAATGTATGCTTCTGCTTATAGTTTTTTTTTTAACAATGTCCATCATTCTCTTTTAGGAAGCAGTGGTTTTAGTAGAGTTTATTTTTCCATCTTTAGTAAATATAGTCATCCTCCTGAGGCTGATGATCTTGAAACATTAAACAATAGGATAGTTTTAGATATTAATGCTTCAATTAACCAAACACCGACTACTTACCCTTTGAAACTAAGATAGCTCTATCATTTTTTAGAGGTTAATGAAATTGACATAAAATTCTTGCTTGATTCTCCTTACTATTCCCTTAGGATTCTATCCAGAAAAGTAAAATGTTACATTAATAGTATTTACAATTCTCTCTACTCAATGTCATAAGTCCAAGGCTAATGCACAGATGTTTCTGGTATTTTATCCAACCATTACACATTCAGATAGTACAATCATCCTTTTTTAATGTTAGACTATCAGATATTGATCATTAGGATAACTTTCTTTGTTTTTATTCATGTGTCTATTAAGATGACAGGTAAAAGGCTGAGCACAAGAATGCCATCTTTAATAATCAAAATTGTTTGATTTTTTGTAAAATTTAGTCAATCAAAAATCAAATTGACCACCTGGGGCTATTGACTCTGTCATTCTCATCACTATGCTAAACTTCTCATAGATTTAGTGATCACCATGATATAAAACCATTTTCTAGGCAAACATTTAACAAGTTTATTAATTTCATTCTCAATATTCACACAATAATCTCATTTTCTTATTAAAAGCCCACTTAAACATTACAACTCTTACTTTAAATTATTTACCTATCTTCTCTCATTACTTAATCAACTTTTTTAATACATAAATATATTATCCAATTTAACAATATTTTTTTAATCTTTATTACATAGCTTTAGTTTTACCCATGCATGCTTTCTTCTATCAAATGTTTTAAATCTTAATATTTGTTTGTTTGTTTTTTTATTTATCTTCCTTGGCAGCAAATAGTGATATATTAATCTCAAATCTGATATTCTAATTTTTCTTTTTTCTAGAATTAATTAAATTCTAATAATTATTTAATATATCTTTAAAATTCCTATCTAAAATATTATGAATAAAATATAAATAAGACTGTGGGAATTCCAAAATTTTTATTAGTTGCATGATTATAAAGCATATTTTTTGTTTTCAAACAGGTTCATATCTGGAATATAATTTTATTCACAACTTAGTTAAGTACAACAAGATATTTTCCCCTTTATCAGTTTAAATAAAATTCATTAAAACTAATATCAGACTTTCATTCCATCTTAATTTCTATATACATTGCTGTATTCATATATTTAAACAGAAAAAGTTTGCATACAATATTTTAGATAATTGGTTTCCAAAACTCCTTGTAAATCTAGAATCTTGTATAAAAAAATAATCAGTTATATTTTTCTATGGTAAAAAAAATAGCTCATTATAACAAATTCAAAGTATGTCACAAGATGTAAATATATACTTAAAAAAAGTTTAAAATTAGAAAAAAGTAATAATTAATGAATAAACATTTTACAAGCATGTAATTAATTTAAAAAAACTCACTTAACCTGTATAATACATATTTTATAGCTAATGGTGTGTTGTTTTTGAAAAGGTAATTTTAAACATTTTACAGTTACCATTTTGAAATCATATTAATAAGATTAATATGTGAATCATGATTCATTAAATTAAAATAAAGCATATATAACAGGAATTAAATTAACACAATGTATATTTTTTGGTTTATTTTTGGTGCACTTTATGTTATATTATCAATGTTTTTTTATATAATAATTATCTAATAAGTAAAACTTCAAAAATTTTATATGACTATGATTCAACATTTTAATTAGTAAAAAAAAAAGCAGTCTAATTAAATAAAAATTAGATTAATAAGATGTAATGTACTTAACACATTTTTTTATTTATTTATTTTGCAGTTGATTATTGTAGTTTTAATAACATATATAAATATAAGTTTTGTGAAGATTGTTTACATTTATAAAAAATAAAATAAAAGATTGTTAATAAAATAATAATTCTATTATGACAAGTATTTAAATAAAAATTATGTAACTCAATTTAATTTCTATTTCTATTTAGTGCACATTATTACTGCTTATGATTAAAACTTATTTTTAATTATTTACTGAATAAAATGTATAAATTTTTGCTAATTTTTTTTACATATGTTATGGAAGTCTTTTTTTTTTGCCTTGATAGCATTGGCCTATCTATTCCAGATTATATTATGAGAACATTGAATTAAAATTAGATCTGTAATTTATATTTTTCAATTTACTTTTAGTACATTTTATTTTTGTTATGATCAAAGTTTTTTTTAAAATATGTACTGAATAAAATTTGTAATTTTTTGCTGAAATTGTTTACATTTATAATAAATGTCTTCTTTGCCTTTCATATATTAGAATATCTACTACAGACAGTATTATAATGGTACTTAATTAAGATCAGATAAATAAATCATATTTTCAACTTACTTTCAGTATGCTTTATTGTTTCCTATATATAGTTAATGTCTGTTTTTAATTATGAGATGAATAATACTTATACATCTTTTTTGATGTGAATATTATCATATTAGCTTGTGAGAATGACATTGATTTTATGGTATCAGCTTATAGTGATGTCAGTAGTATATCAAAATCATTATTTTTAAAAAATAGCGGATATTTTTTAACGTTTATTACAGTATAAACTTATATTGATCATTATGAATAATCATCATGTGAAGAATTATTGTATAAAGGAAGAAGAGTGCATATTGTATGTTCTTGTTTTAAAAAAAATCAGTTGTTGTTTTAAAAAAATCTTAAGTATAGCATAGCTTTTCTTTGTCTGAATACATAATTCAGCTTGTCAAATCAATTTATTATTAAATAAAGCCACATGAGGTGTTTTTCTGTGTTTACATAATCTTGGCCAGATAAAACTTAAATTGTTTTTTAAATTTCAGTCTAATTTATATATTTTTTAAAATAATCAGTTCATAGCAAACTTAGCTAGTGATCCAATATTGATCAGTAAATGGGTATCTAACTATTTTTAGTTGAAGTTTTAAAAAGTATAGCAAAATGCTCAAACATTTACCACCCAGAAATAAGCAAACATAGTGAGCAAGTTTTTTTTTTTCACTATTAGTTTATAGTATGAGGGAATGGCTATTAGAGAGTCCACTTTGCTGTAATTACATTTTTATGACTTGTCTTTTTAAAAACAATTATTTTAAAATAAAATCTCATTGTAATCATTTAGTTTTTTTGGTTTAAAATAAATATTTTATTAATATGTTGCATAAATAAGCTTAAATGTGTAAATAAATTACAAAAAATTACAATTTTTCTTTCAGAATATTTTCTTACAGTAAGATATTTAACTACCATTTGATCTTTTTATATGCATCTATGTATTAAAAAATAAGCCAGCTAGAAAGTTTAAAAACAATTGATTTGCTGAAATATGCAATTTCCTAATGACCAATAAATCTTTAAATTGATTTTTTTCAATTTAGAAAAGTGTACTTTTATAAATACTAGTTTTAACAACTGAATAATCCTATTGTATTTTCATAATTTAGTGTTAGAACATCTCTGAACTCATAAATATTTGCAGAATAATAAATCTAAAAAATTTAAAACATGTACCACTATTATTAACAAAATAAAAATTTGATAAAAATTAGAATATAGGTATACATTTTTTTTAAAATAATTTTTAAAAATACTTTCAAAAATTGAATAAAATAAAAAGACTGTTGAAGTGAAAGAGAAAACTTATATCACATTGACTTATGCCATTATAAAGCTAGCAAAAGCATTAAAAGAAAATAAAAAATTTGTTTATGAAAACAAAAGTAAGAGAGAATAAGACTTAGGAAAATTTCAAAAAAAGTGCATATAATAAATTCTTTCCTTGAGAAAAATGCAAAAAGGAAATGAACATGAAACCATTCAAATGAAGAAACCACAGAATTGGATTATATTTTAATAAACAGGAAACTATAGTCAAGCATTGGGGGCTGAGTGATTAGCCCAGCCGCCTTACAAGCGGTTGTCCCAGGTTCACTTCCTGGCTGATGCTTTGACACATGAAAAAAGAAAAACCGGAAACTATATATTTCAAAATTATTGTGCTTGATATATTCAACAATTAACCATTAATTAGTAGGATGAAAAATAAAAATATTAATACAAGGCTAGAGATCCAAAAGCTATAAAAACAAGTAGCATTAGGAGTTAATAACCCAACTATCAAAAAGTTTTTATGAATTTAAACTAGAACTTACAGTGAAAGTCAATAAGAAAATAACTGATATTAATTTGAACTATTGTGTAGACAACTAAAAAAAAAACAGCAATTCACAACTTATTTTCAACTAAATTAAAGCTATGCAAGAAAAAAAATGAACAAATACGAAAATATGTTTAATGATCCTCTTTGAAAAATTGAATATCTAAAATTTTGTAAATTGTTACTGAAAAAGTTAATAATGACATAAAGAAATGTAATTGTAAAGTAACAACACAAGTTATAGAAGAGAGTAAAAATCCCCACATCTCACTACTGGAAGAAAAGTTATTTTGGTAATAAATTATGGCACAAACATTTTTTAATATTCCAAGCATTTTAAAAAAGTGCAACACATAGCTGAATGTATAAAGAATGAAAAAGCTTTAGGAAATGATGGAATTTTTATAGATATTTTCAAAGAAGCTAAGGAGGAAATTGTCAACAATTTTTATACCAAATGTTTAAATTTTAAAGATATATCAGCTGATTGGGAAAATTAAGTAGTAATGTTTAAAAAAAACAAAAGGAAGGCATTAAAAATGACAAATATTTAAATCCTCTGTCACTTCTATGTAAAATTTTTACTAAGATCATTAAAATTTATTTACAGAAAATTTTGAATCAAACCATGCAGCACATTAGATTATACATAAATATCAAAAGAAGTTCTAGAAAGGACCAATAGATATAAGTTGCTGTTATGCTTTAGATTATAGATTATAAAAAGTCACTCAGTTCTATAAGAATTTTTGCCTTAAAATGTTTAAATATAAGATATATTATAAAATTATGAATAATAGTTATCATAATGCAATATCAGAGTAGTGTCAACAAGGTTGGAAGACACACTGATTTCATCTCTTCAAAAACAATTTTTTAGAACTTTACTAGAAATATTTTGTAGATTAAAATGAGAAACTAAAAAAATAAGCAGAGATTATTTTGTCATTTTCCCGATAATATGGTTATTTTCACAAACATAATATTTCTGAGTTTCAAATAAAGTTAAAAAAGGTATCAGAGGAAAATAAATATTTATATCAAAATATAAATATTAAAAAAGATTAAAGAAATGTTAATGAATAGATTTTCAAAAATGAAAAAATAAAGATTAATATCAATAAACAAAATGTTAATAAATATAAATACTTTTGGTCATGTTATTAATACAAATAAAAAAATAATGAATGAAATTATTAATAGTATTATATTTGAATGAAATGTGTTTGTTAAATATAATTTAATATTTAATTAAAGAAAGTATTCTAAAACATAAATATATTTTACCTCTACTTATTTATGAATCTGAGATTTAGATAGTTAATAGACAAGCAATGCAGAGAATTCACATTATGCATCAAAATATAAAAAAACATATATTGCAAAACTATAAGGAAAGAATGAAAGTAAAATACATGGATAATAAAATAAACAGATATTGTTGCATCATTGAAAAAGATGAGATTAAAATGAAATTGAAATAGAAGAGACGACAATAAATGGTGAAATAAAATTTTAAAATGTATTTCAAAAGATTGTAAGAGATCTAGAAATGGATAATGTGCGAGGTGGATGGATGAGATAAGCGAGTTTTCTGAAACAATATAGAGAGAAAAATTGTGAGTTAGAAACCTTTGGACTAATATTAATTAACAATGATGATGAGTGATGATTAAATAAATTATTTAAATCAAAGTTATGTTTATCATATATGTCTAATAGCTTATAATAGATATTAATCAGTATATTGTCATTATATCAATGAAATCGGATTAAATGCTTAATAAATTCTATAGTTCTAAAAACAAAAAACCTTTATTAAAATAATTCAGACAAAATAATATACTTTGAGTTGTGACAGAAAAAAATTGAGAGATTGCATGCTCTTTTGTTCTAACATTTATTATGATCTTTTTTAAAGGCTTTAAACTACCATTAGGATTTGTTTTTATATTCTATTTGTTAACTTTTAATTAAATATTATTCTATATATAAAATACTAATTTAAAAAAAAAAAAAAAGGGGGGGGGGATTATTCAAAATTAACAACTTATCATTTTGTATTTAATAGTCACGACTATGTAATACTTAGCAATATTTTATCCACATTTATAAGTCAATCTCAGATTAAGTTTGTAATTTCCTTTTTTTTTTATTAAGAAGTCCTTCCAGTTTAACATAGTCTTTTTACATTAAATAAACTTTAATAATATCCAGTCAGCTAGCTCTTTTGTATTGTCAACGAGTGTGAAAGTTTTCAATATCCGAACAACCATCGGAAATTTTTTCGTAATATTGTTTAATTAAAATCTCGAAATTATGTTTTTTTTTTTAATGATTATAACATTGGTGATTATTGTAAACCTTATTCTGATATCTGGAGATAATTTTGAAAAAATAATTTTGTAATATATATATATTTTTTTTGGTTTACAAATGTCAAAAGTATTTTTTTCCCCTTTCTGATTCCTTTAAATTCCATATTCAGATACACAAATTGGTAAATTACAATATAACAATTCGGCAATTGTTAAAACAGAGAATCTTTATCCAGCAATTGCCGAATTGTTATATTGTAATTTATAAATTGTATTAACAGAAGTATTATATTTATTTACAAATTGGTAAAATATTTATAAATGATTTTTAATCTGATTAGATAAAAAAAAATATTTCCAACTATCCGAAAAACCATAGCAAATTGGCAAAAAATATTTTTAACATTTAAGCAGGAAAATGTGAAAAGTTATTATCCAAAAAGCAGAGTGAGTTAAAATAAATTGTAAAGAGAGTTTTTGATTAAGTTGTGTGGAAAAAAATATTACTGCATTGAACTAAATAAAACTTAACTTGTTTTTTTTTTTAAAAAAAAAAGACATTTAACGATTTTATTATGATTATAAAATTTGAGTTTTCAAATAAAGGCTATTTAAAAATACGAACTATTCCTGATCACAAAACCAAACATTTTCTAAAACAGGGATTGGGAATTGGCTCCGGAGCCGCATGTGACTCTTTAATGAAAAAAGTGGATAAAAAAAATTATATTATTAAAAATTTATTTATTTATTTATTTTGCTTCACCAAATATTATACTCAAGCTTGTTTGAATCTTGTATAAGCATAGTTAATGTTATTAAATTTATAAATAATGAATGAAATTGATTTCAATTTCATCATCATAATCATCAATCATTATCAATCCACTGCAGGATGGAGGTCTCTCCAAGTTCAATCCATCTTTTCCTATCTTTAGCTTCTCTTCTCCACATCACCCCTGCACCCTTTCTTATTTCATCCATCCATCTGACATGTGGTCTCTTTCTTGGTCTTTTACAATCTCTTGGAATCCAGTTTAAAATTTCAATTGTCCATCTATTATCATCTCTTCTAACAATATGTCCAGCCCAACTCCACTTCAGTCTTTTAATTTTTTCAATGAGGTCAGTAACACCTGTTTGTTCTCTTACCCATACATTGCATTTTCGATCCCTTCTTGTTACTCCCAACATGCATCTCTCCATACTTCTTTGAGTGGTCTGAAGTCTCTGTATTGCTCTTCTATTAAGTGTCCAAGTCTCAGATCCATAAGTAAGAACTGGCAAAACACATTTATTAAAAACCTTCCTTTTCAAACACATAGGCATATTTCCTTTTAGTATCAAGTTATTTCTACCAAAAGCACTCCAACCAAGTTTAATTCTATGATTAATTTCATCCATTATATTTCCATCTGTATTAATAATCTGACCAAGGTATTTGTAACTGTTAACTTCTTCTAACTCATCATAATCAATCTTTATTTTCATATTTTGAGAAAATCTATTAAACATTACTTTAGTCTTTTTAACATTTATCTTTAGTCCTACTTTCCTACTTTCATCTGATAACTCCTGCAACATTTCCTGTAGCTCTAAAGCATTATTTGCAAAAACAACTACATCATCTGCAAAATCTAAATGACTTAAATAATCTCCATTTACTTTCACTCCTTTAGCTTCCCATTTTAATCCACAAAATACTTTTTGCAGCACTGCTGTAAAAAGTTTTGGAGATATGGAGTCACCCTGTCTTACACCCTTTTCAATGTTGATTTTCCTACTATCATTATGTAATCTAATTGTTGCTGTTGCATTTTTATAAATATTCTTTAAAATATGACAATATCCTGGATCTACACCTTGATGATCCAATGCTTTAATCACTGAAGAAATGTTTATAGAATCAAATGCCTTTTCATAGTCTACAAATCCTAAGCATAATGGCAACTCATATTCATTTGTCCTTTCTATAACTTCTCTCAATACCTGGATATGATCTACTGTACTAAAACCACTTTTAAATCCAGCTTGTTCTCTTGGTTGGTGGAAATCCAGTGTTTTCTGTAGATGAGTTGTAATTATCTTAGTAAAAATTTTGTATAAAACTGATAAAAGACTGATAGGTCTGTAATTTCTAATATCTTCTTTATCACCTTTTTTAAATATTAATATTAATACTGCATTCTTCCAATCATCTGGTACATCTTTATCATTTAGACATTTGGTATATAACTTTGCTAAAAAAATTTATATTTCTTCACCTGCTTCTTTTAATATATCAATTATAATTCCATCATTACCTGGAGCCTTTCCTTTCTTCATAAATTTAATTGCATGTCTCACTTCCTCATTCAAAATTCTGGGCAATTCTGAAGATATAATAGGTATAGGAGGCACTTGTTCTTTATTACTATATAATTCTTGATAAAAGTCTTCTACACATTTCATGATGTCATCTCTCTTTTTAGTAATAATGCCATCTTTTTTTCTTATTGCAGATATAAATTTCCTACCAATACCAAAATGTTGTTTTACACTCTTTAGACTTTTATTCTCTTCTACAGCTTTCCTTGCTAGTTCACAATTATACTTTCTTATATCATTTTCAACTCTTTTCTGCACCATTTTACAAAATTCGAGATATTCAATCTTTTTTAATGCATCATTGTTGTATATCCTCATATTCCTTCTTTTCTTCATAAATTCTCTAGTCTCAGTAGAAATTTTATTGGTCAATTGCTGCTTTTTTCTACCAGCTATCTTTGTTGCAGTTTTTAAAAGTGTATCAGTTATTTTCCTATTAATGTCATTCAAATCTGAATCATGTTCAAAATCTACTAATACTTGAAACTGATTTGTAAGTTCTAATTTAAATTCATTAGAATGTTTCTGAAGATTAGGAATATCAACTGTAAATATTGTTTTTCTTAATAATTTTTGTCTCTCTAGTTTTGCATTAACATGTATCTTACATCTTACTAATCGATGATCACTTCCTGTGTTAAATTTATTAAGAACATTACAATCTTGAAATATGTATTTTCTGTTAGTCAAAATATAATCCAATTCTGCTGTACCTTCATTTGGATGCTTCCATGTCCATTTCCTTTTAACATTTTTTTCAAAAAAAGAATTCATAATATAAAGTTTTTCTTTTTCTGCAAACTCCACAAGTCTATGTCCTCTCTCATTTCTATTACCATAACCAAAATTACCTACAGCATTTTCATCTTTCATTTGTTTACCAATTCTAGCATTAAAGTCTCCCATAACAATTTTAAAATGTTGTTTACTCTGATCAAAAGCCTTTTGTACATCCATATAAAAATCTTCTATAACTTCATCACTATGAGAACTTGTTGGGGCATAAACCTGAATTATCTGCATTTGGTATCTGCTATTAAGTTGTAAAACTAATCTTGCCACTCTGTCTGATACACCATCAATCTCCACAATGTTATTCTTCCATTTTTTATTTATAATGAATCCTACTCCACTTGTATTTCCAATATTTGTGCCTTTATAGTAGAGTATATGTCCACTTTTTAAATCAATTGTTTCTTCACCTTTTCTTCTAACTTCACAAAGTCCAATAATGTCCCATTTAATATAAGACAGTTCTTCTTCTAACTCTTGCAATCTTCCTTCACTTGAAAGTGATCTGCAGTTGTAAGTACCTAAATAAAAAGTCATCATCAAATGGCAGCCTGAGTCTGCAATCAGGGGATTCTTAGCACCCTCCGCCTTCGGCCACCAACCGCTGCCTTGGTTGGTGACTTTACAGCCTCCTGGGAATAAGGGCCATGATTTATTTTTGTCTGTCATGATTGTATATATTGGAAAAAATATTCTTAAACTCGGAGGTAAAAAGCCAATAAACTCACCACGCTGGCTAATGCGTGTTGGTGAGCAGCCCATCCATGTTCGTATACTATATGAATAATCACATAATAATAACAGCTGCAATGACAAGAATGTATGGATTGGACATTAGGAATTTGCCCTGCTCGGTTCCTTTAAGGCCTCCAAGAGGAATCAAAGGGTCTCCTTTCAGTTAATAGCAAACTCCTTTCTGCAGCCAATTTCAATTTACTGTTACCTAAATTTTAACTTTCCTACATTTCTTGTCAAAATGGCTCTTTATCTCAAAAATGTTGTCTATCCCTGTTCTAGAAGAATCAAATAAAAAATTTGTGCTTGATGTTACAATAAAAGAGGAAATATTGAAATAATATTGAACTAAAGTTTAGCTAATAAAAAAGAGCTGATTTTAAACTTAGTCATGCTACTTGGTCAAATCTGAAAATCAGTGAAATTTTACGTTTCCTTACAATTATCTACTGTCCTGTGCCAGTTATTGCTTTATAACTAGATAGACCTAAGAGCAGACTATTTTTGTATTAAAACTCCAACAGCCTTTTTAGTATCAGTTAAAGAATTCTTTTTTTTTTTCAACTGTTTTATTTTATAATAACATGTCTGTACATAAGCATTATAAAAATGCATATTATGTTCTCTGGTAAAAGAAGGATGCATAATCCATATTGATAGAATGATCCTGCAATAATCATAATTAATAATAGTTTTATTTTCAACAGTTAGTTCAGGGAACTTATTGGGAACTCTTCTTTTAAAGAAAAGCTAAAAAATAAAAAATTCTGCTGTCAGTCTAATAATCAAATATCACTTGATCACACAAGTAATTACCACATGTTTAAATAAATAAAATGATGAACTGTCAATATAATACAATTTGTTTTAGTATCTAATGTTTTATGCTATTTTGTTGATTAACATAAGTAATTGTTTTAAAGGCACTTTTATAAAATTAGTAAAAAAAAAAAAAAAAAGCTTATTATATAGCAGTTATTACATACATATACCTGATGAAATTTTATTAACTATCTGGGAATTTTCAAGCAAGCTTTGAATTTTTCCAGATTTCAAAGTCACAGATATGCTGACAAATCATTTGCTAATAAATAAGTTTCTCACTACTCTTAGACATATTCTTAAATAGAGTATAAAAAAATTATAAAAATCAGTAAAGCATTCACCAGAAATTGAATTGCTTCTGAATAATATTGTATTCTTTACTATTTGTCTTTAAAGAGAAGATACAAAAACTTTGTTTTGTTTTGTTTTTTGCAATGAAACATCTGAAGCTATTTTTTTTTACCTATATATAGATGCAAATTTGCAAATGTTTGTTCATCTGCTTAATAAAGTGGCTTCTTTTTTTATATAACCTAATGCTAAGTACATTTTTGATATAGAGCTGTGACTATGGTGAACTTCATTGAAAGTGCACTTAGCATTAAGTTATAAAGAAAAAAGAAACCATTTTGCTATAGAGACAAACAAACATTTTCAAATTTGAATTAAAAATTCAAATGAAGGGGGAAATCAATATTATATATAGGATGGCAAATAATGATTGACTATTACAAGTGATGATTAAATTTTAGCACTTGGTTATGTACTTTGTTGCTTAGTTTCTTTAGCTGCCTTTATGAAGAGAACCTAAATATATATAATCTACAATCATTAATTTTGTTTCAAAAGTCAATATAAAATTAGATTAAAAAAAACATGAGTAATCACATTTAAATTAACACTTAATATATTGATTTATTACGTGTTAAATAATAATAATTCAACCTATACAAAAAAAATTACTTTTTAAATAAATATAATGTATATAATGCAATACAATTTGATCAATATATAAAAACGTTTTTCTTACTTTAGGATTCAGTATACTCTATTTTATTTAGCTATAATTGTTAATTCATGTCTAAGAGTTTTATAATAGCAATGTATCATATAACATTAAAACAAACGCTCTTAGTATGCTTTGATTTCTATTCAACTATTAATATTTTTTTTTACTATCAAGTTTGTTGCAATAATAACACACATAGGACTATTAGTACATTTTTAAACATTTATTAAAATTTTATATTAAACAATTAATCACACTTTTATCAATTTAAATATATTATACCCCTACTCTTTTTGTATTTTTGTACTATTAACTGAGATTTTTTTTTATTATTATTAACTGAGATTTATACACATATATATGTCTCAAAATATGAATATATACATATGGTTATATATATTATGTTATTTTTTCTATTTATATAAAATAATTTACTGGTATATATTGTTGGCTTTATTGACAACTGTCTAGAGGTTATTTTAATATTTCGTTTCCCATTTGTAAAACTGTAAATGTGTTTTTCATATTTTTTGTATTTCTGTCACAATTATTATTATTGTTATAATAAAATGTAACCCTCTTGCACTTTCTTTTTAATACATCAATCATATGGAATTGAACAATTAAGAAAACTGAAGATATTAATTAATTCATATATTATTTATTAAACTGCTAAGTTTATCAAATATATTCAATAAGAAACAAATGTGTCATTTCTTTTAATAAAATACAGTCAACAATAAAAAAGAACATATGCAATAGAATTCTAGATTACGTGTTTTAAAATTTTTCCATAAATGTTAGCAAACAGATCTACAAAAGAAGCATATTGGATAGCAAGAATTGCATTATTACTTTCATAAACAAATACTATAGTTAAAACATTATTTTATTTTATTTTTTGTAAAACTGTCACTCTAAACTTTGAAGCTTAAAATTTTAACCAAATTATTTTGTGCACAAAAGTAAGTCTGTTCTTATAATAAGTAAAAAAATAATCCTGATTATTTCTGTGATAATTTTTTTTTTTCCTTGATTAAAATGAAACATATAACATTCTTTGTTTGATTGAATAATAAATTGAATATGAAGCTTTATAAGCACTATAAGAATTTAAAGCCATAAGTACAATGATTCATAGGAAAAGTTAAGAATAATTTATGGTTGAAATAGCAAAGGGAGTGCATTTATTTTTTGATTATAGTTACTTCAAATCTTTTTAGAATGTATTTAAAATGATACATGAACATGAATAATAATGTCACAGTACTTATACATTCCATTTTATGTTTAGTTGAATCTTGAATCAACATTGTTTCGACATCATGAAAAATAGTGGTATAACTAATCAATAAATTTAAGATGCTTTTTGCTTGGAAAAGTGATTTATTATAATACTAAATGTTTATTTTGATTTCTTTGTAATAGTATCTAATATTGATTTATAAATTAATTTATAAATTACATATATAATTTCAAATACCCACTTATTATTTATAATTGATAGGTTTGTTTGGAATTTGTATTATTCTCATTTGTCTTTAAAATTTTTAAATATCTTAGTTGATTTTGAAAAGTGAGGGGGGGGGGGGGATATGTCAATTGTAAATGTTGTCCACTTCAATGAAAACAATAATATTAAAGGCAAAATTACAGAAAGCTATAATTTTTTTTTCATCTAAGAAAATTGTTTTTTATTTTGTTATTCAAAAACAAAACAATCCAAATAAAAATGAAACAACAACATATTAAAAAAAGGTTAAAATAAAAATTATTTATTTTGATAATAAATAAAAAGCATTACTGCTTTGGGTGAACTGAATAATTTGGCAGCTATGATGTGGTTAATGCAAAATAACTCTAAATTCCCATTATATATTTTTTCCTCCATCACAGGCAATCACATGCATTTGACCTAAAGTCATTTACATTTGATATCATTAAGTAGATCTATCTGCTACAAAAATATCCATGCAGTTTCTTCACTAGCAGTTATTTTCCCACAGAAATATTTATTTTCCCACAGAAATCTTTGAATAACATAATTATTTTAAACAACAATATACCACTTGCAAATTGGCAACTTTTTTTAGAATATAACATTTTTATAACACAAAGTCTAAATGGAGAAAATAAGGTTTACTTTTACATTTATTATTTTAAAAAAAAATGTTTTTTTTAAATGAACAATTCAAGTTTTATGTTTACATTTTTTAATCAAACAACATTTTAATAATATATATGAAGAACACAAAGTTTATTTTTAAATAAATTTCTAAAAAAAAGTATTTACTGTGAAGTATAAAAAATATTTAATTTTTATCTTTTATTTTCTGTTTTATTTATTAACTATTTATGAACCTATATTTTACATATGTAAAGTATAAATGAATTTTAAATTTATCTATTAGTTATCCCAATATTATTTCATGACATTGATTCAGTATTTTAAAGAAACAAATATAAAATGGGATGTAGATACCTGAATACATTGGTACTGATGTCATGATTTTATTAAATCAATGGAAAGTAATATTTTATATAATAATGATGAAATTTCGAATGGATTGAAAAGTATTTTGACAATATTTTGAATAATTATATATCCCACTTCAGGCGATTGCTTTTAATGATATATATTCTATTGACCAATTTAGATTTAAACAAATATATCTAACTTGATAAAAATATTATCAAAGCAAATAATTTTTTAAAAAATGTAGTAAAATTTGGCATTCTTTGCAATTAAAATGCTTTTCAGAATTTTACTACATAAGTTACTTGACATAGATGAGTAAGTAATAGAAAGTATAATTTTTGTAAATCAAAAATACATTTTTTTGCTTTCAGCCAAATAATGAGTGCCCTGAGAATATGTGTATTTCATATATTGCTTTCATTGATTTGATCAAAACATTTGACCTAATTATTCAAGATCTTTGTGTAATGTTTGAAATTGACTGTTTGCTCAATGGAAGTTTATTTATATTATACCATTTACTTGGTAGCATACAATGGGGAAATATTAATAGTGATGAAAAATTTGGGAATTTTAAATGAAAACTGGTGTCAAATAGAAATGAATATTGTTTTCAATTTTGTCTTACATTTTTAGGTCAGTGATCTTTTGGAATAGTTTAAAGCAAGACATTAAAACTTAATACAGGTGGTGTTTTAATTTGAATCATATACAGAAAAAGTAAAAACTTTATTTTATTGACTTTTAGATCAACAGTATGGTGATAATTGTCCTGTTTCTACCAAATTAAAAAAATCTCTACAGAATGTTTAACATATTAAATGTAAGTAATTAATTCTAAGACAGTATGTAATTTACTTACAATAAAACAGGCAAAAACTCACTATATATATTGCCACACATCGAGCTAGAGTAATCAATGGATGCCAGAGGCTTGTGCATAAAATTCCCATCAACTAGGTGCAATGCTCTCAGATCCAAGGCTCCTCACTGATGAAGGCCACAAGCCAGAAACTAGTCTGGAGATATTAGATGAGCACTGAATGGGGATTTTATGCACAAACCTTCTGTCATCCATTGATTACTCTAGCTTGCTGTGTGGCAATACATATAGTGAGTTTTTGCCTGTTTTAATAACAATTATAAGCAAGCATAAGAAATGGTGATCATGTGATGTTTATCGGCTTAATTTGCTTGCACTGAATGTTTCTTGTATATGCAATTAGAGAGATTTAAACTCAGGATTTTTCAGTCTATTCATTCTCTACTCCTTCTTAAGCAACTGATGAGTACTGGTTCTACTCAAAATATGTATATTGGAGATCAGGTATCTCTTTTATGGATCTATGGTCATTTATATCATTGCTTGAGATGGAGAAGAGGATGAAGAGATTAAAAAAATCTTGAGTTCAAATTCCTCTTATTATATATGTAAGTAATTAATGTTTTTTTTTAAAAAAAACTCAGATTCTTTATTGATCAGAATGAAAGAAAAATGATCAATTTATTGAAATGGAATGTGCAATAATTTAAATATTAATATAGCCTTTTATATAGAAAACAAACTTGGATCTGATGTGCAGCAAAGATTCTGATATGCTGTTGCTAAATTTTAAATTTTAAAAACAGGATGGTATAACTACTTCGACTAAATCAGTTATGCATAAGTCTGTTATTCAGCCTATTTTTATATGGTAGAGAAATGTAAATCACTATCAATGTAACTTAAGAGGCACTATAAAAACTTTATTTAAAGATGCTGATAATATTCTAAAGCTATGGTGCCTTAGTTATAATAGTAAGATTAGAAGATCAGTCAGTATATTCTTTAGTTCTGTGAATAATAATATTAAATCTATTATTGCAAGAATGTATTTTTATTATATTGATCTTGTGAACCAAATAAAGAGTAAACATTTTATAAAAAGTGTTTTAGGTTGAATTTGTGCATGGTTTTTTTAGGGATAGATATCTTTTATGTTATAAAAATTATTTGGATGTTGATTGCTTTCACTAAGAGCTTATGCTAAAAGTATAAAATAATGAAAAAATATAGAATTTAAGTTTTTTTAGAAAAAAATGTTTGCTATAGAAAAAGTCAAAAGTTGTCAAAATGTCAACTAAATAAATTAAAGAATCTTGTGGGTTGCTTTATGTAATTATTATAAATGTCAACTTTAATCTTATGTTCACCTTTTATTTTTTCTTCTACTTTATTTTTAAAGTTAGAAGTGTTATTCTCATTTATGAATGCTGCTAATGATTATTATAACAATAGCATACTATTTTATCAAATGTACCCATTTTTTATACTACTAATTAAGAATTTTGTGGTAACTACTATTAACAACATAATAATATTTCTTTTAATACGTTTTTCATAACTAAAATTCTCATAGTAAAATAAAGTTTCTTGCAATGTTTAAAGTAACATCATGCAATTTTTATACACAATATAAATACATAATCAATATAATCATTTTCAACCAGTATCATTCAACTGCAATTAAAATTTTTCCATGTTTAATCTAAAATCTCTGATCTCCACTCTCTCCTCTCCACAACATAGCAGCAAACTTTCTTATTTTATTCATCCATTTCACATGTGATCTCTTTCTGGGTCTTTTACAGTCTCTTGAGCTTCAATGTAAGACTTCAACTAACTATTTATTATCAACTCTTTTATTAATACATCAGTCAATTTCCATTTTAATCTTTTAATTTTTTCAAGGATATTAATGATGTGTTTTATTTTCAATTTTTTCTTGTTATTCCTAACATATAAGAAAGGTATACAAAATTGAGTAATACAAAATCTCTTTATTGATTTTTTTAAAAACATTCCATTTCAAATGCATAGGCATATTTTCTTTTAATTTTAAGTAATTTCTAACAAATATATTTTTTCCAAGTTTAATTTTATGATTAATTACATCCATTATGTTTCCATCTGTATTAATAATCTGACCACGATATTTATAATTTTCTAATTCATTATTAATCAATTTTTATTTTTTCTTCTAAGAAAACTCATCTAACATTATTTTAGTCTTTTTAGCATTTATCTTTAGTTCTACTTTTTTTTTTTTAGTTCTACTTTTTTTTACTTTCATTTGATAATTCTTGCAATGTTCTCTCAAAGTCTGGAGATTATTTTCAAAAACAATTATATCATCTACAAAATCTAGATGACTAAAATAATCATCATTAACTTTTACTCAGTTTGACATTTTAATTCACAAAAACACTTTTTCTAAAACTGCTGTAAAAGATTTTGTAGATAAGGAATCCAAAGCATAATTGGAACTTCCCAGAATACTCAGATGTAATCTACTGCTCTAAAACCACTTTTAAATTCTTGATCTTTTGGTTGATTAGAATTTAATTTGTGAACACAATTTGAAATTATCTCAGTAAAAAAATTGTATAGAATTAATAGAAAGCTGATAGTCTTTATCACCTTTTTTCAATATCAATATTACTATTGTATTCTTCTAATCATTTGAAACATTTAGATATTTAGTATAAAATAATTTTGCGAACAATCTTTTTTATTTCTTCACCGCTTTTAAAATATCAATTCCATCATTCCCAGGAGCTTTTTCCTTCTGCATGTAAAATATTTGACAATTTGCAAGATGTAGTAATTGTAATAGTTATTTTATTATTTTCTTATTATTATTGTTGTTGTTGTTGTTGTTGTTATTATTATATTTCAAAATATTTAAGACTCAAACATGTCTGAGTGTCATAGCAAAAACGTTGTCATCCATTTGTCACATATTCAAAGGTCTTTTGATGACAGTTGGTAAAGTGATTTTGTGAGATTATTTGAATCTGCAGGTTTGCTACTTGCAGTTTGAGTACTTGGTATTTTTTACAGGTTAGCATGTTGTTTACCAGTGACCAAGTGGTGGAAAAAATATCAGTGAACAATTTTGGCATCCCATGCTCTTAACTGTTGTAGTTTGTTTATGAGGATAGATGGGTTGTGTGTAGTGTTATTCCCAAGGCAGAAGTACAACATTTGCAGCAAAAGGTGAATAACACTAATGTGGCTGCACAAACTGAAAGAGATGGATTGCTTTTAATATGAGTCAATAAAGTTTTAGAAGGAGATGCCAGCTTAGCTGTAGGCACTTATTATGATGTTATGGATGTTGGTCAGGGTTGAACAGAACAGGTGATGTTAGATCTCTTCACATGTGTGGCATAAACTGCAGAAAGAATCAATACTGGTATATAGACATTTATTGTAAAGAAAATGGAAAATGGGTAAAGCATGGAGATTAAACCTGAGTATGAAATCAAAATATTTAGGCTTTAGTGATTATTTCTGAAGTAGTGTAGGAGCTGACAATTATTAATACTTAATTCTGTGATGAGGGTGTCGATGTGTTGATTAGAGTATAATATGCTGTGGATTTTTCAGTATATGCATTTGTGATTTGTTATTGGATATGTCTTGAAGTTGATCAGTGAGTAATGAAATGTATTCAACTGGAGGGAAGGGGGTGTTGGTCCATGGGAATAATTATTACTTATTCATTTTTTTAGAAATCATTTTTACAAATTTTTATATTACTTTTTTTCGCTTAATATATTCTCTTGTCTCAGTAAAAAAATTACTGGAAATTGCTACTTTTTTATCTGTTTTTATTGCAGTTTTTAATGAAATGTCAGTTATCTTTTTATTCATCATAATCAAGTGAGTATGAACTATCTTCAATGTTTGTTAATATTTTAAAACGATTTGCAAGTTCTAATATAAATTATTTGGAGTTTTTCCTGACAGTTAGGAACATCAAACTGTCCCTTTGAATTCTTTTTGTCTCACTGGTTTTATATTAACATGTATCTTATATCTCACTAATTAATGAATATTCTCTAAGTTGAATCTATTAAGAATATTAAATTTAGTCTTCAAATATGAATTTTGTATTAATTAAAATATAATTCAATTCTGCTGTCTTCAATATTCACTTCTGTTTAACATTTTTCTTAAAGTAAGAATTCATAAAACACAGTTTTTGATTTTCTGTAAAGTTTACAAGATTGTCCTTTTTCATTTCTATCCCCATATACAAATTTTCCACAGCATTTTTATATTTCAATTGTTTACCAAATGTAGCATTAAAGTCTTCTATGACAATTTTAAAATGTTATTTAGTCTGATCAAAATCACTTTGTATATCAATATAAAGATTATCTATTTCTTTGTCACAATAAAAACTTAAGGCACAAATCTAAATTATCTACACTTGCTATCTTACATTAATTTGAATAAATAATCTTGCCATTCTGATATATCATTAATCTCTACAATGTAGTCCTTCCATTTTTTTATATTTATAATGAATCGCACTCCAGATGTGTTGCTTCCAATGTTTACACCTCTGTATATCCACTTTTTAAATCAATTTTTCTTCATCATATACATATATGAAATTAAAAATCATATTATCATGAAAATCTTTATTATATATAAATATCAATTGTAATCCTCGATATGTATATATATATATATATATATCAATTGTTATCCTCAAGTGAGTGGTCACACTGGCCAGCACCATAACTACTATGGATTTTACACATCACAGAGTATGAGTCCTCTTATAGACAAAATATAATATAAACATAAATAATACAATCTCAGGTTCTTATTAAATTCTTATCTCAGGTTCTTATTAAATTTAAATCCACATATCGGGTTCTTACTTTATCTATATAGTAACATTTTTCACATTTTAATAGATTTTGGTAAGCCTTCTTTTACCGTAAATTTAGTGAAAGTTAATCAAGCTATGAATACAGAAAATATAAATATTTTATTCATATTTCTATAAAACATAGCTATATTTCCTGATTAACTGGTGTACCAATTATTTTGACTTATGCTAACTGCGGAATCAGCCTTTTATTTATTTTTATAAGGGCGCCAGGATTAATATAAGAATCCACTGCAATCCATTGCACCGCACATTGTAAATTAAAAGGAAAATGATTTTTTTTAAAAACTGGGTCATTGTTTACTGTAGCTAATGTTTTTTTTTTTTTGAGATATTATTCCCGGGGCTTAATTAATAAATATTGGCAAAGGGTAAATTATACATTCAAGTTCTAATAAACTAAAATAAATAACTAAAATTAATAACATACAAATGAAAGTGATCTTAAAAAGTAAATATTTTATTATGCAATTAAAATATTTAATAAATAGTTATTATTATTTAGAAAGGACCATGCATGCTAATCTGGGTAATCATTTTATATAATCAATACAGTTCATTTCTTTCAGTTCTCTCTTTAAAAAATCCATGGATCGAAATGTCATAAATCAGGGAATGTCTCTATCGGAGTTATATCACAAGTTTATATTAAGAATTGTTTGCAAACTTAATTTAGTCAATATTGGGATATGAATAACTTAGCTTACCGGTATGTTTGTATAGATTTATGGGATCCTGAGCTCAAAGAAATTATAATTGGTCTCTCTTTCCGGCATCTTCAATTATCGGTCCATGCTATAGCTGGAGCTAGAAGCTTGGTCATGGTAACCTCTTCATTATGGTGTTCATGAGGCTTTGTTTCCATTCTTGCATGACGGCTTCATTCAACAATTGGTGTACCTGTGCAGAAGTATATTACTGCCACAGATTATGCTCGCAGAAACCTCCAATGCTAAGCCACATAACCAGAAGGTAAAAAAAAGATCTAGATTGAAGTTGTTCCTCTTCTTTTTATAACATCTCAAGGCTTATGTTTATACTTGATACAAGAAAATAATTATTGTTCTAAACACTTGTACATTAAATATTTTATCTTCTTCTTATGGTTCTGTATTTTTATATCTTATGTTCTAAAATGAATGAACAAGTGAAACATAAAATACTTAAGTATCTAAATAGTTCAGACAACTATTTGGCTAGCAATAAAACACTTCAAATATTTTATAATTCTTCTTATGTGAATATTTATCTCCATACAATGTATAGATACGTCTTATCCTAATATCTTCATAGATGAGCTTGTACCAAGTAATAAAAACCAAAATAATGCAGCAAGTAGACAAGTATTTTTATGCTACTCACTACGTCATTAAGCACACTTGAGCTAAAGATAAATCAACATAATATTTATTTTAAAATAATGCAGGTCTATAAGTTGAGTAAGCAGGTTTAATGTGACTTTTGAAATGTACTCTCATATACAATAATGTTTTACTAAAACTTTAATAAATTAGATTTTCTGGGTAAATGGATATGATGATGGCAATGAAAGCACAAACATATTTAATGAATAATAAAATACTTATTTACAAGATAATGATATTTTAATATAATAAAATATATTTACAAGAAGCAGTAGCTTTAATACGTCAAATTATACTAACATAAACATTTGTTTAATTTAAAATAAAATATATCCCTAATGGCATTTACATTATTTAAGAAATTCTCACAATTTTATTTAAGATACTATACATCTAACAATTGCAAATGCAGAATACCACATATATATGCCTGTACACAGATCACTAAAGATGATATTAAAATCTACAATATCTGTGATGTTTAAAAATTAGTATGGATACATAATTTTAATGACATTGCAAAGATAGCTGGATATAATGCAAAAATAATTATAAGTTTAAGTTTATTAAACATATGAGGAGTGAAATAATAAAAAAGCTCAATACTAACAATAAACTAACATCTTTAAAATAAAATTGTAGTAGAGCTAACAAAAATAATTGCATAGATGAACATGCCTTAAATGTTTTCACATATTAAAATAAACACTACTAATACCAAGTTAAATGCAAATGGATGGTAATAAATAGATAAATGAGCACCCAGTAACTTCACCTGATAGTGCCAAAGCAAATAAGCCATGGTCTTTCTAATGAAGAGGCTTAATGGAAACTATATAACTAAATTCTGAAATTAATACCTGTTTCCAAGCAGCATATCAATTAATAACTGAACAGGACATTAATTTATAATAATAAATAAACAAATAATTCACCCACATACCCATATGCACAATTACACATGTATTTGATCTAAAAATATATGCAAACTAACACACTATAATTGCAAAGCAATATCAATATTGGTTGATTAGACAGGCAAGCCACTTGATGGTGTTGTTTAGGTGCTAAAATACATTAAAATGCCATTTACATGGCCAAAATTTTCATTGTGAAACAACATTATTTTCTAAAATAGAATAATTACATTTCTTAAATTACATTATACATTTCATTGCATGTTGATATTTTCAAATTACTTTTAATCAATTTACAAACCAACATTATTTTTTAAAATGAAATACTTACAATTTTAAATTACATTAGAATTATCAGCGTGTAGCACTGGAATGTGCTAGGCTGGGGACCGATGTTTTTGATGATCTGAAGAATTGTCCAAAAGATGCCCTATTCTGATCAAACCAACATTATGATTTTCCAAAACAATGTGCAATTTTAGTTGTCTCGTAGCTGCTCTTTAACTGCAAAAAAAAAAAAAAAACACTATTATAAACATTATGGACCAACATTCTGCAAAGTATTTGTAAACAATTTATGAACCAACATTATTTTATAAAATGTAAGAATTAAATTTTTCTGAAATCAAATAATTACATTTTTAAATTACATTATAAATGTCAGTGCGTAGTGCTGGAATGTGCAAGGCTGGGGACTGATGTTTTTGATGATCCAAAGGATCATCCAAAAGATGTAGTAGTGTGATCAAATCAAGCATCTGATTTCCAAAACAGCATGCAATCTCAACCATTTAATTTGTCTCATAGCGTTTTTCATGCAAACGTGCTTTTTCGCATGAATTCTGTGAAATTGTGCTTGTCACTACACTTTTGCAATTTTTTTTCACATTCCAAGCTGAGTAGGGAAGCACAGTTACTGAGTTACAATTATTAGTATATAATACTATATCAGGTATGGTGTAAGATCATTACTTCAAATGCAGATTGCAAAAGTTATGGTCAGTTGAATTCATACACCCTCACATGATACAGTAGCAATCTGTGAAATGTGTGTATTTTCATAGTGTCACAAAGCACATTTAGCGGGTCATAATATTTGTATGCAATGCAATATAGGCCTGCAATGGCTAATATGAACATCATTGTTCTATAGGCTGTAAACTTCAGGCCGTGTAAATGGCATTTTTATGTGTTTTAGCACATAAACAATGCCATCAAGTGGCATGTGTGTCTAATCAACCAGTACCACCATTGCAAATATTAAGAATTTTAATAGCTATCTCAACCCATACACTGGTTTCCAAACATTTCATTTACATACATATCCAATATAGAAAAGCTGTTTTATCCTGTGCACAGTAATATGCTTTTATTACATTGGAATAAAATTCTGAAAACTCTTAATAATTTATAATCACAAAATAAATCTTTTTACCTGAATATTTTTCTTTTCAAATCCTTTTAAGGCATGTATATCATTATAAATATACCTTATAATATCACTTATAAAACAATAATTAGGTATGCACGAATAATATAATTATAATAATACAATAAGAATAAGCATATATTAATTTCATTTTAAAAATATACATTACACTTCTTTTTACATATTTAACTAATTTTAGAGTTGAAAGTTTTTTCATTATTTAAAATGAAATTAACTTTCTTTAATTGAGGAGTCCTTTTGTTGTTTTATTTAGTAAAATATATCATGGTTTTGTTAATATAGAGAAAAACAAATGAACAAGCAAATATTTCATAACAGGAATTCCTTGACAAAAAAAAAACATAGTCCACAATTTAATTTTAAATAAAAAGAAGCTTACAGAGTATATCAAGATTAACAATAAACAGGTAACAAATAGTTCCATAATAAAATTGAGATATTATTTTGGTAATATTAAACATGAAGCAAATTCAAATTATCTCTTTCTTTTGTAGACCAATAAAAATATACTTTCAATAAAGAAATAGATTAATTCTGAATGAATGAATGAATGAATGAATTATAATGATGCTAGAATATTAAATTAATTCTAATGGAAATGATGCAAATATATAATGTCTTTTCCAAAATATTAAGAAAATTAATCCAGATAACATCTTTTATCTTAATTAAATAATGCAATTTAAAATTACTATTTTCTTTTGCCTTTTAAACTAGCAATAACTTTAAAAGCACTCATTATTCTATTCATTTGGTTTATTAAAGATATAAGAATTTTCAAAAATAGTTCTTAATTTAAAAATAACTGTATTTCAGCTATTAAACTGTCCGCATAAATTACTTTTCTTTTAAAGTAAAACATTTAGTGAAGTATAAAAGGCAATATCATTAATAATGATAATTAATCATATGTATAACTAATTGAATCTTTAAATGATAAAAGTTCAAAAAATAACCAAAAGTCTATGGAAATGGAAAATCAAACATACTTATAACTGTTTAGTGGTCTCCAATATTATTTTCATATTCATAACACTGTAATTTCCTTCATAACAACATAGCTATTTGCATTTTTCAGTGATATAGCAGGTGAACATGTATCGGCAGAATAGACTTTGGAGGTTTTTATTCAGACATTATTTAACTAATAAAATCAGCTTACTTTTAAATGCTTTAACAAATAATTTTAATTTTTACATGTGTGTGTTATTTTACCACAGAGTCTGTTACATGACTTTACTTGATAAATCAAAGATGATGAATATTGTTCTTTTGAAATTGATTAACAATGTTAACTTTTTATTAATCAGGTTGCATGTTGAACTTTTTCTAATTAAGATGCCTAAGAATAGATTGAAATATGTGATGTCTAAACAGTCAATTAACACATAAAGTTAATTTTATTAATTTTATTTAATTACCAAATAATAAAAAAATTTGCTTTATTTAAAACAAATATCCTTTATTTATAATAAACACTATTTTACCTTTTTTAAAAGAGTTCTTAATCATTATCCTATTTAATATTAAAATACCATTGATAAAATATATTCTATTTTAAAAATAATTAACACTTTTAAACAATCCCTTTTAAACTTTCCTCTTTTAACACACATGCACAAATATTTGCACACACATGTATACTAGACATGGTTAAGAACCAATAAAATGATTAAGAAAATTATAAAATTCACTGCAAATTAATAATCAATATTTTAAAAGCAGCAAAATTAAACTTTACTTATTGAAAACTCATCTAAGATAAATCTATTTCAAACTAGCTTTCCTTAAGTTTAACACATTAGATTCTCATTTCAAATAGATATTACATGAATTAACTAATATTTTATTAATTACCATTTTAAATGCATCTTAACACAGATTAATAAATCATATTTTGACAAATAGCAAACAAATTCTATCTAATACAATTAACTCAAAATATAAAACACTTTAAACTAACTTTTTATCCAAGTTTAACTCATCAAATTTAAACTTTAAGGCAATTATTAAATCAATTAATTGATATTTTCTTAGCAATTATTATTCAAACATATTTAACAAAAATATTTTATTAGTAATTTGGAATGCTTAGTTAAGATTTTACATAGCTTAAAAATAGTGAAGTTTATTTATTATAGAGTTATATTTATTTGAGTTTTAAAAAAAAAATTTAAAATACTTTCTATTATATTTAATCCTTATGGGATAAATATAAGGTTACAATATATATATATTAATTCTAATATTCTTATGGATAAATGAATTCATAGTATTATTTCTGGGATCTTCTGTATAATAAAAATGTAATAGCTAAATAGCTGACATTTCGGTACAATAACAAATAATTTCCTCAGAGCTTTCTGGAAAGTACTTGTCATTGTACTGAAATGTCAGCTATTTAACTATTATATTTTTATTACATGGAAGCACCCAAAAATAATACTATGATATATATAATATGTGTCTAAGAACTTTTAAATTCAAACTACCTATAAAACACAGGATAAAATATATAATATCCCCAAGATATATTTCTGGAAGAACTTGTCTTAATCAGTTAAAATATTGACTGATAACATTGAACAACAATATTATTTAAAAAATATTAACAATGGAGTTATAATATTTCATATAATTATTGAAAAATTATCACACATTCATCTCAAATCCTAAAAGCTTTTCTGATATGTTGGAAAAATCTAGACAAATTAAGTTTTACTTCAGAAAATATATAGAAGACAAAATTATCAAACTGAAACTTTTAAAATAATTATTTCACAATAAATCTTATTAAAAAAACAAAATAATTTCAACTTTCTCACAAAATATTGAAATTAAATAAAACTTTTAGAATAAATTGAAGATATTGGACTTTGCCGATTCTTCTAATGAAATCCATCTCATTTCCTCCCCAAGGTATAGTACATATTGCTAAAACTGACCAATATTTTATCTTCATAGAAGTAACATTTAAAATTGTAAAATGATTTGAATTTACATTAATCTATTGTGTTGATATATTGGTCTAGTCATTTGATTATTTGAACATTATAAATAAATAATACCCTGGTATAGTTTAATGCAATGATAGATGTTTGGTTGGGCTTGAGTGCTAAAGATTCTTAGATTAATTTTTAGCTAAATAAAGTTAAAAAAACTCACTTTAGATAACTGAATGAAACAGTTATAGTCAAACCTATCACAGTAATTCTTGAGAATCATCTGAACTTGAAAACTATGTAATTTCCTGAACAGCTAATCATATTATTATACTTATAAGAAAATTAAATGACCTCAGCATAGCTCAATCTCATAAAAAAATAAACAAGAACAGAAATAGCATTTTACCATAGCGCCAAAGTAAAATGGAAGTTACAGAATTACACATACTCAAAAATACATTTCTGGAGTTTAGAGTGTTTATTCCCAGTGATGTGCTAAATATCTTTAACTTTATGCTTAGCATTGTTGTGATTAATACAGATGATGCTAAATAATGTAGACTCAAAACTATGACTGAATTTAGAGAAATGGGCAAAAAAGATAGATTTTGCATCAGGGAGGTTTTGCACATCTCTGGTGATAAATATGCTATCATTTGAAAAGAGTCCTGCATCCCCCTCTTCAAGAAATAGCCCACTCTAATTATTTAATTTACAATGCAAACAATATTCAAATTATTTCACTTGTTTTCAGATGACTTAATATATGCTCTCCCACACACACACACACACTTCTATTACATTCATTGCTTAGTCTATGACTGAATCCAGTTGAAAGCATGCTCAACACTTCATAATTGTCTGCACTAATAAAGCTTTGCTCTCAATATGTTGTTTGTAACTTTTACTTATATTACAGTTTTGGAGATAACTCACAATCTGATGTTCAAGTTCAGTCCTAGCAAATTTTGGAAATTTTTCAGGCCACAAGCAGGCTTATGATGTTTTATTTCATGTGACCAACCTTATTAACCATTCAGTATTATTTGATAATTGATTATATAGCTATTATTAGCTTCTAGAAGATAAACATTTCAAGTTATTCTGGATTAGTCAGATGATGATGCCTTGACTGGTCGAGAGGTCAGCACAGCCGCCTTACAAGCAATTGTCCCGGATTAGAGGGTTCGCTTTCCGGCGGATGCTATGACACATAAAAAAAAAAAAAACTACTGTGATGTGTTGCACCCTAATCACTCATGGAAACGGATTAAAATTTTACATCAGTTGAAGAATTCATTCTACCAATAAAGTTTATTAACTACTAACAACTTTTAAAAATGTATAGGGCATGCTAAAATTATATATATATTATTTTATTTCCAAATGTCTCAAGTCTGAAATTTGATCTGTTATTTAAAGTTCCACTATTATAGACTGATTTTTCAAGAGAAAAAAAAAATTAAAAACGCTATTTCGACTCGTGACTCTTTGTGTAAACGAATGGGAAATCTTTTAATTGAAACAGATCCATATTTATAAAATATTTACATATGAAAAAAATATAAGATTGCACTTTATTATGTAAAAGTGCAATGTGTGTGTGTAAAAATGCGCACATATCACTTGAATCAAATTTTAACTTTTTTATTTATTACATAAAATTCAATTATTATTTTTTTAGTATTTATTATATTTTTTTTTTCTAAATAATCAATCTATTCACCTTCTATCTCTGAATGCTCTATTTTTAAGGGGAAATATTCATTAGATTTGTAACTTTTAAAAAATAATTTGCATTTTGTAATTTAAAAAAAAAATCATGACAGCGGACTAATTTTTACATCGCCATTATTGTGAGAAAATCACATTTTGAGGTCTCTGAATTTTATCTGACACCCCAAGTTTAAGAACCCGGAAGTTATATAGAATAAAGACAATAATACTAAAAAATTAGTAATTACAAAACTTATGAGGCTTACAAATTATGAGTCTGCATCAATTTTAAGTCCTTAGGCTGCAGGCATTAAGAGAGAGAGAGAGAGAAGTGGATATAAATAAAAAGACATAAGTGTGTGAAGTATCGATTACTTGACCACTATGGCTGTCGTGACAGTTATTAATCATTAAAGTTAATTACAATATCTGCAATTTATTACTGTATATACACTACTGTTAATTATTGTTTTTAACTAGAATATCATCGTTAATTAACTAGTCAAAGCATTTAAGAATTGTCTTTAGTAAGCTGTACAATCCTAGATAATTAGAAAGTGTTGATTAATCTCAAATTCATTTTTCTGTTGAAACGATTACAGAAATCGTATTAGTTGTATTTTCAGAACCTTACTGTAAACTTTGACCACCATCTAGCTAAGATCATGGGAACAACCGCACGAGTGATAGATTAGAACAGAGAATGCCATCAGCTGCAGCCTTCACTTTTGATCATTAACATTTACATTTAAAAGTATGTCAGATGAAATAATTGTAATTTTAGCTACTTTCTATCACGTGATGTGATTTTGTTGTATTTGTAACTTCTTTTTATTTAAAAATAAATAATAATAAAAATTATTGTGGAGCGATCTTAAAAGCATTTTAACACATAGTATTTTAAAATCTGTGTGCTTTTCTAATTAAAGGAATTAATGAAAGTTACCCTTATATAATTTTTTTAAAAATCGGTCAACTAAATAATATTAGATAATTTTCATTCTTGAATTAGTAGTGTATAAATAATAGCACCCCCCCCCCTTATATATAAATGTCCAATTTAAGTTTAAGTAATTAGTTAATGGCATGTATTCATATTAAACTTCTCAAATATTAAAAAGTTTTGTGAGCACACAGGTTATAAATATATAAATGCTTAATTGTTTAAATCGAAGTCAATTTATTGAATGATATAAAGTCATAGCAATCGAATAATTTAATAATAAGCATGCCATTTGTTGCTTGTGGTGTCACATGATGTTTGATTGATTATCTTAAGTTACAAGTAGAGCACAATTCCATTCTTTTGGTTGAACTGATTTTACTCGACTGGGAATTGATATATAAATTCTTAGTTTTGAATCCCACTCTTTTACTGACTAAAGAGCAAAAAATATTTTAATGAAGTGTTGTCATTTAGCCTTATATTATTTTTCTCTTATTATAAATTTATTTGAGCATTTTTTTATTTAATTAAATCTATATCATAAATCGTATGTGAGCTTTTGAATTATTAAAAAGGGTATTTTAAATATACAAATGTCTATCTGCATTAGAGTATGTGTGTGCATGCATAACATGAATCCATCAATTTTACATATTTTAAAAACTTTATTAGCTTTATTCTAAGTACTTAGAAGCTTTAGAGTAGGAGCTCTCAACCTTTTTGGTTCCTGTACCCCTTTGGCTTTAAGTAATTATCTGATACCGCCCATTCACTATAATAAATAATCAGTAATTAAGTTTTTATAAAAGCTTTATTTGATAAATTAATCTTAACCAGACATTTTGTGTTATCAGACCCTGCAGTGAAAAAAATATCTATGCAACATCATTCTTTCAGTGCTTGAAAAGAGATCTGAAATGTTGTTGATGTGGCTAACAGACAATACCATCATGGAAAGCTCAGAAATATGGATAACATAACTATTTTGGGAATATATTAATAGGTTAGTATACTTATTTACCTGCTATTCATGTATCCTCTGGACAAACTTCCCATATCTCCTGGAGGTATGGATATGTCAGGTTGGGAACCCCTGCTTTAGAAATTGATTTTCAAACACTATATTAGTTTGTATATATTAATTTAAAAATATTTTTATTTGCATGTTTTTCTTTTTATATATTTTAATTCAAATAATAGCAACTTTGAAATGATTATTTAAGTTATTTATTTGTTAGAATTTTAAGTTTTACATCTATCTTTCAACAAAAATGAAACATTATTTTTTATATTTTTACAAAAGACTACCAAGTACTGTTCAATATTGTACTTTCTGCAGATTTAAAGGGGATATTTTTTGCTCTTGGAATTTTTTAATTAATAAAGGTCTAATATTTATATTGAAAAATGAATTGTATAATGGTACCTATATCTATCTTATAAGTGTTCATAGTCCAAATAAGATTCAAAATGTTCATTTCTTGATGGATTTTGTACTGCATCATCAACAATAAAAGATTAATATTCTCTTTGTTAAGACTTTAATGCATATGTTTGTTTAAATTAATAAATTATAAGATATTAAAAGTGTGGTTAATGAAAATAATAATATTAGTTATGCAACTTAAAGGTTTATTGTTATTGAATTTTTGCCCCAAAAGTGGATGATTATCAAGAATACTTGCAAATTTCTTTACAATGAGTTTTCTACTTAAACAAACAATGAAATTTAGAGTTAATAGACAGAATGTAGAAATCAGTATTATATGTGTATTTATAGTTGCATATCATTGAATAAATTACAGATTAGTAAACTTTAAGATAAAAAAAACAAAAAACAATCCTATTGCAAAGATTCTAATAGGAAATTTGACATACATTCTTGATATTAAATGTTAACTAATGTTAAGCTCTAAAATTGCCACTTACATTTTGGATCGAAGTAAATCTGTTCTGGATTTACAAAAAAATAAAGAATTCTGACTCTGTGATAATGAGTTTATTATTAGTGATTTGATAAGTGTTATTCTCTGTTTGGCAGAGTAATAATATAAATATAGAGCTTCATGAACAATGAATGCAATGATTTAAAGACAAAAATTCAATGACAAGTGAAAAGATCTAAAAACTATTGGAAGATTAAAATTGCAAATAATTTATAATCATTTGATGATTACCATAGCTTTAGATTTTATTTTTTTTATATTTTGAAAATAATGCATAAATTTGCAAAGTAGCATTGTAATCTTAATAAATTAAAAGTGGGTACTCTTTTATGTGATAATGATGGTATTACAAATAAATGAGATAATAATTTAATCATCTTTGAATGATAACATTCAGATAATTATTTTCAGTTATATATTAATTTCAATAATTTATTTAGATTCGGATAAAGATATACTGAGTGATGATCTTAAAACAGCTATTTGTTCATTTTAAAAATAGAAAAGCTATCAGTCATTCTTGGATATCATTAAAAGTTTAAAATACTGTGTTAATTATTTCAAAACAATTAAGGATTCTGAAAATACATGAAAACATGAAGTTATGCTATATAACTCTAATGATGCTTCTGTTTTGCCTTGAGGAATAGAATTATGTGGATGAAATCCAGTGAGTATTTTTCCATTGAGAGTTTTGCAAACTTCTCTATTTATAAGTAGATTTGCCAGAGATGTGGTATTGGTATATTACATTTCTAAAGTAGTTGTAGTAGTTTAGGTATAGCAACTGAGTCAAATGCAGATCTTACATCCAATTGCACAGCAATGGAACCTGTTTTTCTATATTGCCTAATATGATCTGTTTTTATTTTAAACAGAATAGCTGTTGATGATGTAACCAAACCATTTTTTGCTAAGTAAAATTTTGATAATGAAGGGAGAAGGAGTACTTGGATTTTATCTCTAATAAGAGATTCAACTATAAGAAGTGGAGTCAAGGATATGGGTCTAAGATTGTCCATGGGAGAAATAAATAATATTTTTTTAAGGAAGAGAACCATAGAAATAGGGTAAAGTTCTGGAATTATGTGGATTTGTTTGGACAAATGATTAATTAATGGTTGAGATGGTTAAGCAGGAATTTGGGTAATGCATGAAATCCTGGATGAGTATTATCAGAAATGTTGTTTAACTTGAGGGTAATATCAGATTTAGTAATTCCATGATGTTCAACATAATGTCCAAATACAAAAGGGGCAAGTTTAGTATAGGAATAAGTTTGAAATTTGGATTTAAAGTGATAGTATATAAAGGGAAGCATGTTTTCTCCAGTTATCATATTTGAATCTTTCAAAATGGATGATGGTATTGTTGCTTTTGGTTCTTAACTAAGATCCCATTGTATATATCTTTTTGACCGATTATGGGATTTGCCATATATATTTTTTGCTTTTTAATAGATAGATAATTAGCCAAGATTTGTTGTGTATGTTTGTATTTTTGCTTGAATGTACTGATTAACGGTATAGATGTTGTTGAAGGGAAAATATTTTTTAGCTGAATGTGTATTGTATCCAATTCTTTTACCAATCTAGTTGGGAGATTATTTTTTTAGTATAAAAATTTATGATAGATTTGATGATGTTTATAAATATGAACCATGATTCTACAGGGATTAATTCCACAATGTTTATTTTTATAAAATAAATGTAAATAAATTGCTTGCTGTTGTAGATGATTAGTTATCAGAGACTCAGTGTGGTTTTAGATAATCAAGAAAGACTATAAAAATGGTTTTTAATAATAGGCAAATGCAAGAAAAGTATTGGGAATAAAAGAATGATTTATATATATATTGTTTCTATTAATTTGGACAAGGCGTTTGATTTAATTAATTAAATACATGTACAGAATTGTTTGAAATTATTTGGTTGTCCACCAGAGAGTCAAAGTAGTTTTAGGAAATCAAGAAGCATTTTAGACACTGATTTTATTGGCAGGCAAATGAAGGAAAAGTGTTAGGATGAAAAGAATGATCATCATCACCATCAACCATTATCAATCCACTGCATGGTGAAGGTCTCTCGAAGTTCAATCCATGTTCTCCAATCTTTAGCTTCTCTTCTCTACATCATTCTTGCACACTTTCTTATTTCATCCATCCATCTCACATGTGGTCTCTTACTATCTTTTGGAATCCAGTTTAAGATATCAATTGTCAATCTATTATCATCTTTTCTAGCAATATATTCAACTCAACTCCAATTCAGTCTTTTAATTTTTTTCAATGAAATGAGTAACACCTGTTTGTTCTCTTACCCATATATTGCATTTTTGATCTCTTCTTATTACTCCTAACATGCATCTCTTCATACTTCTTTGAGTTGTCTGAAGTCTCTGTATTGCTCTTCTATTAAGCATCCAAGTCTCAGAACCATAAATAAAAACTGGTAAAACACATTTATTAAAAACCTTTCTTTTCAAATGCCTAGGCATATTTCCTTTTAGTATCTAGTTATTTTTACCAAAAGCACTCCAATCAAGTTTAATTCTATGATTAATTTCATCCATTATGTTTCCATCTGTATTAATAATCTGACCAAGGTATATGTAGCTGTTAACTTCTTCTAACTCATCGTAATCAATCTTTATTTTCATATTTTGAGAAAATCCATTAAACATTACTTTAGTCTTTTTAACATTTATCTTTAGTCCTACTTTCATTTGATAACTCCTGCAACATTTCCTGCAGCTCTAAAGCATTATTTGCAAAAACAACTACATCATCTGCAAAATCTAAAGGACTTAAATAATCTCAGTTTACTTTCACTCCTTTAGCTTCCCATATTAATCCACAAAATACTTCTTGCAACACTGTTGTAAAAAGTTTTAGAGATATGGAGTCACCCTGTCTTATACCCTTCTCAATGTTGACTTTCTTAGTATCATTATGTAATCTAAATGTTGCTGTTGCATTTTTATAAATATTCTTTAAAATATGACAATATCCTGGATCTATACCTTGATGAACCAATGCTTTAATCACTGAAGAAATGTTTATAGAATCAAATACCTCTTCATAATCTACAAATCCAAAGCATAGGGCAACTCATATTCATTTGTTCTTTCTATAACTTTCTCTCAATATCTGGATATGATCTACTATACTAAAACCACTTTTCAATCCAGCTTGTTCTCTTGGTTGGTAAAAATCCAATGTTCTCTGTAGATGAGTTTTAATTATCTTGATCAAAATTTTGCATAAAACTGATAAAAGGCTGATAGGTCTGTAATTTCTAATATCTTCTTTATCACCTTTTTTAAATATTAATATTAATACTGCATTCTTCCAATCATCTAGTACATCTTTATCATTTAGACATTTGGTATATAACTTTGCTAAAAAAAATATATATATTTCTTCACCTGCTTCTTTTAATATATCAATTATAATTCCATCATTACCTGGAGCTTTTCCTTTCTTCATAAAGGAAGTATTTGTTTTTTATTATTATATAATTCTTGATAGAAGTCTTCTATCTATTTCATGATGTCATCTCTCTTTTTAGTAATAATTTCATCTATAAATTTCCTATCAATACCAAAATGTTGTTTTACACTCTTGAGACTTTTATTCTCTTCTACAGCTTTCCTTGCTAGTTCACTGTTATACTTTCTTATATCATTTTCAACTCTTTTCCGCACCATTTTATAAAATTCGAGATATTCAATCCTCTTTAATACATCATTTTTGATACATATATATATATGGATTTCGCCAGAGCATCCAATTCAATTAATCAAAAAAGTCTATAGCATTGTGTGAAATTATTTGGTTATCCACAATGTTTATTTGTATTTTACATAATGAAAAGAAAGGAAGTGTTATTATTACAGGTCCTTTCTTTTAATAACTTTAATTATGACAAATGCTATACTGTATTTCTTTACAAATTAAAATATTCAGTTTAAAAATATTAGGGTAATAGATGTTGTTTTGCTTATTGAGAAAGTAAATTACATTATTCTATTAAAGTAGGGAGGTGGGGGTATAATCTAGATTAGAATAAAAGTTTCTACTATTTCAAAAATAAAAATTAAATGGGAAATTGGTAAAAATTTAAAAAAATTTACATCTATGATTTTTAAAAACGAGCAGTATATTTGATAGTAATTCCAAAATTTTAAATATAATAATAGAATATATAATATTTAAATACAAATACATTGTCTATACTGAACTTAATGTGATTTAGAAAGGGATATAAACTCAGACTTTCAAACTCCCTACAGCTATCCACTCTATCTCATCCAATCAATACACATGACCACACAAATGTTCTCCAATATACGTATTTCATGACGAACCAACAATCATTAATTAATCCAGATCGTCATCCTCCACATCTATATATAATCAATGCTCAGTTTATATTAAATTAAGACAGAAAATCTTCAAATTTTAATGGATAAGCTTCAATCTTCTCCATTCTCCAACTCTTTAGACATCCATATCATTGAAAATCTGATGAAGGAATGCTCAAAGTTCTTGTTGATGTCAACATTATTGTCATACCCGTATTGACTTTACGTCACTCTGACACCTCACATATAGGATTTTAATATGTCCATTTAAATACACAAAAGTGGGATGGGCAGAATACAGGCTAAATATGTAATATTTAAATAACAAGTACATTGTCTATACTGAACTTAATTTAGAAGGGAGTTGAACTCAGAGATTCAAGCATACTATAGATAGAGCGGATAGCTATAGGGAGCTTGAAAGTCTGAGTTCAAATCCTTTATAATAGATTATTTGTAAATACTAAAGTTTTCTAATTGTTCGTAATTTCCACACATATACAAAAAAAAGAGCTTTATTATAATTAACATTCTAAATTTAATTTTAGTTTACAATTTTTGTACATTTATACTTACATTTATTTTCTAAAGTTACAATTAACATTTACCTTTTAGTAATGAAGATAATGATAATCCTTTTATATTCTTTGATAAAGTTTACTAAATTACTAATTTCATGTTTTAACTGGGGGGGGGGGGTCTTTTTAATTGTTCCCTTTTTAGATAATAACATGGCATCTTACAATATTTAATTTTTAATGACATAATACTGGAAAAGGGAGACACCTGACTTATAAAAAAAAAAGATAACTTAGTGAACATATTTATGATAATCCTACAAATTTTTTTGCCATCCTACTGATATAAGCTGACAGCAACAATTTCAGATTTTAAAATACAGTGAATAAGAAGGTCTGTTTTCTTTCAAATAAATCTCACATGAATTTATTCACCCAGAAAGTGAAAAGACCTAGTTAAAATAAAGATTTTATATTTAGATAATAAAAAAAGAAAGGAATTATTTTTAGCTTTAATAACTTTCAAAGCATGCACAATATTTTAAATACAACAAATAGTAACATTGTTTTATCATTATGCTAATTTTATTTTAAAATTTTGTGGAATAAAAACATTAAGGGTTTTAAATGCTATATAAAATTTAGTAACAAAAGATGCTAAAATACATATCACATGATCACTTTACAGAGCAGAAATTTTTTATTTTGTTCCTAAAAATATTTCATGATGATCCAACCAGATATCTTTTGAGTTTTCTTTTTTTTTTTTTATAAAAAAAATAACGATTTATTTAAACAATTGATACAACTTTATATAATGATAATTACATGAATACCAAGCAATGTCCAAAGCTAAATGAAAAGTGAATAACATACATGATTGTTGGATCAACGCTTCAGTAGAATTCTAGGTTGGATCATATTTTGTCCCAGTTGAATAATTATGCATGCCTCTTTGAGCGTTGAAAGGCACATCAAAATCTATAATAAGTGTAAGTTTAAAATTAAGATGTGAAGCAGATACCAAGCAGGCTGGGAGAACACTGGCAAGGTCAGTGATTCACTCCCAATCCATCAGTCTGAGCCAAAGTATCCCGAGATCTGTCCATCACTTTCTTATAAGTCAAGCCATGGAGTTTTCTTTTTTATTGAAAAGTAATTCAGAAATAACTAATTAAAGATAATTATAGTATAATAAAAACTTAAAATAGAATAAAAAATATTCGTTTGTAGATAGTACTTTTTTCCCCAGTTCAAGACTGAACTGAGAACTTTGTTATTATTTTTCTACCAGTTAATAATTTTTATTTGTTCTCATTGATTTAAAATATGCCTTAAATTTTGAATATCAGATAATCAACAAAAATTTTAATTAAAAAAAAAAAATTATTAATGATTGTAAGAAATATAGTTTACAAGGTTTTCTTAATAAGTATTTCTGAGATTTATTAGTGATAATTTTAAACACTTTATTAGTTACCATAACTATATTGAAATCATATCATATGCTCACAATTCTCCAAATTAAAACAAACATATAAATTTAATACAATGGGATTTTTAAATTTATTGTTGGTGCACTTTGTATATTATGTAACCAATATTTATTTTGTTTTTGTAATTCTTTAAGGAATAAAACTTTATTTTTATTGTTGTTGCCAACCAAGATGTCATAGTTATTTTATTATAATGATGCAGTCCAATTACTTAAAAATTACATTAATAAATGTAATGTTAGGTATTCAATTTTCATTTTATTTTTGCTACTGTTGCTTACTTTACTTGATCATAGTTTTTTTTTTGTTTTTATAATATAATAAATAAATATTTACTCATTTTTGTAAAATTGCTTAATTTTATGATTGAAAGGCATTTTGCATTGGATGAATCAACAATTTTATGATTGAAAGAATATTAATCTTTCATCCACTATACCTGAAGTAATTTAATTTTGAAATTATTCACTACTTATTGAGAGTTTTCATAAACTTTATTTTCACATAATTGCATTAAATCATCTATATTTTACGTAAGATTTTAATTCCCAAAAAATTCCATAGATGGCTAGATAAGTGAAAATTCAGTAAAATAAAAAAGATTTTAGCTCCGCCTCGATGAGTGTCCTTTTGTATCTCTGATGTCATCAATTTTTATGATCTTATTTACAGAAAATTGTTTGAAAAACAAAAAATATGAAAATCTATTTGTGTATTAAAATTAGGGATTATATTTGTACTATAATTATGTAATAATTATTATAAATCAAAATATAAATTATTAATATTTTTTCAAGTGTCATAGCATTGGCCGGGATCTGAACCTGCAACCCGGGCAACTGCTTGTAAGGCAGTCACGCTGACCTCTTGACCACCAATGCAAGACTAATTTATTTTGAATGAAAATATTTTATTTTTACAAAGAAAAGTTATATTTTTGAACAATGCAATTTACCCTGAAAATATTTACAACCTTAGCTAATAGGTAATCATCACAATTAGTAGCATCATGTGTGAAAATATTGTAAAAAAAATATTAAAATATTTTAAACTTTTAAAAAATAATTTGATGGATTTAAAAGAAATAAATATTTATTTTTTCACATTTTAAAAACAAATGTCATATAAGGAAGATTTCATTGATTTTTGAAAATTAAAATAACCTTCCATCAATGATGATGTACTAGGCTTTTCATTTTGATTACAATCTCATTTTTTTAAATATTTTCAGAAATCAAATGTGAATATTTAAAATTTACTTAATTTTTAAATAAAAATGGCTATCAAATAAAGTCAAATTTATTATATTCTGATCAGTAATAATGGTTTAATCTTAAACTTAATGTTGAATGTTTACAGCAAGTGAAAATAAAGAAAACTGTCACCTTGTAAGAGGGCTAATAAAAATTAAATAAGTAAATCACATTTTAGCTACTGTAAATATTTGTTAATTTACTTTTGGCATACTTTATTGCATATGTAATTGAGATTTTTTAAAATTACATAATGAATTTTGTTCAGCAAAATTGTTTACACTTAACAATGAAACTTACTTGGATGAGTCAGTAATTTTACTGTAAGCTATTAACTTTTTCCAATTCCAATTTGATTATAGATCACAATAGCACTCTATCTTGTTTGATCTGTTTTTGTCCTGATCAATAATTTATTTTTAACAATAATGAATCTATAATTTAGTGTTTATTTTTGTATCTAGATAAAAGATAATCAGATGGTAAAACTAGTTCTTGTTTTAGTCACTTTTTAAACAATGCAGTGAGAATTATTTGTTTTATTAAGGTGAAAGATACGATTTTATTTATTTTAAAAATTTATTTTTTTATTCTAAATATAATTTTATTCATTTCAATTATATTTTTAATGATAAATATAAAATAAATTTTATTTTTTATAATTATTAATATTTTTAAAAATTAAAAATCCACATAGTGAGTCAGAAAAAATATTTGCTATTAAATACAGTAAAACTTCATTATATTTTTTTTATTTCTCAGTATTAATACTAATAAACTCAAATTTAAAAAAACTTTTATCATTTTTAGTACTTATGAAAATATTTTAAAGAATAATTGTGTTAGAACATGTTTTAATTTTCCTACAAACTTTATTCAAACTATATCTACATATATGATAAAATTAAGCATACATTTTTAACTTCATTTAATTATGTTTGATAGGTTGGAAAATGATTTGAAAAATTAGCTAAGAGATTTATATTTTAGTTAAAATACACATTTTCTATTTATTTTTAGTGCACCTTTTTATATTTTTAAAGTTTTTTTTTTTTAATTACATAATAATTTTTATTACAAGATTGTTTATATAAAAAATATTTGTAAGAGTCAGCAATTTTATTTTTTTTAATATCAAATAAAAAGTATGTAAGTAAATCACATTTTAATTAATATACCCAACTTTCAATTTATTTTTAATCTTTTTTACTACTTATGTGTGACAAAAAAATCTAATTGTATTATAAATAAAGCTATACTTTTTTTGCTTAGCACAAATTTTACTATTTTATGTTATGAGTAAAGCATATTATTTTTATGATGTTAGCACCCTATTATGGTAGTAATAATACAAAATAGCAAAAATTTTATAAAATTATGTTAGCAAATAGTTGTTTATTTGTTGAAATATGTGAGTCCAAATTAATAATAACCATTATGTAATAAATACTCATATAAATTCTTATCATCAAATATTATCAATCCACTTCAGGATGAAAGTCTCTTCAAATTCAATCCATCTTCTTTGATCTCTAGCCTCTCTTCTCCACATCACCTCTACACTTTCTTATTTTATCTATCCATCTCACATGTAGACTCTTTCTGGAGCATTTACAATCTTTTGAAATTCAGTTTAATATTTCAATTGTCCTTTTATTATCATCTCTTTTAGGAATATGTCCAATCCAATTCCACTTCAATCTTTTAATCATTTCAATGATTGCAGTAATACCTGTTTGTTCTCTTACTCATATACTGCATTTTGATCTCTTCTTGTTACTGCATCTCTCCATATCTTTTGCAGATGTCTGAACTCTCTGTATTGCTCTTTTATTAAGTGTCCAAATCTCAGATCCATAAGTAAGAACTGGTAAACCACATTTATTAAAAACATTCTTGTTCAAACACATAGGCATATTTCCTTTTAATATTAAGCTATTTCTACCAAAAGCATTCTAACTAAGCTTAATTCTGATTCATTTAATCCATTCTGTTTCCATATGTAGTAATAATCTGACTATAGTATTTGCAGTTATTAACTGCTTCTAACTCATTATAATCAATTTTATTTTCATCTTTTGAAAAAATCCATTGAACATTACTTTAATCTTTTTAATATTTACCTTTAGTGCTGCTTTTTTACTTTCATCTGATAACTCTTGCAACATTTCTTGAAACTCTGAAGCATTATTTGCAAAAACAACATCATCATCTGCAAAATCTAAATAACAAATAGTCTCCATTTACTTCTATTCCTTTAGATTCCCATTTTAATCCACAAAATACTTCTTGCAGGACTAATAAAAAGATTTGGAGATATGGAATCACCCTGTCTTATGAAATCTAATTGTTACTGTTGCATTTTTATAAATATTCTTCAAAATATGACAATATTATGGATCTACACTTTGATGTTCCAAAGCTTTAATCACTGAAGAAATGCTTATAGAATCAAATGTCTTTTCATAATCTACAAATCCAAAATATAAAGGCAACTCATATTCATTTGTTTTTTCTATAACTTCTCTCAATATGTGGATATGATCCATTATGCTAAAACCATTTTTAAATCCAGCTTGTTCTTTTGGTTGGTTGAAATCCAAAGTTCTCTGTAGATGAGTTGTAATTATCTTGGTAAAACTTTTGTATAAAACTGATAAAAGACTGATAGGTCTGTAATTTCTAATGTCTTCTTTATCACCTTTTTAAAATATTACTATTAATATTGCCTTCTTCCTATCATTTGGTATATAATTTTGCCTAAAAAATTTCTATTTCTTCACCTGCTTTTTTAAAGATATTGATTATAATTACATCATTACCTGGAGCTTTTCCCTTCTTCATAAATTTAACTGCATATCTCACTTCTTCATTTAAAATCCTGTGCAATTCAGAAGATATAATAGACATAGGAGGTATTTGTTTTTATTACTATATAATTCTTGATAGAACTCTTCTACCCATTTCATGATGTCATCTCTCTTTTTAGTAATAGTTCCATCTTTTTTTCTTATTGCAGATATAAGTTTCCTACCAATACCAAAATGTTATTTTACACTCTTGAGACTTTTATTCTCTTCTATAACTTTCCTTGCTAGTTCATAATTATACTTTCTTATATCATTATCAACTCTTTTCTGCATCATTTTACAAAATTTGAGATATTCAATCCTTTTTAATGCATCATTTTTGTATATCTTCATATTCCTTCTTTTCTTCATAAATTCTTTAGTCTCAGTAGAAATTTTATTGGTCAATTGCTGCTTTTTTCTACCAGCTATCTTTGTTGCAGTTTTTAAAAGTGTATCAGTTATTTTCCTATTAATTTCATTCAAATCTGAATCATGTTCAAAATCTGCTAATATTTGAAAACGATTTGCAAATTCTAATTTAAATTCATTAGAATGTTTCTGAAGATTAGGAATATCAACTGTGAATATTATTTTTCTTAATAATTTTGGTCTCTCTAGTTTTGCATTAACTTGTATCTTACACCTCAATAATCAATGATCACTTTTTGTGTTGAATTTATTAAGAACATTATAATCTTGAAATATGAATTTTTTATTATTCATTTCCTTTTAACATTTTTTTCAAAATAAGAATTCATAATATAAAATTTTTCTTTCTCTGCAAACTCCACAAGTCTATATCCTCTCCCATTTCTATTACCATAACCAAAATTACCTATATCACTTTCATTTTTCAATTATTTACTAATTCTAGCATTAAAGTCTCTCATAATTTTAAAATGTTGTTTGGTCTGATCAAAAGCCTTTTATACATCCATATAAAAATCCTCTACTACTTCATCATTATGCACCTGAATTATCTGCATTTGGTATCTGCTATTAAGTTGAATAACTACTTTTGCCACTCTCTTTGATAAACCATCAATCTCCACAAATTTGTTCTTCCACTTTTCATTTATAAATAAATCCTACCCCACTTATACTTCCAATATTTGTGCCTTTGTAGTAGAATATATGTCCACTTTTTAAATTAATTCTCTCTTCACCTTTTCTTCTAACTTCACAAAGTCCAATAATGTCCCATTTGATACAAAACAGTTCTTTTATCAATTCTTGCAATCTTTCTTTACATGAAAGTGATCTGCAGTTATAGGTACCTAAATAAAAAATCATCATTAAATGCAACCTGGGTCTGCAATCAGGGATTGTTGGCACTCTCCATCTTCAGCCATTAACACTGTCTTGGCTGATGATTTTACAGCCTCTTAGGAATAAGGGCCATGATTTGTTTGTGTCTGTCATGTTTGTAAAATATCTGTTAAAAGTTTTTTTTTCATTCACACACAGACACACACACACACACACATTCATTCTGCCTTATCAGGCAACTGAGAAGAATGACTAAGATTTTTCTTGATCTTAAATTCAGAGGTAAAAAGCCAATAAACTTACCACCCTGGTTAATGTGTGTTGTTTCTCATATGAGAGGTTAAATTTATAATTTAAAAAATTTGGAGGAATTCTTTATGATAGTGATGTTCTGTCTGAAGTCCATGAAAATTTTTTATATGGCTCTCACAAAACCATTTTAAAAACAATATCTTAAATTGTATTAATTATTGTAAAAAAAAAACTTTGATCTATTGGCTCACAGATTGCATGCTATTTTGTGAAGTTAAACATCCTATTGTAAAACATAATTCATTGGTTGTTCAAAAGATTATGTGATATTTGAGAATCCAAATAACAGGTTGAGCAAAATATTATCATTTAATTGACTAAACTGATTTTTTTAAAACCCAACTGGGAATCATTCTAGAACTGTTTCTCAAATTTAACTTTTGAGTCCATCATTCTATCATTGTGTCAAACTATTCAGGATTGAATCGTGAATTGATTGCAGATGACAGCACTTTTAAATATATCTTTCGCATCATATTTTTTTCTGATGATGATGCTTTCTGAAACTTTTAGTAGATAAAATAATATTCCAAGGATTGGTAAGTTGTGAACACTTTCTTTGTTTTAGTTAAATATTTAGTATTGAAAAAAAACAAAAAACTTCTATTTGTAAATATATCCTTTTTATTTACTTGCTGTAAGGTAGAACTTTTTTAAAAAAAATATTTCAAAATCAATGCTAAATTAAATGAGAGGGACTAAAAATTTTTTGTTATTGTTTATTTTGTTTTGTTTTAAAAGGATATTTATTATCTCAATAAAATTTATAAACTATTAGAAATTATTTATAAAATAAATGAACATAATTTGAAACCTTTTGGAGACTGTAATTTACCACATTCATCACAGTTACATTATGTTCATTGATTTATAATATATTCATGATGATCCAATAAACTCTCTAAAAAGTGACACCTGTTTAGCACTTTTTTTTTTAAAAAAAGGATAGTTTTTTTCATAGTTCTAATCTTTTTAATCATGATCAGAATTTCTTTTACTATTTGGTAATTTTTTTTTTTACTTTAAAATGAAAAAAAAATTTTTTTTTCAAAATAACCAATTTTTATCTTTACATTAATTTCAATAATACTTAATTACCATAAACTAGGTTAAAGTATTTATAAACAATAAAGTTGCTATTTATTTATTCATTTTCTGAAAAATTGTTCTTCATTTCAAATGTCTGCAACTTTATCACAATAAATATTGAATTTAATTGTCATTACACTGCAATATTTTAATCATTTTTATCCAGCTTAATCATAGCAGCAAATCTGATTTAAATCCTCCAATTTGTTCAAATAATTCATAAATTTCTGAATTCATTGGCAGATGGTTTGACAATTTTTTACATACATATTTAAGTATCAGATGCATATTACTAAGTATTACAGCTGACATTTTAGAATACCTCATTTTTTCACACGACCCACAACTCTCAGTGCCATCTTATATTGCTGACCCACCTGATCACACACATGTTGAAAAGATAAATAATCACCAATTAAGTATTTCATGCTAAACCAGCACTCATCGGTTGATCCAGATTACCATCTCCACACATGTATACAATCAGTATTCAGCTTTATATTAAGATAGCCAATCTTCATACTTTAATGGACAGGCTTCAAACTATTGCAACCCACAACCCTTCATATATATATATATATAAATGCAGGTGTTAAGCCTGTACAATGTATTAATTTATATAGTGTGTAATAGGTCTGCCCATCCCTCACATATATATGTATAAATGGATTATTCTCCTGTACATGAGGGGTCAGAATGACTAAATATCAACATGGGTAGGATGACAACCTTGGCACTAATGTGGGCTTTGAACATTTCATCTTCAGATTTTCAATGAAATGGAAGGCTGAAGAGTTGTGAGTTGGAGTAGTTTGAAGCCTGTCCATTAAAGTATGAAGATTGGCTATCTTAATATAAAGCTGACTACTGATTGTATATATATATATGTGTGTGGAGCTGGTAATCTGGACCAACTGATGAGTGTTGGTTTAGCACGAAATACTATATTGGTGGTTATTTATCTTTTCAACATGTGTGTGATCAGGTGGGTCAGAAATATAAGATGGCACTGAGAGTTGTAGGTTGTGTGAAAGTCTGAGTTCGAATCCCACATATATTACATATATAAATGCAGGTGTTAAGCCTGTGCAATGTATTAATACCTCATTTTATAACTTTGGGCAACAACTTCAGAGCCATAAAACTATCTATGTTTAAGATTATTTCTTATTTAATCTTCAAATTGACAAGTTATGTGACTTCTAAAATAAGTTATATCCATTTCAATAAATGTACCAAAATATTTATTGAGCACACCCAATCAGTTTTGTTTTATTACTTTTCTTTTTATGATTTTATTATGCTAATTTCTGTACCCTTTTCTCTCTTGGTTGAATTATACACTTTATATCATTCTATATTATCTTTAACTATTAATTCATATAACTTTACTGTTAGTATATATTTATAAAATTGGCTTTCTCCAGAAATGTTAATCAATTTTATATACACTAAAAATATATATAGAAATAAAAGTAAAAAAATATATGACAAGTAATAAACACAGTATGTTAATACAACAGAGCATTTAAAATAAAACACAACTTATTTAAGTTTTTTACTCTATCAAATAAACACAATAGAAACAATACTTAAATAAAGTATTGCATACTAAAAGCAGAAAGAGAAAATAGTTTGCTATAACTTTTTAAGTAAATATATTTATTGAATAAAAGATGGTTTTTCTTTTTCCCTGTAAGTATCAAATAAAGCATTTATGGAAGAAGAAAAAACTGAAATGAAAATTAAAACTTAATAGTGTGGTGTTCCTGTAGTGTAAATAATCAAATACTTCATCATATTAAAAATGTTATACTTCGAATGTTTATTGAATGATTTGCTGCAAAGCAGATTTTGTAACTCCAATAATTTTTTTAGCAATTTTAAAATGGCGCATTTAATTATGTTACTTATCAGTATAATTTTTAAACAATAATTTTTGTTAAGTACAATGGTAAGTAAAGTTCACTGTCATTTCCATGACTTGGAAATGACTTAAGGATTTAAATTACAGCTGGATAAAAACAATATTTTTTTTTTTCAGATTTACAAGCAGACTTGATAATTTTTTTTTTTTTTTTAGTTAGTTAAATCATAGCAAACTAGTTGCCCATTCAAATATTGCTCAGTAAATTGGTATCTAGTTATTCTTAGCTAAAGAGTAAAATAAAACTGAATTTTCCTAGCCTGATAGCTAATGTCTTCTCTACTGTTTCTCTGTGAAGAGCTACTGAAGAAGTGTTCACTCAAGAAATAGTTGTTTAAAAGTCTTTTTATTATTTTATGAGTAAAGTGAAAGTTTGTTCACAAATCACCCATTTTTCTGAAAACTATTACAGCATTTTTTATTTTTTTAACAAAAGAATTTATATAATATAGTAATATATATATTGGTTAAAAGTTAAGAGACAACTAGCAATATCTATATACACACAAACACGGACACGAATTCGCAACATACAATGATAATTTTCTCTTAGTTCTTATTTAAAAAGATTTATACAAAGTAGTCACTTCTTCTGTGGTCAATATGTTTTGTATTAATTTAATTTCTTCGTCTTTGAATTGACTGTCATTACGTATATATAGTTACAGTGTCACAAATGTGATTTAGTGCTTTTCCTAATTGAGCCGGGGGTATGATTCAACTTTTTATTAAAAGCAAAGAGAAGGGAAGACTATTTAATTATTCATTAAAGCGACCACATAATGCCAATAATGAAGCACAGTTGGTGCTCTTTCTTTAAATTGATTTTAAAATGGTGTTTAGAGAAAATGTCATACAATAGGAAAGAATACTATCAGTGTAAATACATTTTCTTTTAAATTGAGAATAATTATGACACTACGGCTTACAAAAATGAATATCTAAATTCATGTGAATAAGAGACGGCGGTAAAAGTAATCACTTAAAAAAATATTGTTAAATACATATGATATATACATATGGATTATATTTTCATTTCAGATTTTTTTTGGATTTCGTAAATAGCTGAAACAAAGCAAACTTATAGTATTGATAATGCTGCAAAAAAGAAAAAATCAAAATTTGCAAAGGGAAGTGTCATTCGTCTTTTTCAGATGTCTTTATTCATATTTCAAGAATGTGTAGAGTATGTCTGTTTAAAAAAATAATATGTAATATTTTATACATATATATAGTGAAAATATAATTCTCAAATTTTAATAAAAAATCATCGAATGGTTAGTTATTCCGGGAGTCATGTTACGTTTAATCAATATAAAGTCAGATTGTGCTTCGATTTAGAAATCTTTAGTCTGCCCGTCACATTATTATTATTGCGCGCGCGTGTGTGTGCGCGCAATACACTTTAAAATATGTAAAACATTATAAGTTAGTGGCTTTGTGAATTAAAGTAAAAGCATTTTTGTTTTAGTTATTCATTAAATGACTTCACGAAAACCTCTTGCTGAAGAATTCATCAAATAACTACAACAAACAGTAATATACGTAAAACATTTTTTTTATTTCCGACATGATTTTTTGGTTAATAAAGCAACACGTGAACATTCAAATAAATTCTTTATTAAAGTTACTGTTGGTCTTTTCTTTTTCTTTTTTTCACTTTCAAAACTACTACTGTATAATCTTTTTGATTTACAGTAAGTTTGAAATGTGAGAAGAGATGATAAAAAGAACTTGAGTCTGTAATCTTTAACCTTTACTTTTGACCTTTTACTTTGAACTTGGTCATCTGATTGGCCAATCAGGATTGGACTACTCTTGCTACCATGTGCCTAAGGAGAAAACCAGATGGAAAAAAAATTAGAAAATAAACTGTGGTGCTTGTTTTTTTTTTTAGGTCTCCTAAAAACGTCTTGAAATCATCTAACCATAAAGTATTTTTGTTTTTTATAAATAAAATATTTCAAAAAATAAGTAAACTTTAATTCTTCATAACTTCATTTTACAAGGGAAATAAAGTGATTATTTGATTTCGCATCTTTTTTTTTTTTAATCATTAATTAAAAATTCATTACCTTAAACTAAATTATTTTGTATTTTTAATACAATATTTTCTTCTAAATATTAATAAATTTTATATAACACAGATAAGTTCCGCATCTAGTTAAGTGATTACGATGTCACAATTACGGCATCTATTTGTGTACATGTAAGCTATATTCGCTACTCTCTTGGGTTAATTATATATGCTTATATAGGACATATACTTATTATGCGGATACAGCATGTGTAATAATGAAAAAATTGGAAGTATCCAGCATAAATACTGATCTAATAAATAATAATAAACAATTACTCTAAAATGAGTAAGACCAATCCAACTCGACAAAAAAAGAGGAGAGAGGAAAAACAATTCCAAAAATGAGTTTTGCCATGACTATACAAACAAAACTGTGAACCACAAATACTACTACATATGGAACATGCTAATCCAATTTTCTGTTTATTTGTTAATTTACGATGTTGTCTTTTAATTTCCTCCGCAGAAAACTTTTCTTTCTGAAATACTTCAATACCATGTCTAATTATAGCTTTCCAATATATTTTATTCTTTGTCATATCTTCCCAATAGAAACATTTAACATAATTATATTTTTTTAGAATGTCTTTGAGATAATCCTTATAATATAGATGGAGTCTACCTCTTCTAGAAAACCCATATTCAAGTTCACCATAAATACCATTTTAGCAAATCTTCCATTGCTCATTCATTTTACATGTCCAGTCCAATGAAGGTGTGATTTTACAATAGTGAACTCAATAATATCACATCCTGTAATCTGAAGATAGAGCGGTCTTAAATGAAACTTTTCTAATGCCTTTATATTGCACTCAGATGGTGTCCGAGTTTCACATTCATTCAATAAATTAGATATAACAGCTTTACATACAACTAAATTAGTTGCAGAAGTTATTTCCCTATGATGGAATACTCTATCTTTTAACTTGTTAAAAGCAGCAGTGGTGCATTGGAATGTGTGTTGAATCTAGACATATAAGTTTACCTTTCTATTTATAAAACTATCAAAGTATTGAAATTGATTTACATTCTCAAGTAGATAATCATGTAATTTGAAAGTTGTTAAGGATTTTTCTTCCATCATTGGCTGATAAAGAACATTAATTTTTTGAACATTAATTAATAAACCAAAATCGCTATAAGTTGCATTTAACCCATTAACAACATTCTGTAAATCATGTTTTGAACTGAAAAAAATAGCATACTCATCAGCATATTATAAATTCACCATCAAACCCCTATCATATTTTGATCCCTGTCTGATTAAGCCACCTACAAACAATTACAAATATCATTGTCATAAAAATTGAAAACAAAGTTAGAGCATGTACACATCTTTATTTAATACCAGTTTTCATTTCAAATGCTTCAGATTTTCCACCTCCTTTCATTCTATCATGTAAAGCTGTATAGTACAAATAAATTTTGGAGGACAATCAATTAATTTTAAACAATGCCGTAGATCTGTCCTATTAATTGAATCAAATGTTTTGACCAAATCAATAAAAGGAATATATAAATTATTCCTTTGTTCCCAGTGCTTTTCTCGCATTTACCTGGCAACAAAAATTATATCTATGATTTTTTATTTTCTCATACCACGATGAGTCTCAGGTAATCATTCATCTATAACTAGAAGCAATCTATTCAACAAAATTATCTATGTTCTTTTGCTGTAGTAGATAGTAATGATGTTCCATGATAATTAACACAATCTTATTTAACCCCTTTGTTTTTAAAAATTGGTACAATTAAATCAGAAAGATTAAAGGGCTCAACTTCATGAGTCACATCACTACCATATTTTAAATTTTTCTCCAGGTATTTCATCTGGACCTGCAGCCTTTCATTTTTAAAATTATAAAGAAATTGTTTAGACTTCATTAAGCTAGATATCTTTGTCAAATCTAAATGAATAGATAATATGGATATATCATTAAAAGTTATATCAATTATTCGGGATTCGAACTCAGACTTTCACATGACCCACAACTCTGAGTGCCATTTTATATTGCTGACCCACCTGATCACACATGTTGAAAAGATAATGCTAAACCAGCACTCATCAGTTGATCCAGATTATCATCTCCACACATATATACAAATAGTAGTCAGCTTTATATTAAGATAGCCAATCTTCATACTTTAATGGACAGGTTTCAAACTACTTCAACCCATAACTCTTACAGCCTTTCATTTCATTGAAAATCTGATGATGAAATGTTCAAATCCCACATTAGTTCCAAGCTGTAATCCTACCCATGTTGATATTTAGTCATTCTGACCTCTCATGTACAGGAGAATAATCCATTTATACATACACATGCGTGAAAGTCTGAGTTCAAATCCTGCATATATTACATATATAAATGCATGTGTTAAGCCTGTATAATGTATTAATTTATATAAATAGTGCGTGATAGGTCTGCCCATCCCTCGCATATGTATGTACAAATAGATTATTCTCCTACACATGAGGGATCAGAATGACTAAACATCAACATGAGTAGAATGACAACATTGGCACTAATGTGAGCTTTGAACATTCCATCATCAGATTTTCAATGAAATTGAAGGCTGAAAAGTTGTGGGTTGGAGTAGTTTGAAGCCTGTCCATTAAAGTATGAAAATTGGCTATCTTAATATAAAACTGAGTACTGATTGTTTCTATGTGTGGAGATGATAATCTGGACCAACTGATGAGTGCTGGTTTAGCATGAAATATGTATATTGGTGATTATTTATCTTTTCAACATGTGGGTAATCAAGTGGGTCAGTAATATAAGATGGCACTGACAGTTGTGGGTCATGTGAATGTCTGAGTTTGAATCCTGCATATATTACATATATAAATGCAGGTGTTAAGCCTGTATAATGTATTAACATATCAATTATTGTAATATTATTCAAAAGATGATTAAAATATTCTTTACATCTGTTCAAAATATCATTATCATGATATAAGAGAAAACCATTGCTGGATTTAACAAGATTGTGATACCACTTCTAAGATTGATATCTTGCTTTCACTGCATCAAAAAAAGATCTAGAATGACTACAATCAGTGAATGTCAGTATTTTTCTTGCAATTTTAATCTACCAATCATTTTTAAGCCTTCTTGTCAGTTGTTGAACTTATGCTTTTAGATCTTTATTATGAAGATCTATATTTAATCTATTATTTTGCCAAGTATAAAATGCCATATATTTCTTGTTAATTAAATCATTAATAATATGAAAATTGTCAGAAAACCAGTCATGATTCTTCTTTTTCATGAATCTAAGAATAGATTTATTTATATTCATAACACATGCTTTAAGAGAATCCCATGCTTCAGTAATATGTTAGTTCTAAGATCCAAAATAGCAATTTTATTGTTTAATAGATGTTGAAATTTAGTACATACAACAGATTCTTCTGAAGATTGAACACCAATTTTATTGTGAATATATCTGGTTTTTAATGCAACTATCATTTTAATTGAATATATTAATCTATGATTTGTATGACAATCTGAGCTTGTGAGTGTTTGTGTAATGTGCACTTCTCACATTCTGATTCCTAGCAACAATATAATCTAATAAGTGAAATTGTTTTAAGCATGGATACATTCATGTTCTTTTGTAGCAGTTTTTCTGTCTAAACAAAGTATTTGTGATTGTCAATTCATATGTTGTACATAAATTCTACAATAACAAACCATTTAAATTTAAGCCAATAAACATCACATGATCACCATTTTCTATGTTTGCTAGATGGGGATTTTATGCACAAGCCTTCAGACATCCATTGATTACTCTGGCTTGTACTGAGTGGTAATACATTTTAATTTACAAAGCTAATACCATTATTTTTAATAATTTTTGATCAAAGTTTATTATTTGTTATCAACACATGCATTAAAGTCACCAAAAAGAAAAATTTGATCTTTTAATGGTATTGCTGTAATAATGCTATCCAACAAGGAATAAAAGCTTTTCTTCTCTGAATTCTCTAAATCTAAGATTAGAAAACAAACATGAGTAAAATGAGCTCTAGTACTATTATGCAAGAAAAATTTTAAGATCACTCATCTTTCATTGACTCAATGAGGAATTACAATAACAGAAAAAAACTAAATTAGATTTTACAGCAAATCCAATACTATGCATTCTTCTTTCACATGTCATATATAGATAAATAAGACATTGGGTTTAATAATGCCATAAGTTTAAGCCATACATACATTTTTGTATTTTCAGATGTGTATGAGATCCATGTAAACATAAGATATAGGAAAGATATAGATTTATAGGTGTGGGTGTTTTAACACAATATAATAACTATACGAATAAGACACCATACCTATTTATTGTGATTACCTATTCACTACTTTTTTGTTACTAGTTATAAGATATGTACATGCATCATATTTAGTTTCCATTCATCTATAATGTCTATGACCTAATTTCAAATCCAAGTGAAATTTTAAAGTTTTTTCAGGTAGCTGGCACATAGCTAATCTAGCTAGCTATTTAATTGTTGATTAACAAATGGTTGTCTATCAGTTCTTAGTTAAAGTATCAAATAAAGAAGAAAATTATAAAAATCTTCACCAAGCTATAGCTGATTAATCTAGAGCAGCGGTTCCAACCGCTGCTACGAGTACCGGTACCAGTACACGAACGCCAAGTTAGTACGCTACAAGTAAAATAATAACAAAATGTATTATATATAATACGTAATTACTTTTTTTAAAGCATTTTTATTTTTAAAAAAAATATCACAAAAGTATAATTGATTAATTTTTTATATCAACAATTTTTTTTTTAATTAAAAAGTAAAACAAAGTAAAAGTTTGTTGAAAAATGGTAATATTTCATGTTTTTGCGAAAGAGTCTTTTATAGATCTTAGTGACGGTGGATTGAAATTGAAATTTCAGAATATTGGCTTGTTTTAATTTTGGCAGTCTTGAGAGTGGATTTTTTGCTATGATTGCAATAAAAAAGAAATATAGAACTTTGCCCAGTATTGGATCAGATCTGCGCCTTAAGCTGAACAAAATTGAATCAGATATTTCTTATCTTGTTAAAAATAAACAAGTACAAACCTCCTATTAATTAAAATAATTTGGTACTACTGAAAGAGTATTAACCAATTACACTTGTGTGATATTTATGTTCAAAGATATTTATATATTTTTTATAGTGTTTAGTTTTTATTTTGTGATATATATGTTCAAATTTTTTCTTTGATTTTTTATATTTTTACATCATATAATTGTGCTTAAACTATACCTGTCATTAAATGTGTTGTAATGTTTTATGGTTTACATTTTTTCAGACGCTCATTGCTAAGGTTTACAGCCTTGTTAAAACTATTACTGAAATAATAGTGAGCGTTTAATAAAATTTATAATTATATATATTGTTATAAAATGCTATGATATCTAAATAAATAAAACAAAATACATAATAGTCTGTATTAAACTCTATTACAAATATGAAAATTTTCTAAGCATTGGTACACCATCCTCTTATCTAAAATTTACTGATATTTTATCCCAAAAAGAGTGGGAACTGCTGGTCTAGAGAGTAACTCTTCTTTGTGTATTGCCGCAGTAGGCTATTTAAGTCTGTTTTTTTTTTCTATGCTTAAAAATAGATAACATTTTAATCACATGACTATTAATTTATAAAAAATGTACATAAATTAAGAGCAACTTGATATGAATAAAATAATAAATCCATTTTATAAATATATTGTTTTACAAAGAAATAAATGTTTAATTTATATTAATTTGAATAATTTTGAAATTCTCAAGATGTTACTTTTTTAACGTGCACTACTAAAAATGATTAACAAATAGACAATAATTACATTGCACATTATGGTTATATACTGTAATGGGAAATTGATATCTGATAGAATATGATGACGAAAATAGCAAATGTAAATAATAAATGATGATAACTGGTTCAATGGCAGTTTGCATACCTTAAAATATTATAACTAAATTTTAAGCTATCCATTATGATCAAACCAAATATTATCTCCTATTGAAAATTATTCCATCACAATATGACCTACTAAAGATAACTTTTTATACATACCTGATACTGGTAAAGATCACCTTCAGAATAAAGAACTATCATGCAGACTTTAGCTAACCTTTTCACATTTTTTATTAACTCTTTCCTGTTATTGCTTTTAGATTATAACTAGCATAAAATATAGACTTTGAAAATGATACGTGCACACCTCTAAATACTCTTAATTTATTAATCGGGGGGGGGGTGTTTGGGTAATAAATAACAATGTATTTATTAAAGCAAATAAAATGATTTAATTGTAACACAATTATACGTGGATATTTTAAGTGCTTTGAATGCATATGTCCATCCAATATATATTTTTTCCTCTAATTAAACACTAATTTTGTTTTAACTTTACGTCATTATTGTCCACAATATTCATTGAATTCTTACTATTCATTAGATCAAGGATTTAATAATATATTACTAATGCTTTGGATTCATTTATTTTGCAGGTTACATGTTAGTATAGAAAGAAATAAAATATTAGTATGAAAAAAAAAATTAAATGTCATCATCATATATAAAATTTTGTTCTATCCTTCTAAGAGCAAGAATAATCTTTCCAGAATTTCAAAATAAAAAAAGAAAAAAAAGGACATTATATTTCAAAATGAATAAATTCCTTATAAATTTTTTAAATGTCCATATTTAAAATCTAAGCCTTTTCAAATTGAAATAATTAAATGCCATACTAGTATTATTTATCAAATGGTCTGTGCACATATTATTATTAAGTATCTTGTAACTAAATTGAATCAGAAAAATCCATTATTAATTCTCAAATTTTTTAGTTAGTTTTTGTATTCGTTTTTTTAAAAAATAGTTTCATGAAATGAAAAAATTCAAAATGTTCAATATACGTTATTCATTTAAAAATAGACTAAACAAACTACAATATTTACAATAAACTTTATTTTTTGATCGTGGAAGTCAGGATATTACTAATAATTAACAATGAAAACAATTTTTATATAAACTGTTATTTGAAAGTCATTTAAATATTAATTCAGTTTTAAATGAAAAACGTAAAAATTGGTTTTGAATTTTTGTACGCAAACAATTTCTCAGATTTTAACGAAAAATATTTCTCAGGATTTACATCTTTATTTGAATGGAAATTTAAATGATACAGATATATTTGAAGAAATAAAAAATATTTTTATCAATAATTTCATTTTTTAAAGCCTTGATTTATTAAAATATATAATTTTTAAAAAGTCATTCTGAAACTTATCCATAATCCTTTCTGATTGTGTTAACAACACCAGTGGCATCAATTGAAGGGAATTTTAAAAATTAACCTATATCAATAAGTCATGATCATATCTCGCCATAGTTATTCTTTTAATAGAAAATACAATTGCAAATTCCATGAATTATGACAGCAGTGGCAAGAAAAATTTATTAGCAAATTTTTTGTTCCTTTTGTTACAAAATAATTTATATGTATTTCTTATTATAAAAATTTAAATATATATATATTTTTTTGTATCGCAAAATTATTGAACTTGGTTCTGCTATTCATAGAGTTCTATCCTATTACAGTTCTCTCTAAACCCATGTGTCAATTATCCATTGGTACCATTGCAGGTCCATTTCATTAAATTGTTGGCATTTTTCAGTTTTGATTAGTAGGTATACACTAGGGTATCAAATTCTGAACACGGTTGACACATCATTTAGTACATCAGATAATACAGTTTATGACTCTAAACTAGATCTTGGCCATTCATCCATTTCTCCTAGGCACTAAATGGCTGTAAAGTAATGGGCTTGTGTATGTCTGGTGGCTCTAAGTCATCTCAATAAAACTGTGAACATAAACATGATCTATTACCATTGTAATGGAAATGTAGTGAAAAGTACTCTTCAACATCAGTATCATGCTTCCTTACTCCTGTAGACTGAATGATAGAGGTTTTTTTAATGCAATTGAGGTTTACTGCTAGAACTATCCAATGAACATAGCTGATATCCTTTTTATTAGGTTAGCTTTGCTATCTGATTGCTTACACTCTGATATGATTAAATTATCTTTGAAACCTGAACTCTTTAAAGTTGAAATTTATAATCTACCAAAAAATTTCTTTGAAATGCCTTTTATAACCTTTTTATGTATATCACTTATCTGTCAATCAAAAAGTGTTTTCTAAAGATCAGATTCATGTGGTATTTTAAAAAAAAAACTCTTACATTCTCAGTTTGTTTTTTAAATTCTTAAATATTTGACTTCCATGGTTAATAAGATTGCTTTCCAAATTATAGTTTTTAATATTTTAAATTTTGCACAAATTAAAAATTGGTCAATAGAAAATACTTTTTTTTAAGTCAAATTGAATTTATAAATTCGTTATGAATTTATAAATTCGTTATAAATTATTATTTTTTTAATGATTCAATATTTTTAAACATATCTTTGTCAATTACATTTTTTTAACTGACCATATTTATCACTACAAAATAAGGCTATGTTTATTCAGGAAGACCTACCTCTCCTAGCTAAAATAATGGAATGTGGAATTTCAGATCTATATATAGCCTTTGCAGACACAAACTATATATAGTTTGCAATCTTTATATAAATATAAAATATGAAAATTATTTAAATTTTCAGTCATGAATAATTTGAAAGTTGCCTATATATCATTCTTTTCAAAAAAAAAATTTAAAAAAATTATCTAAAGGCACATATATTTGGGTAAACATGTCTTTCCAACTATTCAACCTTTTGATATATCAAACATAGACACGTTTATTTTTAAATTCCTTTCTTAAGCCAAATTGTTGCATACATTTATACTATTTAAGATTTAAATTTATATTGGTTTTATGCTCCAATTCATAATTGTCACAATATATAATATATACATTTTTTTTTGTCAAATAATAGTTTCAACAAATGAAGTATTATGTTTTATAAGACTATTCATTATGAAAATTTAATTAGTTATAAAAAATTATCTCCAAAAAAACAAAAAGTATAGAGTAAAAAATAAATGAAAATAATATAAATACCATGAAACCTTACTATTATTGTGCAAAGTGCAATTAAATGTTAGCTTTTCTAATATATTTTGTTCTTTTTAATAGTTTGTAATACTTTGGCATTTTTGCAAATTGCTGTGTTGTGTGCAAGTGACACTAAATTTTTGCCCAGTAAAATATTCTAATAAATGTTCTAGTAATCTTTTTTTTTTGTTTATATGTATATATTTACTAACATTCATATGTTGTTGCGAATTATATTTTATATTTGAAATAAGTGTATAATTTTACAATAAGAAGTTTGTTTATTTCATTTTAATATTGATTTTTCCATTTAGCAAAAATATTATTCATTAATGATTAATAGTATATAGTTTTCCACCCATCCACCCCTGCCTTCTTTCCCCACATGAATAAATATTTCACTTTCCAGTGCTTAACTAAATTTTCTTTTTATTTAACTGGTTAACTATGTGAGTCATGTTTCATTAACCCCTGCTTTGGTTACTAAGATGACAGAGTAGTCAATTTGAGAGCTGAATATCTATGGATCATAGTTCAAATCAAACTTCTTATAAATTCTTAAGTCATAAATTATTTTATTACTATTATTATTAGTTTCTTAATGTTAAAATTATATTTGCATTTATAATATTTATATTTTATATCATTTTTTTCCTTTAAACTACTTCATTTTAAATATTTTCCTCCCTCAATTGTAAAAAAAGATTGAGAAACATTTTGCATTAGAAAAAAATAAATTTTGAAATTGATTCAAATCTTGATAGTAATTTTCCAATGTGATTTGGATGCCAATGTTTTATCAATTATTCCAGCAGAAAATAAAATAATTGCTTTACTAACAAAATGAGCAGCTACTTCAGGATTTTCCTCCCAGTCAGATCTAAATAAGTGTTTGCAGTGAAATAAAGCATCTTTTTCAAGTTTCCAAATATCAAATTTTTCATCACCCTTGAATATATAATTTTATTTTATTGTTTCATAAAATAAAAAAAACTATGAAAAAAGTATTTTTGAAACAAATATCACAAAAAGAAAGAGAAAAAAGTAATAATCTAGATACATTTGTCATAGTGAGGAATAGACTGCATTTTTTGGCATAATTCTAGATATTTTTCTATGTTACATATGCATCCACTACAAAATATTTGGAGTTCAAATGAGTCTTAAGAAGATATAGTTTCCCAAAATTTATAATCCAGGTTAGAATTTTTTTTTAAATAATTACTTTGTTTACTTTTCATTAATAATGAAAAGTTATGCCAAATACTAAAAGTAAAGATTATAAAGTACTTGTGAGTTTTCCTGTAAACCAAGATGGCGACCTGTATTTTTAATAAATATACAGTTTTGAGGGCATACAATCTACCAAAGATGTGTTGTTAAATTAAAACAAAATTAATAAATTGATTGTTAAATTTTTAAAAGGGATAAATTCCAATAACTTTTATTAAAAATCTTTGTCAAGCGTTGATGGCCGAGTGGTCAGCACAGCTGCCTTACAAGCAATTGTCCCTGGTTTGCGGGTTCGCTTCCCAGCTGATGCTTTGACATATGAAAAAAAACTTTATTTCTTTTTTTGTAAATTATGATAATAAAAATTTGAGACTTTCCTGTCACAGAATGTGATGCAGTTGAATATTTTCAAAGATACGGAATCTTGCCCTCCTGAAAAATATGCATTAATGATCATGATATTATTTCATACTGCTGACACAAATAAAGTTTAAATGTTACTTTTTTTTTTCTGTTAATTAGTTAATCCAAAAAAATAAAATAAGCTGTAAATATTGCAATTAAATTTTTCCACAATGATATCTTTTTTTTAAATAATAGTAGTAAATAATAAAATGTAAATATTGAATACAATGTTTCATAGCAGGAATTTTTTTGTAACCATTTGGGGAGGGGGGAGACTAGATTTATCAAAAATGCAGGCAGCTATCTTGGTTTACTGGAAAACTCATAAGGACCAATTATAATAATGGTTTTAAAATAAGATCAATTATAGACTACTGTAATATAAATTATAAAGCTGTATACTAAATGCTTAGAAAAAAAACAATTGATGAAGCTATAACAAAATTTACTAAATACAATATTATGTGATAATGTGCTCCTACAAAAGTCACACAAAAAGAATTTAAATGATGGTGATGTGTAATAATCATAATGAATATGTATGCTATGTGGAGTTGTACACAAGCAAAAGTACGACTTCAAATACTAGCCAAAATTTAAATACTCAAGATGTATTGTTGATAATGTTATAGCATTTTAAGCTATATATCTAAAAGATACACCCACACCAGTCTGTATACCTATAGTTATGGATACAAATTAAAACAACAAAGTCAAATCAACCCTGACACCATTCCAACACAAATTGTGTATCAGAGGCCATGTTCTGATTCTATATAAAAATTTTAAAATCACCATATTACTTATGTGGCAGCAGTGGTCACATTTCCATGCCATAGAGTTGACAAAGATTATGTTATGGAGATGGGAAAACTTAGAGTGGGAATGGAAATTTAAGTGGCTAACAGGTTTATCTGGGCATAATTGCTCAGATATTGTTGACTTCGTTTAAGGAGAAACCATGGTATATCACATCACATCACATGATTCAAATATTACAAGTTCAACCAACCATTAGTCAAATCTACCCAAGCCACCAAAAAAATAACACAGATATACATCCAATACATCACTGATCCAAATACACTGGAATCGAGTGAAAAAATTGAGTGTGAGATATCTCAAGTTGGGTACTCTGCTATGCACTGAATGGTGTCCCACAGCCTATGTAGAGATACTGCTTTATATAACAAGTGTATGTTGATGATGATGATGTTGATTATTATTATTATTATTATTATTATTATTATTATTATTATTATTATTATTGAATGAGGGGGGGAAATATTTTAAAAGATATAAATAATTCCCTCAGCATGCTATTGTTAAATTGATCATTGTTGAATTTTAGGGTTTTAGTGTGTGGTGATAGGGTCTTGATTTTCATGTGTTCTTAGGTATTGTTCTCTAAGGTCATTTTGGTTAGTTTTTCTGAACTGGGGGAGTATTGTCGAATGTGGTTGATTTAATTCTGCAATTGGTGATGTGCAAATTGGCTTTGGTAGTATTTGCATAAGTTTTACTGGGATATAAAGCTTTGGATACTAGAAAGATTATACTGACTGGATGTTCAGCATTTTCTCGGCTGAATCTGTGAAAAATTATCTATTTATTTAAAATGTCTCTTATTAATATGAAAAAGTCACAAAAATGTTTTAAGGTTGTTGAATTTTGTTTTGGGGTCAATATATTTACTTTTTCCACTAAAGTGTATGTATTTTCCACTTTTCTATGAGGTTCAAAGCTGCAGGTTTATAGAACATTGTGCAATTAATATTAAGATTTGCTGTGGGATATTATTATTATTATTATTATTATTATTATTATTATTATTATTATTATTATTATTATTATTATTATTATTATTATTATTATTATTATTATTCTGTTTTGCATTAAAACAAAACCTTTTATTTTCTATTTTAGCTATTATCACATATGTAAATTGAAGCCAAATTATTTAGGCACTGAAAGTACTATTTATCATTAACTTACTTTTATTACATTCAATTACTATCTTTTTATTTAGCATATAATAGCTTTTTTTACTAATTTTTATGTTCTTAATTTTATATTTTATTATTATTATTATTAAGAGCATGCTAATAACTCTAAACAAGCTTTTTTTTTTTTATTTATGATAAATGCTACTACAAGAGAAGGCATTCAAATCATTTTTATCTTGGATTGTCCCCGTCCCCAGACCGGTTTCGACCTATGGGTCTCTTCAGTGAGGAGTTGGGACATTAGATCTAAAAAACCAACTCAAGCAAAGCATTTGTCTAAAAGTTAATTTTTAGAAGAAGATCTGAAACTTTTAGACATCTACATGTCTTTAAAGTCAGCTCTCCAACTGAAAAAATCATATGGGCCTGAACTTAATTCAGATACTCCATATATTAGTAGGCTTAGCTCTTTAATTTAGCTAAAGCCACATCTGACTTGTTATTATTACTATTATTATTATTATTATTTTAGGACCAATTTCAACTAGATTGGTATATGAGTGCCTGATTGCCCTTTTTATTAGGATTCTATGTTGCTATCATTTCTAATTAACTTTGTTAGTTGTAATAGAATGTTTAGAGGAATCTTATTATCACTTACTAATATATATTTAATAATTTCATATTCAGTTCGAGAAAATATTTAATAATATATAATAATAAGTATAATTATAAATTTATTAAATGCACATTGATTACGTAAGTAATATTTACTGAGGCTATAACCTTGATAATATGCGTATAAATGCAATAGTAGGGACCTCTACAGGTGTTTTAACCACAAGCTTACGCTATGGAAGAAGTATATTTGATATTCTATGATTATATATGACATTAGACTACATAGTTTAAATGATATTAGACTACATAGTTTAAATGTTGAAAATTTAGTGGGAATATTTTTTATATGTTTGTAAAAAGTATTTTGGTTATAATAAAACAAAGTACCAATTTAAAATAGGCATTGTAAGTTGAAATTATGTCCATTTATAAATGACATAATTTCAGCTTGAAATACCCATTTTTAATTAAAACTTTGCTTTGTTATATCATAACTGAAAAATTATTTAGAAAAATATATAGGCTTGTTAAATTTTTAAAATGTAAATCTATTAAAACTTTGCAATCAATATATGTGTAAATAGATATATACATAAGTGACAGATAGACAGAAAGGCATATAGACAGATATTCAGACTGATAAATAAATAGATAAACAGCTATAAAGAAGATAACTAGACAAATAGAGATATAGTTATCTATTAGATAGTTTTAAGTAGATAAGTAGTAGGCAGATAGGTAAATAAATACGAGAGTAAGTAGATAGGAGTGAGGTAAATATGTAAATAAGTAAATAAAAAAAAGAGTATACAGCAACAGAATCACTTTGTATTAGTCAAGTACGCACATCTGCCAGAATTTTATCCTATGAAAAAAAGATGGAATATAAATACTATTAATTTTATTTTGTAAACATTTGGTTTTAAATCTCTAAATATAGTACAAAAAAAAAACTATTCTTAGTTATTTATGAAAATGTGAAATTATTAATATATATATATTATCTGCATATTCAACAGATTTTTCTTTTCTCGGTGCTTTTTTCTCAGAAATATATATATAATTGTTTCTTGAAATAGAAAATCTAACGAAGTTATAATTTTAAATAGTTCTTTCAATCTTTAAAATGTTTTTATTATTGTTTTCTATTTAGACGATTGCTGTTAATATAAAATTGAAGTTGTTATTAGCAAGATTAACTAATGGAAGTCTAAATAAAATATAAATAAGAAATGAAAAATTTCAGATTTTTTTTTTTTTCATATGTCATAGCATCTGCCGGGACGCGAACCCACACCCGTCTGCAACCAACTACTTGCTTGCATGGCGGCTGCGATACCTCTCGGCTAACAACGCAAGACAAAATTTCAGATTTGAAGAACTAAAATCTGAAAATACAAAAATGGTCAAAACTCTAGCGTTTTGTTTTCAAGTCGGCTAGCAAGAATAATTTAGAAATGATATTTATTTGGATTTTAACGTTATACATCTTTTTTTTTTTTTTATTGCATTTACAATAATAAATAATTTTCAATAAACTTTTTCCTCCCCTTGGATTTTAACGTTATACATCTTTTCTTTTTTTTTTATTGCATTTACAATAATAAATAATTTTTAATAAACTTTTTCCTCCCCATTTTTCTTTGACACAGTGCTGGATAAATTTTAACATTTGATAAATTATAGTTTATAGCTATATTTTTTATATTTGATTCTAAATTATTATTGTTTGATTGTTATTTATTTATTTGGGGGTGGGCGGAATGATTTTCCTCGCAGATAATCGTATATTTTGTGATCTATTGGCTTTATAGGTAAATAATAAAAATACCATTGTTGTAATTTTTGATGTTTTATATTAGAGAATTTACCACAGGTAAGTCATGTTATATATGATTTGAATCAAAATTTTATAATAAGATAATGAAACTGGAAAAAAAAAAATCTACATTTTTAAAATGTATCTATCAAAATTCAGAATGTATTTTAAAAGTTTTTAAAAATATTAAAATTCTGGGAAAGGCAGGAGGATCCCTTAGGGGTTGTTTGTGTATTTTCTGGCAACATATTTAATTTTTACATTGTCAATACTGAAGTCATTTTGAAAATTGTGTTTAAAAATTCAACAATTATCTGATTAACTGTTAGTATCAATACTTACTATTTGTAAAAATAGTTATTGAATTAGCAGTAATAATAATACATTTTGATAAATAAAGTAATTATTAATAGTCAAAATAAAACCTTATACAATGAGTATATATGTCACATGATCACTATCTCATACTAGCACATAATTGTTATTAAACAATTCAAAACAAAGCAAAACTCTCCATACACAAGCCAGAAACTAGTCTGGAGATATTGGATGAGTAGGCACTAGATAGGGATTTTATGCACAACACTTCTGGCATCCATTGATTGCTCTTGTTGGCACAAGATGGCACTACTGTATGGAGAGTTTTGCTTTGTTTTGAATATATATGTCATGACCATTTAATATGTTTATTATTAGCATTTTCAGCTGAATCAATCTGGAGACATTTAAATCTTGCCAGAGTTGGTCCAAAAAAAGTCGGGCCCTGGAACATAGTTTTAAGGCGAGATGGATTTTTTACTAGTGATAAAAATACTTCGATATCTTTAAAAAAATACTGTATCTTGTTTGCAGATATAAATATATTGCTTTATTATTATAAATCAAGTCAAGAACGATTCTTCTTATTAAAATTTTTATTTATTTTGAATGAAAATTCGCTTAAAAAAAAAAAACGAAAATAAAAAAAAAACAATCACTTAAATAAAATTAATTTTTACGTTATTTATAGACCTTTACCACATTTGATTGGTTCCCCAAAACTCATTAAAGTAAGAAAATTGTATAAAAGCAAGAGCTTATTTATAATGGTTTTTTATGGGAAAAAATTTAGCTCATTCTTGATAATAAAAATTATATCATAAATGTATAATAACTTAACCTAGTATATCTGGTTCATTAAATTCATTGAATTTTTAAAAAAACTGGCTTGAGACACACTTTTCTCAATAACTTCAATTTTAATAATGTTAGAGCAAAAAGCTCTATATTGATAGAAACTAGAAAAACAAAGGAAAACAATAAGGCTAAGAGAAATAGTAATTGTGATTAAAAAATAAGGGGAAACAAAAGAAATTTCAACATCTGACATTATTATTTTACTGCTTGTTCATAATTTTTAATTTATCATTAACTAAGTTTAAATTACATCTTCATTGATAATTTTTTTGTATTCCTCACAAAATTATCTTTCAAACCATATATAATACTTCTTACCTGAGATAATCCGTAGCTTCAGAATCTCCAAAACAAATCGCATATGAATTCTTCATTTTTATCTTGTACCCCAAAAGTTACCAAATCTCAAAGGCATCTATAAGAAAAAAATTCAGCCTATTAAAAGATACAAAGCACATAATTTCCAGAAGATGGACATGCATTTGTCATCATAGTAATTGGCTTCTTGTCTATCTAAAACTAGAAATTATAGGCTACTGTCTGTATCACTGATAAAATGAGTTTCATCTCTTCATTTTATATTTTTTTGTGTACATCAGTGATGTTTATATTCTTTATGCACACCAGTGATGCTATCTTGTTATATTTATTGTCCCACATAGATATAATTTATTTGCATATAGCTCATTTGCTAACTATAGACTTGAAAATAATGTGATGCAAGATGTGGCAAAACTATTGACTCTACAGCATGAGTACCAAGGCATAGGGAAGAATCAGCATTTGATTCTTTGCATGCATACAATTCCATATGGTATATACATAACTACTGTGGTTATCTCCACACACACACACACCATTTGAAATCTCTCTTCATCGGTTTTAAGTGTTTATATTTTCACATGATACTATGCCCAGTAAATTTTATGATTGCTTTGTCAAACACAAAATTTCTGTATATTTGATAATCAGTCATAAAATTTACATTGTACTGCTCTATAATACCTTAATTATAAATATATTACTTGTTATATAAACACAGACCTGCAATTGCAACACAAAGACTGTAATGCAAATATAAACATAGTAAAATAAATTATTAAACCTTTTGAGAATTATTATGTCTATAAAATAAAGTTGCTTAAACTTTTAGATCAGAGCCCCAAAATTACAAACTATTTTTATTCAATTTGAATACATACATATATATATATACATATAATAAAGAGCATAAATGATTTAATATTATATAATTTATATACTAATACTAATACACTAATACTAAGGTAAACATATCATTTATCAAATAATTTCCATTTATCAAATAATTTACTATTGAAATAAAAAAAAAAAAATTTAATACTTATGGCCCGATATTCTGATTACATTTAAAGGCCTTGAAATGCGAATTATTAGTGTATTTTTAATCCCTTTTAGTAGGCTCTTTGACCATTTAAAAATTTCTGCCTTTATCTTCTTTGTGAAAACTTAATAAACTGAGCAAAAAATAAAAAAATTAAATGAATCTTTTAATAAAAAGATTCATAAAAAAAAATCAAATTTTATTGGATTCTGACATGCATTACACCATTAAAAAGCAAATTAAAAATAGCAATGAATACTGGGATTTCTGTTGACATCATGCTTGTAGTTTTGGTGCAATTTTAAAAAACACAAAACATCAACAAAGCATTGCCGCAGTGCTGCATTGCCACTGCAAACTGTCAAAATGATATATAATAATTTTTAAAAAAATACCTTTTTACAATACATGCATCTGTAAACTTTATTATCATGTATTATGCACTTAATATATATATATATATGTATAGAAAATAATGCAACTTAAATCTATGTAGAAAGAAAAAACACTTAGCTTAAAGTTATTCTTTCTTATAATCGACTCTTCAGCACTAATCATCTGTTTATTTGAGTCATCAGTAGCTCATTTTAAGAATCTATCATTATCTTTTTAATTCTTTGATGATCTTGGGATTTTTTTTTTTTTAGGTACACCAGTGTTGATAGCTGAGAATATCTAGTGAAAAAGTTTAACATTAATAGTTTACTTGATTCTTTGATTTTTTTGTATAACATATATATTATATGGCCTCATTCTTTGATGCAAGGCATTTTTATATTTGATTGAACATTCCAAGTCAGATCAAATTCTTCAAAAATGCTGTTCGTGGCTTTTCTACAATCATGTTAATTTTTTTTTATTTATTGTCTTCCTTTTTTTTCCATTCAGTTGCATTAATTCCTTGTTAGTTAATTCTTTTGTGCATAATTGCAAAAGCTCTTCATTGTTGTCATTATCAATTTCTTATTGGCATATTTATCCAAAATGTCAACAAAATACTCCATTAGTTGTTGAAGGTAGTACATTTTGAAGAGTGCGATGATTCTTTGATCTGTTGGTTGAAAAAGTGATGTGGTGTTCAATAGTATTAGTTGCTTCTATGATTCCAGTTGAAAACTTACATAGCTGTAAAATTTAAATATATATCATTAAGAAAAAATTATTTGGTTTCACTATGCGAACATTCCAAAAAATAAACTGAGAAAAGGAGAGTAATCAGTTGACAATTTTTTATGTTCTTCCGCAAAATTATTAATCATTGCTCTGGAAAAAAAAACCCATACTGGTTTCTTTTTTTAAAATTCATAGTCTTATATTATTTATGTGAAATTGTTAGAATTAAATATCATAAATTAGCATTTTTAAAAATTCCTTTTATGAAACATAGAAGCAGTTAATTCTTTTTTATTAATAAAATTATATATAACTGTGAATATTATGAATTTATTGAATGCCATTTAAATAATTTTTTGCAGGTCTTATATGGCATACAGTAACTGGATGACTTTGTAGGTTGATGATTAATTATTAAAATAAATAAACTGATATTAACAATAAAAAAAAGAATTTACATCTAATTCATAACATGGCAAATATGGGAAGAGAAAAGTTTACAATCTTAATAATAATAATAATAATAATTGTATTGTTATTTGTTATAAATTCATGATTATTTAAGTACTCACATGGCTAGTAGAACACAGCATTTTCATTCAATTAACTAAACAAAAAATGTTTTATTTTTCTTTGTTGAGAACTGATTCAGGAACTTTTAGCTTTTGAATCCACAACTCATTTATTGATCTAAGTCATTCAAAATGTCATAAAAATATGTTATGGTTGAAAAGACCTAAATTCTTTGGTGTGAAAATATATGAATTTAACCAGTAGATCATTTTAATTACTTAAATAACTAATAATAAATTGACTGATCTTGTCATTGTTTAAACACAATTCATATTAGTTGTATTTATATATTGGACTATTTTCATCATCTAATATATGTATTGAATGTCTTTAGAAAGATTTAACTTTATTTAAATATTCCAAATACATTCAACTGTTAGTAGTTCAATATAAAAATACAACTAGAACACCATCATCACAAACCTTCAGGAATACACAATTCATGTTAGATTCTATTTTTTAAACAAAAAAAAAAAAAACTTCAGTATAAACATTAATAACCTTAGCTAGAAGACATCATGATAAAATAATATTTCTGTTTCATTTAGATTGATAAAATATAATTTTAAAGTATTTGAACAAAATTTTAATTATTAGAATTAAATCAATCAACTCAAATCGCACATGTTGTCTAACTACAGAACAATACAAAGATTTCAGACCACTCAATTAAAGTAAGAAAAGATATTTGTTAGGAATAACAAAAGAAATCAAAAATAAAATACATGAGTGAGAAACAAACAGATATTATTGACATTATTGAAAGAATTAAGAGATTAAAATGAGGCTGGGCTGGACATTTTGCTAAAAAAGATGATAATAAATGGACAGTTGATCCTAAGAAATTATAAAAGACCTACAAAAAGTTCACATGTGAGATGGATAGATGAAATAAGAAAGTTTGCAGTTGTGCTTTGGAGAAAATAAACTAGAATTTGGAGCAACTGAATTAAATTGGGATAGATCTTCATCCTACAGTGGACGGTAATGTTTGCAAATGATAATGAAAGTTTTACATATTAAGCTAATAATCCTTTGTCTAATAACTTCTAAGTAAATAAGAAATTAATATTATTATTTAAATCAAAGCATTTATTTAATTAGGATTCTTCCAGTTCTCAGATCCTTACTTTTCTATAACATATATATATTGCAATTATAACTTTAAACTTTTATCATTTGAAATCAATTAACCTTTTTATATATATCCCCCAACCAAAAAATATATAACTTTTATCAATCTTATTATTGTAATCAATGGGTTATGTTCAGAAAGAAATTACGATAATCTCCACCATCATTAAAAAAAAAAAATCTTGACTGAATAGTTATTTTCCTCCTCCTTTTTCTTAATCTGTCTTTGTTTCTATTCCCTAATCTCTGTTTATCTTCGTGTACATCAATTATAGCTTACTACATGAGTAATAAACCATATGTATAATGCTCTTTTTTAAAAAAGATGTGTTTGTCATTTAAACTATTGCTTAATGTTTTAGAAATGATGAGTACTTCTTACGAAATTCATTATGATATATAAAAAAATAGTGACAGCCAATCATAACGCTTGCCACCTGTCTTCATGTAGGTCTTATCTTCTCCAGGGAAGATGTTAACTGCAATCTACAGAATTAGATTGGTAGGATGATTTTGAAAAGTATCTTTAAATCAAAGTTTTTGTTGCTGATGAGAAAATCAAAATAAATTTACAAATTAAAGACTACAGTAGCGCGACGTGTTTTAAATTGGATTCGTTTTCTCCGCCTTTCAAACTTTTTTTTAAAAGAATCTTTTATTTATTTGTTTGTTATTTTAAAACTAAAATAAATTATTCAACATATTTAAATTTGAAATTTATTAAATCGACGAAATATTTAAAATCCGGTTTTATATCAGCTTAAAGCATTCATAAATTATTGGATTTATAATTTAAAACAGACTGTAAATAAATAATCCTTTATAGTAAAAAATAATAATTTTATATGAAGATTAATTCGCTTTAATCTTTAGTGTTTATCTTTTGTTTTTAGAGATTATTTTCCTTTCCTACTACTTCCTGAGGTTTGTTCTAGACGAGTGACAAGATATTGCTTCTTTTCTGATTCTTAAAACACAGCTGCAACTTTTGATAGACATTTGAACTTTAGAGTTGACCAGTTATATGTTAATAATAATAATCTGTTCTTTGTTAATTATCATTGGTGAATGTGGGTGTGTGTGTATATAAAGACGTATACAGAAATGATAGCAAAATTATTATTTATTTTTAAAATATTATCTCCCAAATATTATTTATCAAAACTAGTATTTTTAAATGCATTCTATTTTTTTTTACAATTCATATTTTAGTATAAACAATAGCACTGTCAGGATATTGCAGTGATAACACAAACGTCTGCTTTGCCTACAATATCTTGTTCGAATCCGAGCCAAATGAAATTATTTTTAAAAGGCTTATAATTTTTTCTTAGATATTTCGGTTGTAGCCAATCTAGCTAAGCATCCAACATTGGTCAGTAAATGGGTAACTAGATGTCCTTGTTTAGAAAGTAAAACAAAGAATGTAGCATTCAAATCCTCATCATTTAAACATTGGAAAATCTGATGAATTTTGCCATCTCCTTCACTATTTCTCCATGAGGAGCAGTTGGAGAGGTCTTACATTGCAGTGGGTTATTTATTTTTTAAAAAACTTGGTTTAATGTCTCAAATTTTGATTCCTTCTATTATGACAGGTAGTCGGAGCACCTATCCCTGTCTTGATTGGATTTTCAGGGAATTATATGTAACTATTAGTAGTTAGAGAATAAAGAACTAAATTCTAACTGAATTGTTCAGATAGAGTGTTAACAATGATGTATGCAGTTCACAATTTATTTATATATGTTAATTTTATTATTGTTTATTTGTTATAACAAAGCAATAAAAAAAAGATTACTCAAAATTTTATTTTTAGTAAATCTTTCTTAATAATAAAAATTAATATACTAAAATTGATAAAACACTAATACAAATAAAAGAAATAATTAAATGGGCTTCCTGGCTAGATTTGTTATTTTGAATAAAAATTGCAAGATTAATTTTTAATTGTTAGAAATATCTTAATTAAATTTTTTTTTTTTTGTTTTTACTATAATTCTGACTAATATTAGAATTTAAATATTACTCAAAAATTACCTATGGAGTTTTGATAAAAGATAAGAAATGTAAAATAAGGAAGCGTAAGTACTTCTTCTGACATATCTAAGAGCATACCAAAAAGGAAATAGATAAAAGTTATTTAAATTGAGAGTTTACATATATTTACAATGATGCCCCTGATACATTGGGTGGTTTATATAATAAAATATTAGAAAACAGTTCATTGGCTCCAGTTAAAGTTCATGGGCACTTAAAAATGAAACACACAAACTATAAAGAAAAAGATATTCATTTTTAAAGAGATAGCATGATTCACTAAAAAAATTTAGAATTCATATAATTACGGTTGTTAAAAATGAAAATGAAAGTGCAACAGAGACATATTTTTGTGTGAGTTATCACACTGAACTTAATGGTGAAGCGCATATAATTGGAGAGATATTCCTGAAAAAACACTATCATGCAAGTTAAATTAAAAAGGCTACAAAAAAATTAATAGAGATATTATGATTATCAAATAATACATACTGCATCAAAGATCTTTCTTCTGATATAGAGAAAGAGTTAATTCATTGAATTAAGATTTTGCAGTGCATATGTATAACAAATGAATGTCTGTAGATATTACAACTTCACTGTTCATTATGTATTTAATACTAATATTGAAGATTTACTTGCAGATATTTACAAAAATGATCTACTGGAGAAAATATATTCATTTATATTAATAATTATGTTGCAAAACAGAAAACTGTTTGGAAGAAGTATATTAATATTTGTACTTATGATGCTCAAGCAATAGTAAAAAGAATGAAAAGAATTATAACACATATTCTTTCTGTAAGTAGCTATAAAAGTCACAAAAAGTCACTGTACTTTTTATAAGCAAACACTAGTAACAAAAAAAAATTGAAATATTTAAAAACTATTTTGGATGAAGCCATAAAATTTATCATCTATGTAAAATCTTGACCACTTCAATCCAGAGTACTTAAATTTGTATACAATTAGATTTAATTAGTCACTTTAACTTAAAACAAAAACATAAGGAACAGCCATTAAATGATTTCTGGATACATTTTAAGGAAGAGTGCCCCAATATGTCAAAATCTTCTATTCTTGATTTGTATTAATTATTTGTTGGACTATTTCCATCATCTAATATTAAGAACTTTAAACTTTATTTAAACTTTACACATACATTCAGATGCTAGTAACATCACTCAAGTTAGTATTTAACATAACATTATTCCAAGTGAGATTATTCTCTCTTCTTCAGGTGTTGCTGGTCTGACCAGTCACAATACTAGCTCTAAAATGTTCTTTAAAATTCAATATTTAAGAATCTAAAGCAGGGGTAGTCAACCTTTTTATATCTACTGCCCACTTTTGTATCTCTGTAAGTAGTAAATTTTTTTATCCGCCCACCGGTTCCACAGTAATGATGATTTATAAAGTAGGAAAGTAACTTTACTTTATAAAATTTATAAAGCAGAATTACAGCAAGCTAAACATATAAATCTCTATGAATTTTTTTAAAAAGTCAATTAAATTTTTTAAAAAAAGAAAGTGCTTCTGTGTCAGACAAAATCCCTACTGCCCACCATGAAGGCAGGAACGCCCACTAGTGGGCCGTAGGGACCAGGTTGACTACCATTGATCTAAAGGTACACATTCAATTCCTATTCCAGTATTGTCACTTGTCAGGCCAGCAACACCTGAAGAAGAAAAAATAATATCACTTGAAATGTTGTGTTAAATACTAACCTGTGCACTATTACTAATAGTGAACGTATTTGTAAAATTTGAATAAAGTTTACAATTTTTTTTTAAATATTCAGTTTTTAATATTAGATGATGTAAATATACTTAATATTGAAATGCCATCATCATGAACTTTCATACAAACACTATTCATGTTTTGTTTCCTTTTACAACAAGATATTTATATGAGGCAAGATTTTCATTTATGCTACAACCAAATCAAAGTACAGGAACAAATTTGATAATCTACTAAATATGAGAATTCAATTTTCTAGTATTGTGCCTGATTTCAGGAGAATTTGTAATTCAAAAACCCAAAAATATTAAAGTCATTAAAATACGATTTTACTATATACTCATTATAGAGTTGTAATTATATGTTATAGAGAAAGTATATATATATATACACTTAAACAGGCTTTAACCTGTAAATGAATGTGTTTTAAAATTTTCTAGTAGTAAAGCAATATTATTTTTCCAATAGAGGGACCTCACTAACCATGGCACAAGGTAATGACTTTTATAAAGACAAGAGTAGCCTTTTTATCTTTAACCTAAATTTCTACTTAAATAGGCTAATCTGAAGCATCCTGATTTGGAAGCATGAAGTGAAGTTGTTGTTCTCTTCACTGTTTAAATCCACTATTTCCTTTACTAATTAACCTTCACAAAATCTTGCAATTTACAGTGAGTTAAATGTTTTGTTTCACATAATTCAAATTCAAGAATAAATGTTTGTTACTTGCTAAATTTATTTGTTATTAATTTTTACATATCCTATAAAATAACCAAGGTTTTTCGTTAAAATTTCAGACTTTGTGAAGTCATATAAAAAGTTTGGTTAATGCTGTTCTAATTTTGATTATCAATCTTTATTTATTTCTTCTGGGAAAGTCCATTGAACATTACCTTAGACTTTTTCTGAAGCTCTGAAGCATTATTTGTAATAAAAAAAACCCACATAAACTACAAAATCTAGATGAATTAATTTATCTTTATATGTTATTACTTGTGGATTTATAATTTACTTTACTATTCTATAATATTTCTAATTAATTATCTGAAATTTCATATTATAAAATATTTTTATTTATTTATATAGGTTTTTTTAATGTGCTATGTTTAAAAGATTTTAACTACATTGCTTTTGCTACCAGCAATGCATAAGTAGTTTATTGTGAAGTTTTAATGAACTTTTAGCAAGTAACAGAAGTAATACAAATTTATTTAAAAAGTATGTTTTACCATTCTGTAGTGCAAACTTATACTTTAATGTTGATAACAATTACAAATAAACTGATCTTCTATACCAGGGGTGTCCAACAAGTTGATCGTGATCCACCAGTCAATCGCAAAGCCATTTTTGATTGATCACGAGGCCAATCTGGCAAGAGCTGATGGGTAACGAGTGAAACAAATTAAGTCAAGATTTTCAAGTTTTGTTTTTGCTCTATTTTTTTTTTCAATTCTAGATAGGTGAAGTCCACTAAGCCGCATCATTATTGAAAATAATAGTTTTAATTTTGATTTAATGTAGCTAATTTGAATTAATAAATGTTGTTAATAATTACTCATGTTGCTTTAATTCCCTCAGACATTAGGTTTTTGGCCCATTAAGTAATTGTTATTTTTTACTAGGTAGATATATAAAAATAGTATGTACTTCACACCTCCCTTCACTTAGACTATGCCTATGACAACAAGTCAATTGCCTATGACAACAAGTCAATCGCAACACATTTTTAAAATAAAAAGTAGATCTTATGAACACAAAAGTTGGCCACTCTTGTTCTATACTACTTGAGTTACAGTTACAATTTAACCTTGCCAGATATACTAGTGTTATCAGCATCTATTCAGCTTGTTAGAGAAGTTTTCAAAATGTCTGGTGTAATGTTTAGACTTCTAACATATTTGACAATGTTAGATTACAGCAGAAATAAATGTAGTGTGAGAGATCTATGTTTATATGTTGTAGTGATTAGCAATATCGAAATTTAAATTTGCACTAGAAAATGCTATAATATGATTCTTATTTGTTATAATTATTTTTAATGCATCTTCTAATACATATCATAAAAATTAACAAAAGAAAAAAATTAACAAACTTACTTATTAGTCACCACATGTGCCATCAAAAAACAAATGTTAAAAATTTCTTACTTTTATTTTTAATGAATCTTTTATCTAGAGCCTCTTCTTAGAACATATTTTCTTATTGAAGTCATATTTAAAATTATTACTAAGCTATATCTTAAAGTTCATTTCTAATTGATCATGTTTATATGATTTAATTAGCCACATAATATTTCAAATTGGCATTTTCTATTCAATTTTTTAATCCCAAAGTCGAACACTTTTTTCAAGACAGGTTTGATATCTCATTTTGAACATAGTTATTTGGTGTAAATAATTTTTAATTAACATTTTTCCTTTACAAAGATTTTATTTTTTAACTTTAATACTGCCATGAGTTATTATTGCACTTTGTAAAAATTTGTAATTTTTTTATCTTTTAGTTAAATTGATGCTAAAGTAATTAATACAAGCTATATGCATATAATGTAGACTACTTTATTCTTTTTTTAATCTTCCAAGTTGTAATAATCTTTTCTCTCTCTTTTTTTTTTATTAAGCTAAAGAAAAAATTTTTTTATAAATTTTAATCTAAAATGCTATTTTCCTCCTACGTTAAATGTTCTGTTTGAAGGCAGATTGACATAACTAGACATTAGAACGATCAGTGATAACACTTAACTGGATCAGAATAGTTTGAATCGCTTGTCACTCTATTTCACTCTACTATCTTAAATTTAAAGCTACTTTCTAAAAACGTGAACCTCTTCATTATTTTTATTTCAAAATTTATTATTTAAATCGTGGCAATAAAACTTTTGCATGTAATAATAGTAAAACAAAGAATATTAAACTAAGATTCCAATTCAGAATGTGGCTTTGATTTTTTTTTTAAAAAAATTAATTATTTTTTGCTGCTGCTCTTATAAATAAATTATTTTGCAATTTTTTAAATTATTTTTACAATTTATTATCTTTCAGAAGTTGAGAAAACTGAAATTCAAATAGTGATTTAAAATCGTAATTGTAGTATTTTAACTAGATTAAAAGAGTATTTTGTTTTTAAATAAATAACTACTTAAACTCCAATTAATACATTGTACAGGTTTAAACCTGCATTTATATATGTAATATATGCGGGATTCGAACTCAGACTTTCACATGACTCACTACTCTCAGTAGCCATCTCATATTGCTGACCCACCTGATCACACACATGTTGAAAAGATAAATAATCACCAAATTCGTATTTCATGCTAAACCAGCAATCATCAGTTGGTCTAGATTACTATCCTCACACATATATATAATCAGTGCTCAGCTTTATATTAAGATAGCCAATCTTCATACTTTAATGGACAGGCTTCAAACTATTTCAACTCACAACTCTTCAACCTCCCATTTCATTGAAAATCTGATGATGGAACATTCAAAGTCCTTATTAGTGCCAAGGTTGTCATCCTACCCATGTTGACATATTAGTCATTCTGACCCCTCATGTACAGGAGAATAATCCATTTATACATACATATGTGAGGGCAGACCTATTATACACTATTTATATAAATTAATACATTGTACAGGCTTAAACCTGCATTTATATATATAATATATGCGGGATTCAAACTCAGACTTTCACACGACCCACTACTCTCAGTGCCATCTCATATTGCTGACCCACCTGATCACATACTTGTTGAAAAGATAAATAATCATCAATATACGTATTTCATGCTAAACCAGCACTCACACAGACACACACATACCATTTATTTATAAAATGTATGATGGAATTATTTTAAAAACAAAAAACCTAATCTAAAAATATATTACTTTGAATAAAACTATTATACAGGAAAGTATGTCCACACTTCACCTTTTACTTTTATTACATTTAACACTAATATTTTTTTCAAAATATCTGTTTGCATATACATTTTTTATTACTTAATCAATAATATATTATTAAAAGCCTCATGGAGCAATAGTAATGCAACTGCTTGCCATGTCAATGGCTTAGGTTTAAATATGGACAAGATAATATTGGTCAGTAAATTATCTAGATATTGTTATTAAAAAACAAAACAACGTTGAAAAACACTCAAATATTTACAAACTAAAATGGCATCTTCTTTACTGTTTTGTGGAGGCTATCAGAGAAGTCATTGTCATTTTGTGAACTATTTAAAGTCTATTTGCTTTTTTTATACATCTCTTAAACACTCTTATACATATGGTTAGTGCACTGCACGTTGTCCCACAACATTAGATAAAAAGTGAAATAAAATAAAACCATAATTCCTACCTATCCAATGTCTTCTTCACTATTTTTTTAAATTCAATTTCTTTTTCTTTTTTAATCAGCTTTTTGCCCCCAACAATTTGTAATTTTTTGTTTAATTCCATTTTGTGCAAATGTTAATTCCAGATATTTTTACAGCATTTACAACTAAAGTATAAAACAGTAAATTCAAATGCAATTTTATGTTAAGCAAATTTATTTATTATCAATTTCCTTCAAATCAATGCAAAACAAATATATAATAGCATCCTCTCCCCATTAAAATGATGTTTGATTTCAGGTAAATACTTATTTTCTTTGGTTATTTATGAAATTTCTAATTTTTCTCAACACTTTTTTTTTTTATAAATAAAGTAATCAAAGTGATTGCTGATTAAGACAGACTAACTTTTTAAAAAATTTTGTAACAGAAATTAAAATTTAATTTTTATTAAATTGAAAACAACTGAAAATTGTTTTTGAAATATATCATCATCAACCATTATCAATCCACTGCACAATGAAGGTCTCTCCAAGTTTAATCCATCTTCTCCGATCTTTAGCTTCTCTTCACCACATCACCCCTGCACAGTTTCTTATTTCATCCATCCATCTCACATGTGGTCTCTTTCTGGGTCTTTTACAATCTCTTGGAATCCAGTTTAAAATTTCAATTGTCCATCTATTATCATCTCTTCTAGCAGTATGTCCAGCCCAACTCCACTTCAATCTTTTAATTTTTTCAATGAGGTCAGTAACACCTGTTTGTTCTCTTACCCATACATTGCGTTTTCGATCTCTTCTTGTTACTCCCAACATACATCTCTCCATACTTCTTTGAGTGGTCTGAAGTCTCTGTATTGCTCTTCTATTAAGTGTCCAAGTCTCAGATCCATAAGTAAGAACTGGAAAAACACATTTGTTAAAAACCTTCCTTTTCAAACACATAGGCATATTTCCTTTTAGTATCAAGTTATTTCTACCAAAAGCACTCCAACCAAGTTTAATTCTATGATTAATTTCCTCCATTATGTTTCCATCTGTATTAATAATCTGACCAAGGTATTTGTAACTGTTAACTTTTTCTAATTCATCATAATCAATCTTTATTTTCATATTTTGAGCAAATTGATTAAACATTACTTTAGTCTTTTTAACATTTATCTTTAGTCCTACTTTCCTACTTTCATCTGATAACTCCTGCAACATTTTCTGCAGCTCTAAAGCATTATTTGCAAAAACAACTACATCATCTGTGAAATCTAAATGACTTAAATAATCTCCATTTACTTTCACTCCTTTAGTTTCCCATTTTAATCCACAAAATACTTCTTGCAGCACTGCTGTAAAAAGTTTTGGAGATATGGAGTCACCTTGTCTTACACCTTTCTCAATGTTGACTTTCCCAGTATCATTATGTAATCTAATTGTTGCTGTTGCATTTTTATAAATATTCTTTAAAATATGACAATATCCTGGATCTATACCTTGATGATCCAATGCTTTAATCACTGAAGAAATGTTTATAGAATCAAATGCCTTTTCATAATCTACAAATCCAAAACATAATGACAACTCATATTCATTTGTCCTTTCTATAACTTTTCTCAATACCTAGATATGATCTACTGTATTAAAACCACTTTTAAATCCAGCTTGTCCTCTTGGTTGGTGGAAATCCAATGTTCTCTGTAGACGAGTTGTAATTATCTTGGTAAAAATTTTATATAAAACTGATAAAGGGCTGATAGGTCTGTAATTTCTAATATCTTCTTTATCATCTTTTTTAAATATTAATGTTATTACTGCATTCTTCCAATCATCCGGTACATCTTTATCATTTAGACATTTGGTATATAACTTTGCTAAAAAAAAATTCTATTTCTTCACCTGCTTCTTTTAATATATCAATATTATAATTCCATCATTACCTGGAGCCTTTCCTTTCTTCATACATTTAATTGCATGTCTCACTTCTTCATTTAAAATTCTGGGCAATTCGGAAGATGTAATAGATATAGGAGGTACTTGTTCTTTATTACTATATAATTCTTGATAAAAATCTTCTACCAATTTCATGATGTCATCTCTCTTTTTAGTAATAATTCCATCTTTTTTTCTTATTGCAGATATAAATTTCCTACCAATACCAAAATGTTGTTTTACATTCTTGAGACTTTTATTTTCTTCTACAGCTTTCCTTGCTAGTTCACAGTTATACTTTCTTATATCATTTTCAACTCTTTTCCACACCATTTTACAAAATTCAAGATATTCAATTCTTTTTAATGCATCATTTTTGTATATCTTCATATTCCTTCTTTTCTTCATAAATTCTCTAGTCTCAGTAGAAATTTTATTGGTCAATTGCTGCTTTTTTCTACCAGCTATCTTTGTTGCAGTTTTTAAAAGTGTATCAGTTATTTTCATATTAATTTCATTCAAATCTGAATCATGTTCAAAATCTACTAATACTTGAAACCGATTTGTAAGTTCTAATTTAAATTCATTAGAATGTTTCCAAAGATTAGGAATATCAACTGTAAATACCTTACTAATTGATGATCACTTCTTTTTGTTAAATTTATTAAGAACATTACAATCTTGAAATATGTATTTCCTCTTAGTCAAAATATCCAATTCTGCTGTACCTTCATTTGGATGCTTCCATGTCCATTTCCTTTTAACATTTTTCTCAAAAAAAGAATTCATAATATAAAGTTTTTCTTTTTCTGCAAACTCCACAAGTCTATGTCCTCTCTCATTTCTATTACTATAACCAAAATTACCTACAGCACTTTCATCTTTCATTTGTTTACCAATTCTAGCATTAAAGTCTCCCATAACAATTTTAAAATGTTGTTTACTCTGATCAAAAGCCTTTTGTACATTCATATAAAAATCTTCTACTACTTCATCACTATGAGAACTTGTTGGGGCATAAACCTGAATTATCTGCATTTGGTATCTGCTATTAAGTTGTATAACTAATCTTGCCACTCTATCCGATACACCATAAATCTCCACAATATTGTTCTTCCACTTTTTGTTTATAATGAATCCTACTCCACTTGTATTTCCAATATTTGTGCCTTTATAATAGAATATATGTCCACTTTTTAAATCAATTGTCTCTTCACCTTTTTTTCTAACTTCACAAAGTCCAATAATGTCCCATTTAATATAAGACAGTTCTTCTTTTAATTCTTGCAATCTTCCTTCACTTGAAAGTGATCTGCAGTTGTAAGTACCTAAATAAAAAGTCATCATCAAATGGCAGCCTGGGTCCGCAATCAGGGGATTCTTAGCACCCTCTGCCTTCAGCCACCAACCGCTGCCTTGGTTGGTGACTTTATAGCCTCCTGTAAATAAGAGCTATGCTTTATTTTTGTCTATCATAATTGTATATATGTATTGGAAAAATATTTATCATTTACACAAACATTCATTCTGCCTTATCAGGCATTGAGAAGAAAGACCATGGTGTTTCTTGATCTTAAACTCAGAGGTAAAAAGCCAATAAACTTACCACACTGGCTAATGCATGTTGGTGAGCAGCCCATCCATGTTCATATACTATATGAATAATCACATAATAATAACAGCTGCAATGACAAAAACGTATGGAGGGGACATTAGGAATTTGTCCTGCTCAGTTCCTTTAAGGCCTCCAAGAGGAATCAAAGGGTCTCCTTTCAGTTAATAGCAAACTCCTTTCTATATTGTTTTTAAGTTAAGTTAGAAAAAACACTCATTCCAAACGTGAGTTTAGATAGAATTATAGATAGTCATTGCCAATACAGAAAGAAGTCTGAACCATAATTTATCAAAAGCTTAACTTATGAAAAGCTAATCTGAAAAAAGACAACTTGCAGAAACAAAGTTTCCTATATAATTCTATATAATAGTCTTTTGCATTTAAAAAAAACTTCTATACATTTGATATCATCTATATTCTTTATTATTTTATACAATGCTTTTTTACAATCCACTATTGACAGTTTCAATTGCCTCAGCAAACTTCTTCAGAACTTCTACTTATAAGTAAAAGTTAAACAAAACTGTCAATAATAGATTATAGTGGATTATAAAAAAGCATTGTATAAAGTAATAAAGAATATAGATGATATTAATATTATATGTATTTGGCAATGCAATAAGAAAGATAAAAGTAATAATAATAATTGTACAAAAAAATTAATGTGAATTGCGATAACTCCCAATTTAAAGAATTTTTTTTCCCCTATATGATAAATAAAAATGATCTGTAATTAGTGCATATCACATTAAAAACAAACTATTTTATAGTAACAAGAAATGATGTACTATATCTAATTTATATAGATATATTAAAATGTGCTTTTTAAAAAAGACTTTTGATTTTAGAATCAAGCTTTTATTTAACATTTTTATGACATCATTTAAAATTAAACAATGGTAATTAAAACCAGATCAAATAGTAAATGGAATTTTTTTTACAAATTAAAAAAAAAACTTTCATGATAAATAATTAAACATGATAATGTGTATCTAATATTTGCATTTTGACAATAAAATTTGCAAAAAAATATTTCAACACAGTATGTTTTCTAAGTAAATCTTTATTTGCCCCCTGTATGTACATAAATATTATAAATGTTAATAAAGAGCTCACAAATAAGCTCTATATATAATATTTGTAATACAAGCTTGTTAAATTAGGTCATGTTACATATGACTTGATTTCTTTGTAATTTTACACAAATATTTTTTAGTCTGATCATTTTTATTTATATATTATAAAATGAGTATAATTTTTTAGCAAACTAATCTGATAAAGATTTTACTCAACTTTAAAGATGAATACAATAATTAAGTAGAGTGAAGATAATAATCATCACTGGTCTGTTTATAATTATCAATACCAATATCAGCTCACTAATGTTAATATTTTTTTACCTGCCTTAGAATTTAGAAATCGAAACATAGTTCACGTGATATATGTGAATGCATTTTTGAGATCATGGCTTGCTTTGTATAGTTATTAAAAAATTTTCACTTTTATTTTTTATTCTGCTAATAAAATAAATTTTAAAAAAGCAGTTTTACTTCACAAGTAGATTTACCAAAATATGTTTTGTTATTGTTATTGCTATTACTCTTGATGATTTTACTTCTTAAATATTTAGTCCTCATATGATTATGATTTGTTTATATTTTGTACTTATATTTTTAAAAAGCTATGAGGAATTAGTTCTAGATGTATTCATTATAGTGCAACTCAAATCAGAAATTGTCATTCTTAATTATTAATTTCTGTGATAAAATATCAAACAGCATATACAAATAAATCATAATGATTTTATTATTCTTTTGAATTTCTTTATTAAAATTAAAATTTAATAACAAAATTCTATTTCATTGCTTTAATTTGTAGATAAAAAGATAAAGTCAGTGAATTTACTTTCATATTATCAGCCTAGTTAATTTGGAATGATGCACTCTAATTCATAATTGTTAGATATCAATATATCAAATAATACTGATAGTAAGCTAGAAATGGTTATGGATCAGCTAACTGACAGAAAAATTCCAAACCTGTTTGTATCTTAATAAGATTTTCAAGCTTCTCTTAATCTAGATTTGAATCCAAATGGCAGGTGAATGCTCTGCAAAATCTAAAATATACTTTTTAGAATGTTTGTATAAAAACTTTGGTTATCCTGAATTAACTCAAGCATAAATAAATTTCTAAAATAATTTGATTCATTTAGTTTAATCTCCAATGATTGCTTAAATGTTTAAATCACAGAACATCAAATGTAGTTTTTAAACTTAGTTGTTTATATGAATCAATTCATCTCATGAGCAGATTTATTAGAATGAAAAGATTTTAAAAATTTTTAATTCTGCTTTATCAATACTGAATAAAAATTTATTTAAAAAATATTATGTTCATTGGATTATTAATCATCATAAATTAGTACTCATAATGTCAAAATTAAAAAAGTTTATTGTCATTTTGCAAATTGCCAGTATTAAATAAGTCATTTATTAGTTTTATCCAATTCTACATTTAGCTGTGAATGATTTGGACATCTGCATAGAATAGAACCTGACAGATATAGAATGTTAAAAATTAGTTTAAAAATTTTAATAAATTTTAGTTATTCCATTGGTCTGGCACATAATCTTTTGTGTGTGTGTGTGTGAATTATGCTGCTTGAGATATTTGGATTATTTTTCTAGCATTTTAGATAATTCTACAAATTATTGAGATTCAAAACTTATTCATATAAAACCTTATATTTTAATTACAGTTTTGACTAATGGATTGAGACTCTTTTAACTTAAAAACACTTTTGTGAATACAATAGCAAAGACAAGTATATGAAGAAAGACATTTTCTTCAATGAAAATCATCTAAACTATAAAAGGAAAATAAAAAGTTTGTAATTAAACTTTTTTACTTAAAATGTTATATACATTTAATATTTAATAACTAAATAGAGTAAATTTAAATTGTTTATATATATTCAATATCTCTATTTCCTTGAAGTTATATACAGTAATCTTGTAATTAAATATTAATAAACACAGTAACAAATATATATAAAGTACAACTTTAAAAACTTTTATCCATCTAGGAGCACTTTTGACTAGCTTCGTAGTCTTTGTCAACTAACTTTTCAAGTCTAACCATCCACAATTCAAAGATTTTTATGTTAGCTGCTTATCTGTTTATTAAGTCATGCTTGCATTTATATATTAACATAGCTTCCTTTATTTTCCTTTTATTATTGGTTTTTTATGATCATAATAGATCATGTATATTTGGTTTTAATTTGGAATACAATAATGTGAAAATATTACAAATTAAAAGAAACAATAATAAAAGGAAAATAAAGGAGACTATGTTAATATATAAATGCAAGCATGACTTAATAAATAGACAGGTAGCTAATATAAAAAATCAATGAATTATGGGATGATTAGACTTGAAAAATGTGTTTGAAAGAGTTAGTTGACAAAGACTATGAACCTAGTCAAAAGCACTCCTAGATGGATAAAAGTTTTTAAAGTTGTTATGTCACTGTATTTATTAATATATTTAATTACAAAAATACATACATATATAAATTGAGATTGTGTGAATGCAATCATAGCATGGCTTCATTCATATTTTTTTAGTAGTAAAATTTGAAGAATGGTCACCTTTTTTTAATTATCTATAACATTTTGAATAATTTTTTAATTCCTTTTTGTTATTTAACTCTATCTATATGTTTTTTATTTTATTTTTTGGTGGATATATAATTTTTTATAAAAAAAAAATTTTTTCACCAATACATGCAAACATATTACTTTACTAATTTAAAAAAAAAGTATAATTAGAGGATTAATAGCACTAAGAAATCCTGAAAAATTTAATATAGTCTTTGAATTGATTTTTTATGTTATTACTTTTTAAAAATATAATCCCCGCTTTAAAAAAAAAACTGTTTCTTGACTTAGTCTTTAAAGATAATTACTATAAAAGTTGATGACATTAAATGTATTTTTATTACAAATTAGCAAATCTATTTAAGACTGATTGGAACACATTATTTATTTACTTTAACTTTTAGATGGTGTTCATAAATAATATCTCTTTTAGTGTGAGGCAAGTAAGGCATTTGCCTTGAGACTTGAATTTTATTGGTCCAACTTTCAGGGATTTCCAAATTTTAAGAATTAAGTATAATAGTTAAAGTATCAAATTTTCGAAATTATTTTAGGAAATTTACATTAGAAATTGAATTGGCAGAATTATTTGAAATGCTGTAAAAATGTAATTTTATGACAAACAAATATGTTGAAAATGACTTCATTTTTATAATTATATGGTATATAATAAACAAATACACTGGACACATAGAGCAAAGCTTAATAATCTTAATTAACATGCTTTCGACTTAGAAAAGTTATAAACATAGCAGAAATTGTGATGGGAGTGTGAGTCTATATATATATTGTGTGTGGACTAATTTACGTAATATTTGCATCTACGGTTATATAGGGTGGATAGACCACTTTTTAGAAAGGAGAACATAGGACTTTTTTTTGTTAATGGCATATTTGCCTCTTAAAATGTGCCATGTTTCTTTGGTTTTGCATTTGGCATGAGTGCCCTTTGTGCAGATGACATTAAATTATATGATATATCATTTATTTATCAATAAATATAATATATATTTATTATCATAAATTTTTCTGTCTTAAAAATTTTGAGTAAAATTTATCAACAAATGTTATAATAAATAACAAAAAAAAATTTGCTTCTTATATAACAAAATTATTTTATTTTTTTTACATTAAAAATTAATACAAAATAATTTAAATTATCTATGATTTGAGAAAGACTGTCTGTCTAATAAATATAAACTATATGAAACTTTACTTATGATGATGTAATTAATAATTTTGCAAAACAAAAGATTAAAAAAATAAATTATATAAAATATTTAAACTTGATTGCATATTATAAGATAACAGAATATAAACTTTATTTTGTGATTATCTAATCATCCTCTTATTATCACTATCAGCATCTAAAAAAATTTTACCTTATAAATAAAAATAATTGAATGGTTTATAATTTGGGAATTCATAAGAAGTTCAAGCATAAAAAGTAGCAGCTGGGGCCATGATCCTGGGATTTTGAGGCTCAATGGATGCCACTGTACCATTTTCCAAACTATCAAGGCATTTTACCATATTAGAACATAAAGAAATAAAACTTTCTGTTTCCAAATAGATATTTTCAATATTATTGACTTTTTCCTCTAGGTTCCATAAAAAGAGGTATTGCTATTCAGGAAACCAGAATGTTAAAAAGTGTTAATTTTGGCTAGATAAAAAGTCAGATTTTATTTAAATACCATAAACAAACAAACTTTGAAATATGCAATCAATGCATGAATGGGGGCCGTCAGTGAATATATATGTCCGTACTTGATATGATTTTGTGAGAGAGAATCTTTTCCTTCTGTGACTTTTTTCTAATTTATTATCATGTTTTTAATCCTGGATTTCTAGGGAAAATGCAAATCTTTTTAATCTTTTATCTGCTTATGATGATCATAATATTAAACAATATTGTTTTTCTAGTCTATTCATTGTATATATTGTTATTTGCAATTCAACAATAGAATTGTTTGTCACTGCGATAAAGAAACTTGTACAAATGCTTATCGCAGTGAGATTATTCAACAAATATGTATTTAGAATGTAATAAAAAAAAAAACATAAATATTTTATGCCTTATGTAGTTTAGGGAAGTGTGTAGAGCGATAAACTATTAAGAGCTCAAATTCATGAATTGCAGTAAATTCAAATAAAGTGTGTCATTGTGTTTATATATTCTGAAAATAGTGAAAGACATTGAATACTTTCATGCCCTGCGTAATTTAGTGCAGTAGTAGCTGATGGCTGACTCGAATACTTTCATAATTCAGACAAATTACTTAATAGTTTTATGTTTGTTTTTTTACTGAACATGTGATTCAGAACTCAAAAATTTGTATAATTAAAATGATAATGTAATTGCTACAGCTTTATTCATTTAAACTTTTCATTACTACTTCTATTAAAAACCTATCAAACTAAAACTTTTCCTTTTATTCGCTATCTACGTTAATCTAGTTCTAAATTAGAAAACCATTTATCACTGCCACCTGATCTATTTATGAATAGAAACCTCTGTTGAAATTAAATCATTTTATTGACGACTTTTGTGTTGATAGATATATGTTTTTTTTTTCACTAGCATGAAATATGAGACACAGAGCCTACCTTTCACAGCTGTATGGATTATGAATCTTTTCGATATCGAATATTTGATCAATTAACATGATTCAGTAGTTAAATAGATTTTTGGTCTAATTAACATTCTCATATTAAATAGACTGAAAATCTATTCATTTATTTATAAACCATCTTTCACTCTTCTGTATTTTTTCCTCTTTTTTCTGTGTACGGTTTGTGGAAAAAAAAAAGTAGAAAATGAAATCCAGCATTTAATCCCCTATGATTCCATAGAGAAATATAATTATAAATATATCTATTATGGAGAATGGTTTCGTAAATGGTATAAAAAGCTTATTAAAATTAATAATGTAATTTTAATTATTATATTCACTTTAGTTGTCATATGATATTCGAGCAGCGGAAATGACAAAATTGAGGTAGAAGCCAAATAGCTTTACATTTTTGAACTCTTAACTCTACCATTGTACCTAAACTAAGTAAGACAATAATTAAATGTTCCTTCACTCGGGAGGCCATATAATATTAGAACATCAAAAGTTAGAGATTAGGTGCGCTTCAGAATCCTTTAGCTCTTGCATCCAGGATTGCTATGGATAAAAAAATGAATGACAACAACCCTACTTCATGATCAAATATTATGATTTAGTCATAACACCTTATTTTCTATTTATTTTCATTTGCTTTCAGGCAGAAAACATCAGGTAATAGAAAATAATTGATAGTACAAATAATGAAGTTATTATTTGCAATATATATATAATCCTATATTAGTTGCTTGAAGGTTATATGACATTCAAATACATTGGTGTGAGCACAACAACATTTAGAAATATTCAGTTTGGAATCAATCTAGAAATCTTTAATTCTCATGTTTACCATTTTATCACTGTGTTATATTTCACAGGAATTCACTACTCTACCACTAAGCTACAATCCTCTGGAATTCAGCACTTTGCCGTTATGCTATACTCTACAAGGGTTCATTTCTCTGCCACTATACCTTTTAAGGATTTTCTATTCTGAAATGTGCTACACCCCACATACCTACAGGAATTCATTATTTTGATATTATATTGTATTTTTATGGTATTAATAAAGATACAAATTTACATAGTAAGATTTTTTAGAACATTTAATATGAACTTTTTTTAGAAAAACAACACAAGTTTAGTATAATTCTAACCATTTTATATATAAATATTTAAAGCCTAGAAAAAAGAAAGAAGCACATTTATAATACTTAAATATAATACTAAAATGATATACTACTTTATAAAAATCTCCACTTAACTCTGAGACAACCAGACTAATAAATTTTTAAAACGGAATGGAATTTTTTTTTACAAATACTAAATCTTTTATTTACTAATGTTCATTCATGAATAGATGGTTTAAAAATATATGTCTAGTGGTAGTGTTTATATTAGATGTACATATTCCAAATATATACTATTATACCAAAGTTTAGAGGATAATAATATTCACAATACCTGGTATAACTTTTAGCAGTAGATTTATGTATATTAGAGAAGCATTTCAATAGCATCTTTTTTTGGCCATTTAGAATAAAACTTAGTCCCATGATTCAAAGATGTAATTATGTTATTATTTTTTATAAAAAAAATATTAAATATATAATATGAATAGCTAGTTTAAAACAGCAACTGTTTTCCAATAAATTTACAACTGAGAGAAACCATAATAATAAAAAAATTAAGGAGGCAATTTTAATAAATAAGAATAAAATTATTTTAATTAATAGACAAGCTGCTAACATTAAAATTCAGGATTCATGAGATTTGAGTTGATGAGATTTGCTTCTGTTTTTTTTTTTTTTTAATTTAACGGCAGTTGAGGCACGTTAAGAAATTAGCTGAAAACACTTCTGGGGATTGAAAGACTGTATATAATTGTTTATATTTACTATTTTTATTGTTATTACAATAATTTTTTAATTAATGGATATTTTATTTGTATTGATTGTTATTTTTTTTCTTTCTACTTTCATTTATCTTAAGTTACTTAGACTTGTATAGAGCACATGAATCTCTCATTCCACCATCCAACTTTCAGTATCAAACTATGACAATAGATTTGCATGGCTATGCAATCATATTTTTATTCTGACTACTAGCTTTTTTTTTTTTAAATAACATTTTAAAATTGAGTTTCTCATGTCTGAGAATTCTAGAATTATCAGTCAAAGCAGAAAATTGGGCATTTAAATGCTTAGTAGAATATTATTGCAGTGACTTTAGATCATATGATAAAATTTGGAGAAATAAATGTTGAAAGAAATAAGAATTTGAAAGCAAAATACTTTGGTGTAAAGACAAATAACATTGACATCACTGAAAGAATTGACTAGCTGACATGGAGCTAGGTTGTGCCATGTTTATAGTGAGCAGTAAAAAGTTCTAAACTAAATACAAAGAGATTGTAAAAGACTTAGAAAGAGAACACAGGCTAGATAAATAAAAAAGAAAAGAAAGTTTGCTGAAATGTTATAGCAAAAAAAAGGGGTATAGATCACATTAAACTTGGAGAGATCATCTTGTAATGAATCAATAGTGATGATGTTTTTGAGAATATCTATTTTTTTTAAAAAAAGTTCTTTTTTTCAGCAAATATTATAATGAGATGATGTAATAAACTGTATTAAAAAGATAGTAAATAATGGCAAAAGCCCAATAATTTTATTGTAACATTTAGTACTATGTGAAAATGGCTCTCATAATCAAACAAATATTTTCTTGGTGATTACTAAAAATATTAATATTAATTTAACATAATTTCAATACTTTAATCATGCACTATCTATAAACAAATATATTTAAATTAGCACTATTAAACATTTACATTTTACATTCATAAACAATCAATACAAGATATCAAAAATTGCAAATTTCCATGACATATATTTTGATTAAAACAGTCTCTTAAGATTGTCTTGACTTTATAAGATTATCTACTATTCTAATACTATTGGTAGTAAAAAAAATCTGCTTCCTTGTCAACAGATGATAGATTTTAATTTTCAGATAATTCTGTATGACTAAATACAAAGGAAAACTTTTTAAAAATTTGCAAAAATTTTCCTGAGTTTATCTTTGTAACAATTTTTTTACAGAGTATCAATTATTTGATTTATTTCAATCAACTGTGAACCATCTTCAGAGTCTATTAATAGTTTAAAATAATTAGCAAGTTCTAATTTATGTTCATTGAAATATTTCTGAAGGTTAGTAGTTTATAGTTCTCTAATTTTGCATTAACAAAGATAGTTTGTATTTAAAAAAAGCAACAATTCATCAGTAAATTTTCAATTAAGACAAGATAACATATGACAAAAAAAAGGAATATGAAAATTTTTAAAAATTATCCATTAAGAAGAATTGATAATTGTATAGTTTTGTAAATGGTATAAAAAAGTTTACTAATGTTATAAGAAAATATAATTGAGAATTGGCAAAGAAAACTGTAAAAGAGAATAAAAATCTCAAAAGTACAAAATAATATCTTGATATTAAAAGAAAAGTCATTTTAAAATAATAAAAAAAGATGTAACTATCATTAAAAAATAGAATATCATATGTGAAAGAAATCAACAGAAGAAATATATAGTATTAAAGAACAAAAAATAAAATATCCCATTAAAGAATGAAATGACAGAATGAATTCTACAAAAAAATATGTCTGTTGTATGACAAAATATTTTAAATGAATAGATGAGACATGCATTTTATTCTGTGAAAAAAAAATGGTGGAATTATTATCATATTTTAACAGAAACAGATAAAGAAATAGAAAAAAATATTGCTAAAGTTATATATTAAACATCTAAATAATAAAGATGTTACAGTTGATTGAAAAAATATAGTAACAATATTGATATTTTGAAAAAGTGATAAATAAGATATTAAAAATTTCAGAACTATCAATCTTTTATTATGTTACCTAGATAATAACAATTCATTTATAGAGAAATTTGGACCCAAACTAAACCAAAAAACAAATTGGATTTAAAAGTGGTTTAGCCCAGTAGATCTTGTTCAAACTTGAGAGAAACTATTGAAATATTCAATGAATAATGAATTATCATTATGTTTAGAACTGATTCTATACGTATTTCCACGCAATTAATATCTTGAATTATAATGATATGTCATAACATGAAGATTATTTATTAAAATGCATAAATAGTGATTAGATTATATGCAGATACTAAGAAGAATGATTCCATATTTCCAAACAATGCTTTTACAAAAAGTATTTTTAACAAATTAGCAAAACATTTTTGATATCTGCAACTGAAAAGCTTTATTATTTATTTTTAAATACAGCTGAGTACCCTCCCATGGTGATATATCAGAATGTGGATTAGTGGGAAACTAAGGGAATAAAAGTACACAATTTTGCAAATATTCATTTCTTCTATAATAAACAAGAAGGAATGAAAAACAAAATACTTGGGTAAGAAACAAATAGATATCATTGATATTATTTAAAAAATTGAAAGATTAATATGAGCTGAGTATGACATATTGCGAGAAGAAATGATAATAGCTGTAAAGTTAAAGTTGTAATTCGAATCCTAAGAGATTGTAAAAATATAAAAACCTGATCACATGTGAGATATATAAATGAAATAAGAAAGTTTGTTGGTGTGATGTGGAGAAGAGGTGCTATATATCAAAGAAATTGGATTAAACTCAGAGAGACTTTCATCCTGCAAAAAACTGATAATTGATGAAAATGATGAATCCTACATATATATTGGTAATTTTAAGTGAGAAATTTGCTAAAGAAAAAATATTTGTAATTTACTTAAATTTTATGTATTTTTCCTTTGGTGTATTATCTGTACATGATAAATAAAACTGAAAAGTAAAACAATTTCAAGATTGCAATTAATATTCTCTTGGTAGTAAAGTGATGCATATCTACATGCAGATATGCTTGCTTCATGTTTGTTCAAACCTAAAACCATGTTCCAGTATATTTTATATATTTCTATATATTCACACACACTAGTACATGCACATGTGTGTGTACAATTTAGATATCTTTAAAAGTTAAAAATTATTTAAATCATGCCAAATTTTAAGTTGTTTTTTTTTTTAAAAAAATTTCATTAGAAAAACAGCACGATCTATTAAGTAATAGGAATGGAATGTATTTCATACAATGGGAGATAGACTAGATAATGGAGACAAACCATTACTAAAGTTATATAAGTGCCTTATTTCCAAATGTAGAAAAACAATTGGATGAAAAAGTTACAATTTAACACATTTAAACATCTACGCATATTTTAAGGTGTGAAATAAGGAATAGAAACAAAGATCAGGAAACCTATGGGGAGGCATGAAGGACTGCAGAAGTAAAATTAAGATGAAACATTAATTAGAGAAAAATTAAAGTGAAACCCATCAAGAAACTCATGAGATGCCCCCCAGCCATATGAGGATATATAAGAGGGGAATGGGGCATTGTTATAGAGGAGCAGCTTAGGTTTTGAAAAAGTTATTTGGGCATATTTTGTAGAAATTATTAGTAAAAAAATATATATTTATTGAAGATTAATAGAAGTCATTTATTGAAAGACCATATAAGATAACTTTGCTTAAATATATGTAAAATGGGTATAGCATTTGTAATCATGAGTGAGTAGCCTCATCTGCTTCCCTGTGGTCATTAGACAACAGGCATCCAGAAGTTCCATACCTCATCAAGATCCAGCTACCTCCTGTATCACCATACCAATCATCACATCCAAGAAGCCGTTCAGTAATCTGCTAAGAATGAATTGATATTCATCATCCAGCTGGTAATATGTCTTAGATCATTCTTTAAATCATGTAACTCTAATTAATTACATATATTTTATATTTTATGTAGTTTTAACCTACTAAATCTTATTAATATTTTATAAGTTGAGGTTTTACTGGCTTTAAATATTTGACACAGCAACTATTAATTTGTTTTTTTTTTTTATATTTTATCTTATTTACATTCACTTGAATTATGGAAGGAATTAAAATTAAATATAGAGTTGTTTATGCTTCCCTGCTCTCAATGTTCCCCTGGGACAATGTGAGATTGGGAAGACACCCAGTTTTAAAACTCTGAAAGCATTAAAATAAATTGTAAATAGATTTCTTTCTTATCATATCCCCCCCCCCCATCATGTCAAGTAAAATTTCATGATTACATTTCTGAGAAGTCATATTTTCTGTTACTGAAAGATGGTGAGTGCTTAGAATTTAATTAGATATGTAACATTTAGAAACCGTATTTGCCTATTATGATTAATCTAAATGTTAATTTATACTTAAATTTATGTGTAAAATATATATATATGTAAACATATTATATCAATCACCTTATCTTGCTCGGTAGAATAATTATCCTATTTATAGTTTCAATTTTGTATTTTATGAACATAAAAATAAATTTAATAATTCCTCAGTGTTATCATCAAGGATCTATCATGCAAAGGTAATATTGTAATATTATCTAAATCTGTACTACATTATATACACTATATGATATGTAAATTAAAACACTTGTTGCATATAGGTAATGTAAACACGAGCTGCAAGCTATTAGTCACATTATGAGTGATAATACCCCCCACATATCCTATATATATTAAAGAGTTTAAATTAAAATTTATTAATGAATATTTTTTGTGAATGGGTAATGAGTCTATCCTAACTCTTTGTAATCATCCAGGGAGACTTTAGTTAATAAAAATAAATTCATGATATTTCATAGTGTAGGTGGAAGGTTTATCTTATTATTATTATGTATACAATTTTGCATAACTGCTCTCTGGCATCATCATTATACCTTTGTTACCACTGTATCTCTTGTATGGTCCAAATGACATATGGTCAAACTGCATAAGGGCAGACTAAATGCTGCATGCCCAGATTCCTAATTCATATATTAGCACCGGTCTAGGTCTGAGACTCCTTGCGATCCCAAATCCTAGATTTAGCACATCTTCACTCTCTCTTCTGGGATGCATCCATGGACAAAAGCCGATGCACCTCTGCAGCCAGGGACATCCATTTATAACAGTGAATGACTGGAGAATTAAATTCATGCATAATGGCCCTTATCATAATACACTTCAATTAATTAGTATCTCAAAAGCCTAAAATGTAAACCACCATTATTTCTGTCCATAATAATGTAATGGCATTAACTTGTAAGCTACCTATTCATTAAGTTTAATGCTATAATAAACTTTTATTATTATGATTAATAAGCAGTGTGTTTTCTATATGTTGGAACCATAATATAACTACATAGAATTAAGTATATTGTTAAGTATTAAAAATGGGCATTCTGAGCTTTGAACCCAATTCATAGAAAGTCAGATCTAATCATGACAATAAAATTAATATAAAAGTCTGATTTAGTAGTATACCTAAACAGAGTTATGATTAACAATGAAATGTGACCTCAACATGTATAATTGTATGCTAAGGTACACTGATCCTGAGTCGATAGAAGAACCCTGAGAGAGAGTTTCTGTTCATACCCTGAACTAGATCACACTGCATGAAGAAGGGAAGCTGTGTGACATCAAGGATGTTAATTAGGTGGTTGAGACTAGGAAGCCTGTGTAGGGGTTTAAACTAGGATCATGGAGTATCTGTGTCTGCTGGTTGAGAGTTCCTGCTTGGTCTTTCAGTCTTGTTGACTAATTATATAATCTTGACCATAACAGGGTTTTTATATACAACATGGCACTATCAATGTGAGGCTTTGAACCACTTTACATGGTTTGGACAAGACTTAAAAACCAACCAGAGAAAAAAAGAAGAAAGATGTTGTGTGGTACAGATGCTAGGAATTGGAAATTTGCCTTTCATGTGACCCTGGGAGCACTCTGTAAACCAAAAAGAAGATATTTTTTTTTCCTTTGGGTATTTTTACAGAGCTTGATATTGTTATGTGGTGGCATGAAGAACTGTGGAAGTAAAATTAAGATGGAACATTAATTAGAAAAAAAGTGAAATCCATCAAGAAACTCATAAGATGCACCCCAGGCATATGAGAAGAATATATAAGAGGGGAATGGGACATTGTTATAGAGGAGCAATTTATGTTTTGAAACAGTTATTCAGACATATTTTGTAGAAATTATTAGTAAAAAAAAATTATTTATTGAAGATTAATAGGAGTCATTTATTGAAAGACCATATAAGATGACTCTGCTTAAATATATATAAAATTCATACAGTACTTGCAACCATGAGTGAGTAATTCCATCCATTTAACAACAGTTATCAGGCAGTGAACATCCAGAAGTTCCATCTCCCATCGAGATCCAACCATCTCCTGTTATCACAATGCCAATCACTACATCCAAGAAGCCATTCAATAGTCTACTAAGAATGAATTCCAAAGATTTCCATCATCCAGCTGGTAAATGTCTTAGATCATTATTTAAATCATGTAACTCTAATTCATTCATCATCAACCATTATCAATCTACTGCAGGATGAAGGTCTCTCCAAGTTTAATCCATCTTCTCCAATCTTTAGCTTCTCTTCTCCACAACACCCCTGCACATTTTCTTATTTCATCCATCCATCTCACATGTAGTCTCTTTCTGGGTCTTTTACAATCTCTTGGAATCCAGTTTAAAATTTTAATTGTCCATCTATTATCATCTCTTCTAGCAATATGTCCAGCCCAACTCCATTTCAATCTTTTAATTTTTTCAATAAGGTCAGTAACACCTGTTTGTTGTCTTACCCATACATTGCGTTTTCGATCTCTTCTTGTTACTCCCAACATACATCTCTCCATACTCCTTTGAGTGGTCTGAAGTCTCTGTATTGCTCTTCTATTAAGTGTCCAAGTCTCAGATCCATAAGAAACAACTGGTAAAACACATTTGTTAAAAACCATCCTTTTCAAACACATAGGCATATTTCCTTTAGTATCAAGTTATTTCTACCAAAAGCACTCCAACCAAGTTTAATTCTATGATTAATTTCCTCCATTATGTTTCCATCTGTATTAATAATCTGACCAAGGTATTTGTAACTGTTAACTTCTTCTAATTCTTCATAATCAATCTTTATTTTCATATTTTGAGCAAATCGATTAAACATTACTTTAGTCTTTTAACATTTATCTTTAGTCCTACTTTTCTACTTTCATCTGCTAACTCCTGCAACATTTCCTGCAGCTCTGAAGCATTATTTGCAAAAACAACTACATCATCTGCAAAATCTAAATGACTTAAATACTCTCCATTTACTTTCACTCCTTTAGTTTCCCATTTTAATCCACAAAATACTTCTTGCAGCACTGCTGTAAAAAGTTTTGGAGATATGGAGTCACCTTGTCTTACACCTTTCTCAATGTTGATTTTTCCAGTATCATTATGTAATCTAATTGTTGCTGTTGCATTTTTATAAATATTCTTTAAAATATGTCAATATCCTGGATCTATACCTTTAATCACTGAAGAAATGTGTATAGAATCGAATGCTTTTTCATAATCTACAAATCCAAAACATAATGACAACTCATATTCAGTTGTCCTTTCTATGACTTCCCTCAATACCTGGATATGTTCTATTGTACTAAAACCACTTTTAAATCCAGCTTGTTCTCTTGGTTAGTGGAAATCCAAAGTTCTCTGTAGATGAGTTGTAATTATCTTGGTAAAAATTTTATATAAAACTGATAAAAGGCTGATAGGTCTGTAATTTCTAATATCTTCTTTATCACCTTTTTTAAATATTAATATTATTACTGCATTCTTCCAATCTTCTGGTACATCTTTATCATTTAGACATTTGGTATATAACTTTGCTAAAATTGTTTCTATTTCTTCACCTGCTTCTTTTAAAATATCAATTATAATTCCATCATTTCCTGGAGCCTTTCCTTTCTTCATACATTTAATTGCATGTCTCACTCTTCATTCAAAATTCTGGGCAATTTGGAAGATGTAATAGATATAGGAGGTACTTGTTCTTTATTACTATATAATTCTTGATAAAAGTCTTCTACCAATTTCATGATGTCATCTCTCTTTTTAGTAATAATTCCATCTTTTTTTCTTATTGCAGATAGAAATTTCCTACCAATACCAAAATGTTGTTTAACATTCTTGAGACTTTTATTTTCTTCTACAGCTTTCCTTGCTATTTCACAGTTATACTTTCTTATATCATTTTCAACTCTTTTCCGTACCATTTTACAAAATTCGAGATATTCAATTCTTTTTAATACATCATTTTTGTATATCTTCATATTTCTTCTTTTCTTCATAAATTCTCTAGTCTCAGTAAAAATTTTATTAATCAATTGCTGCTTTTTTCTACCAGCTATCTTTGTTGCAGTTTTTAAAAATGTATCAGTTATTTTCATATTAATTTCATTCAAATCTGAATCATGTTCAAAATCTCCTAACACTTGAAACCTATTTGTAAGTTCTAATTTAAATTCATTAGAATGTTTCTGAAGATTAGGAATATCAACTGTAAATATTGTTTTTCTTAATATTTTTTGTCTCTCTAATTTTACATTAACACGTAACTTACACCTTACTAATCGATGATCACTTCCTGTGTTAAATTTATTAAGAACATTACAATCTTGAAATATGTATTTCCTGTTAGTCAAAATATAATCCAATTCTGCTGTACCTTCATTTGGATGCTTCCATGTCCATTTCCTTTTAACCTTTTTCTCAAAAAATGAATTCATAATACAAAGTTTTTCTTTTTCTGCAAACTCCACAAATCTATGTCCTCTCTCATTTCTATTACCATAACCAAAATTACCTACAGCAATTTCATCTTTCATTTCTCTACCAATTCTAGCATTAAAGTCTCCCATAACAATTTTAAAATGTTGTTTACTCTGATCAAAAGCCTTTTGTACATCCATATAAAAATCTTCTATTACTTCATCACTATGAGAACTTGTTGGGGCATAAACCTGAATTATCTGCATTTGGTATCTGCTATTAAGTTGTATAACTAATCTTGCCACTCTGTCTGATACACCATCAATCTCCACAATATTGTTCTTCCACTTTTTATTTATAATGAATCCTACTCCACTTGTATTTCCAATATTTGTGCCTTTATAATAGAGTATATGTCCACTTTTTAAATCAATTGTTTCTTCACCTTTTCTTCTAACTTCACAAAGTCCAATAATGTCCCATTTAATATAAGACAGTTCTTCTAATTCTTGCAATCTTTCTTCACTTGAACATGATCTGCAGTTGTAAGTACCTAAATAAAAAGTCATCATCAAATGGCAGCCTGGGTCTGCAATCAGGAGATTCTTAGCACCCTCTGCCTTCGGCCACCAACCGCTGCCTTGGTTGGTGACTTTACAGCCTGGGAATAAGGGCCATGCTTTATTTTTGTCTGTCACAATTGTATATATGTATTGGAAAAATATTTATCATTTACACAAACATTCATTCTGCCTTATCAGGCACTGAGAAGAAAGACCATGGTGTTTCTTGATCTTAAACTCAGAGATAAAAAGCCAATAAACTCACCATGCTGGCTAATGCGTGTTGGTGAGCAGCCCATCCATGTTCATATACTATATGAATAATCACATAGTAATAACAGCTGCAACGACAAGAACGTATGGAGTGGACATTAGGAATTTGCCCTGCTCGGTTCCTTTAAGGCCTCCAAGAGGAATCAAAGGGTCTCCTTTCAGTTAATAGCAAACTCCTTTACCTCAACATATAAAATTATTAATAAGATTTAGTAGGTTAAAACTGCATAAATATAAAATATATGTAACTAATTAGAGTTAATGTAACTGTAATTAGTTACATATATTTTATATTTATGCAGTTTTAACCTACTAAATCTTATTAATAATTATATATGTTGAGGTTTTTCTGGCTTTAAATATTTGACATAGCAATTAATAATTTGTTTTCTTACATTTTATCTTATTTATGTTCACTTGAATGATGAAGGGAGTTAAAATTAAATATAGAGTTGTTTATGCTTTTCCGTCAATAATTCTCTGGGATGATGCGAGTTTGGGAAGATGCCCAGTTTTAAAACTCTGAAAGCATTAAAATAAATTGTAAATAGATTTTTTTCTCATCATATCCCCCCCCTCATCATGTCAAGTAACATTTCATGATTCTGAGAAGTCATATTTTCTATTACTGAAGGATGGTGAATGCTTAGAATTTAATTAGATATGTAACATTTAGAAACCGTGTTTGCCTATTATGATTAATCTAAATACTAGTTTATACTTAAATTTATGTGTAAAGAAAACATATATTAAATGTATTATATCAATCATCTTATCTCGCATGCTAGAATAAAGATGATCCTATTTATAGTTGCAATTTTATATTTTATGAATGGAAAAATAAATTTAATAATTTCTCAGCATTATCATCAAGGGTCTATCGTGCAAAGGCAATATTGTAATATTATCTAAATATCTGTATCACATTACTTATATACATTATATGATATGTAAATTATAACATTTGTTGCATGTAGATAACGTAAACATAAGCCTCAAGCTATCAGTCACATTATGAGTGATAATACCCCCATATATCCTATATTATGATACTAAAGATTTTAAGTTAAGATTTATTAATGGATATTATTTGTGAGTGGGTAATGAGTCTATCCTAACTCTTTGTAATCATCCAAGGAGACTTTAGTAAATAAAAATAAATTCATGATATTTCTTAGTGTGTATGGAAGGTTTATTATATTATTATGCTTACAATTTTGCATTCCTGCTCTCTGACTTTGCTGTTTTGGTACATCACTACCTTCATTACCACTGTATCTCTTGTATGGTCCATGAAACATATGGTCAAACTGCTTAAGGCACACCAGACACTGCATGCCCATATATCTAATCCATGTTTTAGCACCAGTCTAGGTCTAGAGACTCCTTGCAACCCCAAATTTTAGATTTAGCACATTTTCACTCTCTCCTCTGGAATGTAGCCATGGTCAGAAGCAGATGCACCTCTGCGGCCAGGAACATCCATTCTTAGCAGTGAACTGTACCATTTTATTGCCAAGTCAATCTTAAATCCTATTAGTACTCAGTATGACCATAGACAGTGATTATAGTGAGAGTAGAACTGTAATATTTAAATTGTTTGTTGTAACCTTCACCTATATGTGTATGTCCCTGGATGACTGGAGAATCAAATCCATGCACAATGGCCCTTGTCATAATACTCTTTAATTAAAAGCCATAATGACTGATACTTATTTGTTAAGATTAATCATTGTTTAATTTGGGAACTTACTAATATTGCACCATTACTTCTGTCATAATAAGTTAAAGACCAGTGAAATTATTTTGTTAAATTAACTTGGAAGCTACCTATTCATTATATTCAATCATATAATATACTTTTATTATTATGATTAATAAGGAATGTGTTTTCTATATATTGGAGCCATAATATAACTATATAGAAATAAGTATATTGTTAAGTATTAAAAATGGGCATTCTAAGCTTTGAACCCAATCCATGGAAAGTCACATCTAATCATGTCAATAAAATTAATATAAATATCTGATTTAATAGTATACCTAAATAGGATTATGATTAATAATGTGATCTCAACATGTATAATTGTGTGCTAAGGCACACCAATCCTGAGTCAATAGAAGAACCCTGAGAGAGTTTCTGTTCCTACTCTGAGCTAGGTTGCACTGTATGAAGAAGGGAAGCTATATAACATCAAGGATGTTAATTAGGTGGTTGAGACCAGGAAGCCTAAGTAGAGGTTTAAACTAGGAGCATGAGGTAACCCTGTGTCTGCAAGTTGAGAGTTCCTGCTTGGTCTTTTGGTTTGTTGACTGATTATACAATCTTGACCATTACAATAGCTAATAGTAATTATAGGCTTCTCCTGTTAGAATCATTGTAGTGCTACCTGTGCATGTGGAAGCTGATTCATTGAAATTTTGTCTTCTTTTTAAAATTGTGTAAAAACTATAAGCATGACATCAACAGAAATTCTAGCCTTTATTGCTGCTTAATCCCTTTTTTAAAATAATGTATTATAAATTTGAAATTAGATAAAATTTGAATTTTTTATTAATATTTTTATTAATAGATGCATTTAACTTTTTTATTTTCTGGTCATTTTATCAATTTACATGAGGATAATAAAGGCAGAAAATCTTTATTGGCATTGTAAGCCAATAAACTGGATTAAAAATACGCTGCTAATTCATATGTCAAGGCCTTCAACATGATATAAACGTAATCGCAAAATATTGGTCATAAGGATTAATTTTATTATTTGAATAATATTTTAAATTTTTTTAGTTTTATTTGTCATAATTTAATAATTTGTTTGTATTGGTATAACTGTGTACTGTATATTTTATATAATATTAAATCATTTATATTCTTTATTATACAGTATATAAATTTGTATTCAAATATAACAAAAGTGATTTTTGTATAGTTTAATTTTGGGTCTCTGATCCAAGTTTGAGGCAACCTTATTTTTTAGACATAATGATTCTCAAAAGGTTTAATAATTTATTAGTATGTTTATATTTGTATTGGTGTGTTTGTGTTTGCTCTTGTGGGTTTGTATAACAAGTGATTATTTACATATATAGAGCAGCGCAATGTAACTTAAAAACTGATAATCAAAGCAATCACAAAATTCACTGGGTATAGTATCATATGAACATATAAACACTTAAAACCAATAAAGAGAGATTTCAAATGGTGTGTGTGTAGTGGTTATGCATATACCACATGGAATTTGTATGCCAGCAAATAATTAAATTCTGATTCTTGCCTATGCCTTGATACTCATGCTGTGGAGTCAGTAGTTTTACCACATCTTATATAGCTAGCAAATGAGCTACATGCAAATAAATTATATTCCTGTGGGACAATAAATATAACAAGATAGCATCACTGGTGTGCATAAAGAATATAAACATCACTGATGTACACAAAAAAATATAAAATGAAGAGATGAAACTCATTTTATCAGTGATGCAGCCAGTAGCCTACAATTTCTAGTTTTATATAGACAAGAAGCTAATTGATATGATGACAAATGCATATCCATCTTTTGGAAATGATTTGTTTTGTATCTTTTATTAGGATGAATCTTTTTTTTATAGACGCCTTTGGGGTACAAGATAAAAATGAAGAATTCTTATGTGACTAGTTTTGAAGATTCTGAAGCTATGGATTATGGTTTGAAAGATAATTTTATTGAGGAATACAAAAAAATTATCAATGAAGAAGTAATTTAAACTTAGTTAATGATAAATTAGAAATTATGAACAAACAATAAAGTAATAATTATGTCAAATGTTGAAATTTCTTTTTTCCTTCTTTTTAAATGATTATCACTATTTGTCTTAGACTATTCTTTTCCTTAGTTTTTCTAGTTTCTATCAATGCAAAGTTTTTTTGCTCTAACATTATTAAAACTGAAGTTATTGTGAAAATTGTATCTCAGGTCAGTTTTTAAAAAATTCAATATGGCGCCTTGCAGAATCAACCAGATAATTTAGTCACTGAAATTGAGCAAATGTATTTTAATCGCCCCAGAATAAATATGCAGTTTAAATACTATTTTTATATGACTGGTCTGGTTCTATTGGGATTACATTAGCTCAAATTTTACTTCTAAAATGAGATCTTTATTCCTTGCACCCTTTATTCTTTATACATAATATATAAGTCCCAAGGAATGTCAAATCTCTCAAATTGTCCAAAATTAAAAAGCATGTGTCCCTAAAAATATTTTCTTCTTCCCAAGAAGAGTATTTGTAATATTTTAATGCTCTATTTTAAATTTATAAAATTTCAAATAGAAAACATATATGTGGATCGCGTATGTGCATAATAAAAGAACACTGCAGATTGTAGCTTTATTTACAACAATTATTACGGAATTGTTTGTTTGTTTTTAAGTTAATAAAGATATGATGTATATATTTTTGTCAATAATTACATTTTTCTTGATTATAAAATAATACCGTGATTACATTCTTTACTTAGAATTAAATTATATTTATATTAGTAAAAATATTTGTGCTTAAGTAAAAATTATATTTTAGCATTTTCATGATAAAAATATTTATTTAACATTTGATTATTTTTTAAGGAGAATGTATTTAATGATCAGTAAAATTAATTTTTCTAGTAAAAATCCGGACTTCCCAGTAAAAATTACGAATATTTTGTCATTTATGCCAAACAAAAATGACAAATATTTGATAAATGAAGTAATATTAGAAATGTTTTTCGATTATTTGCATTTCAGCGAGTAATTTTTCTTATATTACAAAAATAAATAGTTAGAAATGAGAATCAGTGAGTAGCGTAAGGTTCCTGGATCAAAGTTCACCCTCCCATTTCTAACTTTCGAGCGTCACATGATCTTTCAAGCAGTAAATTATCTGATTATATATAAAGAAAAAATATTGTGAAATTTGATTTGCAGTGAATAGCATGAATATATATAATTAGACTAGGATAATATTTTAAATTAATAGAATAATAGTTAGATGAGAATAATCAAAGATAATATTTACTTCTGCGTTGTTATTAGTTCAGATAGAAAATATTGTTGATAAACAAATTCTTCTATAAAATTTCTGACTATTTTGTTTAAGTTTAAAGTATTCAGACTTTGAAAATGTCAAATCGGATCAAATAATACTCCTTTTCCTGGAAAAATGCCTTTTTAAAAAAAAATTACTATATTTATTTTTCAGTTATAATGCATGATATTTGGGAAATATGTTCTACAAAAATAAATTTAAAAAATATAGCTAAAGGTAAAGTTCTTAAATCCAACTGTGATATTTATGAACTCTACCAATTATATAAAATAATGTAATACAAAGTAAAACATCCAAATAACTCACTGCAATATAAGTTTCAATGAAAATCCAATTATATACAATATTATCTAGCTTAAAACAGTACCAACTTTCTATATACAATATTGTCATTTACTGCAAGCCATAGAAATCAATGGGTGCTAGAAAATTGGTGTATTAAAATCCCTATCTGGTGTCTACTCATTCAATATCCCCAGACTAGTTTTCTAGCTCATGTCTTTTTTCAATGAGAAGCCTTGGATTTGAGAACATTGCACCTAGATCTTTCGATCTCATGCAACCCTCCAGCAGCCAACCATCTTTTACCTTTTTAGTTAACTAAAAGCTACAAACCCAAACTGAAAATACAATAATATTTTCCAAACAGATCTGAACCAGTTCAGTATCTAAATATGTTGGTGTCTTTGATTTTTAAATAACCAAAGTCATCAATATCCTTTGCTTAGGATTGGTATTAAACCACTATATCATTACATGACCACCATTTCTTATGCTTACAAAATCTATTATCATAGTAGCAACTTTCTCCATACAATATGCTACCTAATCCAAGTTATAATAATTAATGGATGCTCTAATGCATTAAAAATACTACCTACTGCTTACTCACACAATAACCCCAGCTTAGTGTTTAGCTTGTAGCCTTTATCAGTGAGGAGTTTTAAATCTGAGAGCATCCATTGAATACTATGATTTGCACTAGGTGGCAGTATTGTATGGAGAAAGTTGTTACTGTGTTTTCAGTTTGGACCCACAGCTTTATTGTTAACTAAAAAAGTAAAAGATGGTTGCAGGGATACATTAGATCCAAAGATCTGGATGTAGTGCTCTCAGATCCAAGGCTCCCCACTGATGAAAGCCATAATCTAGAAACTAGTCTGGGAATATTGTATGTGTAGGAACTGGATAGGGATTTTAATGTATTAACCTTCTAGCATCCATTGATTAGATGGTAATATTGTGTGAAGAAAGTTGCTACTTTGTTAGCAGATTGTGTAAGCATAAGAAATGGTGATTATGTGATGTTATTATCTATCTTAAAATAAAAGTTTCTGTGTTATTACATGTTGCATTAATGCACACTATTTATATGTAAGCACCTTTTTAAAAAATGAGTATTTGATTTGTCAACTTAACATTACTTATTTATAATAGAAAAACAAAATCTGCAGGCCAAACACATCTTGAATTGACCTTCAAAATGAAACAGTGAAGGAAAATACACTATTCACAAAATGTAAAAATTACTAAGTAGTGAGGGTTTAAATAGTTTTTTGTTCTTGATTTACTTTTAGTAAAAAAAAAAGTATAGTTACAGGCTTATATCAACTTTTAATTGGATAATTATAAATTGGCTGACAAAAAAATCCTAAGTTTTTTTTTAATTGAAAAATAATTTATTTAGCTTATATTTGAAATATATATATTATTCTTTATTTTTGTTGATAATATTGCACTTCAGAGTTAGTTTTACAATTACATAACGACCTTTATTTAATTTTGAATAAATATCTAATACAGTCAGTACAATATTTGATCTCATGGTACAGTTTTTTAACTACATCCAATGTCTAATAATCACTTTAATCAATGAATTAATACATTTTATTAAAAATTTTCTTATATGTAATTGTGGATTTATTTATATATCCATTGCTAAGTCTTTCCTTTATTGCATACTGTCTTGTAGAATAAGAAGTTGACTCATCAAAAACAAATACTGTTTCTAATACAAGTAATCATTTCTCTGTGCTACATTTTTATATTGGACTATTTCCATCATCTGAGTATAGAATGTCTTTTCAAAAATTTAACTTTATTTAAATATTACAAACTGATATATTTGGAATATTTAAGTAAAGTAAGTTCAGTGAAGAAAAAAATAAAAGATAGTATTTAAACTTTTCAAATACATAGAATTGCTAATAATAGCACACAAGCTAGGATATAATACAATGTTTGAAGTGATATTATTCTTCATCCTCCATCAGGTGTTTCTGGCCTGACTAATAACAATAGTAGCATGGGATTTGAATCTAGGATATTTAGATTTGTAAATGCTGAATTTAAAGCAATGCTATTAGGCTATTATTCTATCAATGATGACAATAAGCAGAAATTTTATATGCATATCCCTAAAAGTTTTCCTGATTTCTCTAGTTTTTTCTTAAGGGTAATGTTAATGATTGATTGATTTCCAAACATTATAAATTATCACACTACTTTAGATATATCTGCTTTTTTTCTAATCATCATGTTGTGCTCTTTAATCACTTTTATTTAAATAGGGTGGTTGGTCTTACCACATCAAAGCTTATTTACAAATGTACTCTGTGATCAAGCATTTACTATTGTAAGAAAACTAAATGATAATAATAGTTTGTAAGTTAGGACAACTCTTCTTATTGATAGTATAATGAAACTCATAATTCTTCCTAACAACAATATACTTTCAATTCAGCACAGAATTCTCCCAATTAAGTCAAGGATTGTCTCTGGGTTCATCAGTGTTATCACTGATTAGTAACATTTACATAGAAGAACTTGAAGCTATAGCTATTAATACTGTTTTATATGCACTTAAAGTCTGGATCCATTTTGTTGATCAAAAAACATATTATCAATTAAATTCCCAATAGAATCAGAACAATAACAAAAATCAGCATTCTTGAGTGTTCTTGGGATAAGTCTCCCTCTTGATAAAACTATGCAATGGAGCAGAACAAGTGAAGTTTATTCAGAAATCAGTGATTTGGAAGAAGCAAAGACTTACATGGAACAAATTCACAAAATTTCTTCACTGTCATTAAGAAAATTATAAATAGACAACAAAAAAACATTAAAAGATTAAACAATTATTGGCACTATGGTGTATCACCACATGCCAGAAATAACAGACAAACTAAAGAAATATGCAATAAATTTAACATTGTAACAGCAGAATAGCTTTCTAAAGCTACAGTACAATGGACAAATCATAGTCTCTATGAAATTTAAACTTGAAATATTGAAAAGACCAAATAATATGTGTATGTGGAAGAATATTTATTGATAAAATCGGACACTCTATTGAAATATGATTGAAAGAGCAGAAATAAATGATTATAAAAAAAAACAGATGTACCTAAAGTATCTATCAATAAATATATGTTTGATTGGAAAAAGTCCAAAATATTGGAATGAAAGGAGAAATAAAGAAATTTCTCACATGACAATGATGAAATAACCCTATAAATAAACCTAATATTATAATTTGTAATGTTTGGAAACTACTTGTTAATCTTGCCCTTAAGAAAAAAATAGAGAAATTAGGAAAACCTTCATAGATAAGTAAATGGAATTTCTACTGACTATTGCCTTTGGGAAAAGCTTAGTTGTTTAGAGTATCACTAAATTTAATATTTAGGAATGTAATGGTTCTTAGTTCATTTACTATGCTGGTATTGTCATTAGTCAGGCCAGCAACACCTGAAGAAGAGACAAAAATAATAACACTCAAAATTTTGTTTTATATATTAACCTGTGTATCTATTATTAATAATCAAATGAAATACATTTTGAATTTTTTTTAAAACATTTAACAATTAATATTAGTTAATGGAAATAATTCAATATATAACTATAGCAAATATTCTACCACTGCAAATATTCATTCCTACATTAGACAAGGATATATAAACTTTTATACTTATTATGTAATGAGAAATGTTAGAAAATGACCAAAATATGTTTACGATAAATGGAAAAATTTTTTGATACATATAATATCACTCATACAAAATTTTAAAAAAAAATGAAGATTTTTATTAGAAAGAAACAACACTGAAAGGTGGAATGAAGAAGATAAAAATTTATGACAATGGCAACTGCAGATATTTTTGAATTGATAATAAAGCATAGAAGTCATAAACAGTTTGACCTTCTTAAATCATTCATAAATTGCAGACTGATACTGAGCGGGGCTATAATAAAAATCAAAGAATATCTTTTTACTGTAAGAGCAAATTTTAAGTCCAACTCAAAATTGCTTAGGATTGGGAATTTCCTCTGATTCTCTATGAATATAATATTAGATATTAAAAAAGTTAAATAAAAGTATTTGTATTGATGCTTTTTAACTACAATTGTTGATAAAGACTTTGGAAATATCGTGAATCACAAAGAATATGAAAAGTGAAATTTTCAGTGTGTTTAAAATTGAATGCTAATGATAGTATCCAAGTTGAATTTTTTTAAAATTTTGTTTTTATTATAAAATAATCTAATTTATTAGAAAACTGCATAAAACAAGTGAAAATAATGGAAAAAGTGGTTAGCCAGCTTTAAGATATGACTTCATCATTTCAACAAAAAATGTACCACTAAGAACCTGGCATAATTAAACAGATGAAATTATTTTAAACAAATAGTATTCATAAAAACTCACTAGAAGTCAATCTTGGCTTGATAATATCTAATAATAATAGCTCACAGTTTTACTGTATATGAATATAAAGCAAACCATTTTTTTTTACTCTATAGCTATAATTGATAGGTATTAGATGGTTTTATTTATTAAATCCATATTTAGCTCCTGTATCCATATTCTTAAGCTAATTTTTGGTTTATGGATTATTGTATATTTAATAAGCACTGCCATCTAGTACCTATTAATTATTTACATTTACAATAGATGGCACCATTAGAAAAAAGAAGTTGTGGTTGTAAAACATTCTGTAAATTACAGGATCTAAACAATTTGCCAAATATTATAGACATTATTCTGATGAATGCAATATTTAAAATTATTCACATTTTCAGGTATAAAAAAAAACCTTTCTATTTGTTTTATATCTGAATGTGTCAATCACTTTTATTATTAAATTCATCAGCATAACTTATCTCTATTATATTTAGCAAATTGTTTAAATAATATAAACTTTAAAAAAAACATGAAAATTATTATTTTAGAAATATCCATTCTTTAAAATTATTGCTTTTTACACTTCTTAATTTGATGAAGCAGTTAAATGGGCTTTAAATAGCTTTTCTGATAAGACTTTGCATTGCATTCTACCAGTGCATCTCAACAGTATGTCAAAAGAACAAATAAATTCAGGTTTCTGGCAATTTTCATTTTGTATGTAGTGTGAAGATTGCTTTTTTTTTTCTTTTAAAAATATAATTTTTAATTTAATGAACACTATTTAGATCTAACAAATACATATTCAAAGAGAAGGTAGTTGTGACACCTATGAATGAGAATAATTTGGTACTCGAGTGAATCCTACTATAATAATTAAACTTGTTGTTATCTTAATAAACTTTAAGCAAGCTAAAAACAATTCACAAGCCTATTTTTTCTTTGTAGTTGTTTTTTATTCATGAAAGTCTGCAAGGTTTTGCCTTAGAATGAACTATTTAATGTATAACCGATATTTTAATATAACAAATCTGTTGGCATAAAGTTAAACTATTAGTTGACAGTGTGCCACAAATTTGAAAAATGTTAGTACATTTTCAGAAAAGTGGGAATTGAGAATAGCCTACTTAGATAGTACTATTTTATAATAAAGTATATTTTCATATCTCATATTGCTAAAATTTTCTCTACTTTCAATGATCTTGCATTAGACATACATGGACAATAACGGAAAATTATAGACAATCCATATTTTGCTGAATTTTTGTATTTCAAACAAAGCATCTACATATAAATTTTAACGAATTTTATTAACTTGAAGTTATTTTAATATTCAAACTATGGAATGCAGATAATAAAGAAGAATTTAAGAACAAATTATGATATATGATACTTGAGTTTAACTTTTAACTTTACAAAAAAAGTCAACAGTAAAACAAAAACAATAGAAATTTAACTAATTGCATTTGACATAATGATATTATTTTAAAATAATTATTATAAAAAAAAAGATAGCGTTTATTATTTGGCAAAATGCCATTATATAATCGAAATTTATAAAATATAAACATACAATTGTTTGTAGTTATCTATTTGATAGTATAAATATTTATACGTTTTCATTAGGTCAGTTTTATTAATTTAAAAGATTCATTATTAATAATGAAATAAATATATATCGTACATACTTAAATATTAAATAAAACAAACTTAATAATTGTCATGTATCATCATCATCATTTTCAATTATTATCAGTTCTCTGCGTAAGAATGTCTCTCCAAGTTTAATGCACAATAATATTTTCTTATATCATTAATACATTGTACAGGCTTAAACCTGCATTTATATATGTAATATACACGGGATTCGAACTCAGACTTTCACACTGACCCACCTGATCACACACATGTTGAAAGATAAATAGTCACCATTATACATATTTCATGCTAAACCAGCAATCATCATTAGTAACTTTTTTGTACCATTTTACAAGACTCTAAGCCAGGGGTCCCCAACCCTATGCCCGCGGGCACCATGGCGCCCACAGACCACTTTACTTGTGCCCGCCGCTATCCAAACACGATAAAAAATTATTTATATGATACAAATAAATTTATTTTTTTAAGTTTCTTATAAATTATTGTATTATATTGTAATCAAATTATAGAGCATACTATACTTTTACAGCGTAAAAATATAAACATTAATTATATGTTAAAATTTTATTTTTGAAATAAATATTTTTTTGTACATTATGTGTATTATTAACAATATCCAACTATAAATTTACATTGAAAAAATAAACGATGCCTGCCATCTGTTTGAAAAAAATAAATGGTGCCCGCCACCTGGCCGGTATTATAGAATGTGCTCTTAAGTGCAAAAAGGTTGGGGACCCCTGCTCTAAGCATTCAATTCTTTTTACTGGATTACTTTTATATATTTTCATATTACTTTTTTTCTTCATAAATTGTCTTGTCTCAATTGAAATTTTATTGGTCAGTTGCTTCTTTTATTTAAATCTTTGCTGCAGGTTTTAATAGTGTATCCATTACCTTCTTATTGGTTTCATTCAAGTCTGAAACACCTTCAAATTTTGTTAATATTTTTAAACAATTTAAAAGTTTTAATTTTAAATTTACTGGAATGTTTCTGAAAATTAGAAATATCAGCTGTGAATACTGTTTTTCTTAATAAATTTTTGTCTCTCTAGCATTGCATTTACATGACTATTACATCTCACTAATCAATGATTATTTTTTGCATTGAATCTATTAAAAACATTACAATCTTGAATACATATTTTATGTTAGTCAAAATATAATCCAATTCTTCTGTACTTTTATTTGGATGTTTACATGTCAATTTACATTTAGTGTTTTCCCAAAATAAGAATTTGTAATATGGAGTTTTTCTGGTGACTCCTAAAGTCTATATCCTCTCTTATTTATACCACCACATAGTACTTTCATCTTTCATTCATTTAGCATTTTAGAATTTGTTTCTCATGACAATTTTAAAATACTGTTTGATGTGATCAAAAATTTTGTATATCTTTATAAATATCCACTATTTTTTGATCACAATGAGAATTTCTTAGTGCATAAATCTGAATTATAGCCTTTGTTATCTTTCCTTAATTTTAATACTAATCTTGTTATTCTATCTGATGTATTACCAATCTTCATAAATTATGTTTCCACTTTTTTATTTATAATAAGATCCTACATCATTCAACCTTTCAATATTTGTATTTTAAATCAACTGTCTCTTCACCCTTTTTCTATCTAAATTCAATAATGTTACATTTGAAATTAAATAGTTCTATTTTCAATTTGTGCAATACTCTTTCACTTGAAAGGAATCTGCAGTTGTAAATAACTAAATGAAAAATCATCATTAAATGAGGATCAAGATTTATAATCAGTGGATTCTAAGATCATCTGCCTTCAGCCATCAATCACTGCCTTGGCTTGATGATATAGCTTCCTGGCAACAAGGGCCTTAAATTTAGTTTTATCATTATAATTGTAAATATACATATGGAACATAACATTAGCATAATTTAATGTATATATAATTAAGAGGGGGGAAACTACCCTCTCTCTCATGCTATGAATAAATAGCATTTTGTATATTGAACAAAGGGTCAAAAATAGGTGAATTCATTCAATTCTTCCCTTTGCTTAACACAAAGTGGTATTTACCCATGGACTAAAAAAAAAATGTGTGTTGTGTTTGTGTTTTTCCTTAATTACCTATACATTAAGCTTTGTTAACTTCAAGTTCATATTTATTTAAACAAATAGGCTCATTATGTACTAAGCTATTGTGGAAAAGAAAGTTTGTGGCCATAAGCTTGGCAAAGGCCCAAATGCCTAGAGAACTGAACGGTCTTGGTCTACACTCAGTTTCTACGTTATACTTGCAAAAATCACTAAATCTGCTACACAACTATTCATTGGAAATGGACTACACCAGTTTAATCCAAGAATTTCAACCTACTGACATGCCACCTCCCCATAGTAAATGATGGTTGACTGACATCTGGATGCATGTCAATGGCTGTATAAACTTAACTCCAAACATCTTCAATGAAAAAAGTCCTACTGGGAAACATATAGGCTAAAGAAAGATTGTCCCTCAGCTCTCCATAATGCTCTTGGATTAAGCAACAAATTATTGATCAAAAAAGCCAAACACTGGTTTCTGGAATCCAAATTTATTGATTTTCTTCTGAAATTAAACCTCTCATCACTATCCACTAATCAGTTCCTCATAATGAAAAGGGGTTTTAACAAAATTAGCTCTCAATGTCAACTCTGTCAGAGGGACGAAGAAACAATTCAACACATTTTCCGAGATTATCCATCTCTCAGCATTCCTAGATCTCTCATTGATGAAAATATAAAACGCTGTTCTACAGACACATTTTTAATCCAGCAAGCAATTAAAGCTGGCAATTTCATTAACATTAGATTAGCAATTTTCTTATCCTTTGCCATCTGGCTAATGAGATGCAGTTTTGTTCTGGGCAATGCAAACACCAGCACCCTTCAAGCATTTAAAACACTCATCAGGGGTAATATCATCAGAGATAAAATGCTTGCTCCAAATTGGCTGCATCAACAAACCTGGGCCAGCACCTCCATGTTAGTTCACTGATTATTGCCAAGATATCAATGATAAAATTTGAGTCTTGCCTCATCAATGCAATACCAAAATAAGCTCAGTCATACATGAGAACTCTACCAGACTATCTAATGACTACCAGTTAGCGGATTGATCACACCATCTACCTCAACAATAGCAGTTAACATATTTAATCATGAACAGAATAGCTTAACTTATAAGAAAGTGATGGACAGATCTCGGGATGCTTGGGTTTACACTGATAGGTTGGGAGCGAATCACTGACCTTGCCAGCGTTCTCCCAGCCCGCTTGATCTCTACTTCACATCTTGATTTTAAACTTATACTTATTATAGATTTTGATCTGCCTTTCAACACTCAAAGAGGCATGCATAATTGTTTGACTGGGACAAAGTATGGTCCAATCTAGAATTCTACTAAAGCGTTGATCCAGCAATCATGTATGTATTCACTTTTCATTTAGCTATGGACATTGCTTGTATTCATGTAATCATCATTGTATAAAGTTGTATCAATTGTTTAAATAAATTGTTTTAAAAAAAAAAAAAGTTCACATTTATTAAAGTCAATTTGATTATAAAAATAACGTTATTAAAAGAGATTTCATTTCCATCATTGTATAATTGATTATTAGACTTAATCAACACATTTAATCTGGCTGATATGTTAATTTTATTTTTAAATTTTCACCAATATTGGCAAAGGCAAGCTGATAAAATCAAAAAGTTCCAAAAATAAATGGATTCATTTTATTGTTGATTTTTTGTTCAACATAGGGAAAGCTACATAGCCTGAGGAAAATAGAAATCGTTTTTTTTTTTTGTGTGTGTATATAAAGGTTATTCACATAAACATTCACCCTGCCTTCAAGAAAACTTACCTAGTATTTTAGGCGCAAATTATTAGACAACTGAGATAAAAGTCTATGGTGTTTCTTGATCTTAAACTCAGTGGTAACAAGCCAGTAAACTCATCATTCTGATTGATGCATGCTGTTGAGCAGCCTATCCATGTTCAAATACTTTATAACAAGAAGAATGTATTGTAATTGACCTATTCATTCAGTATACTGAATGTTTATTATAGTAAATAGAAGGATTTTAACTTGAGACTTTCAGTCAATAGTCATCTGCTACTACATATCAAACAATCGATACAGCCATTTCTCTTTTATTAATACAAATGGATATGTAATGGTTCAATACTATGAGGGATTAGATTGATATAATGTCTACATAGGTGTGACTGCAATATCAAATCCATCAAAGAATTTGAGCATCCCATCATTGTTTTTTTTTTTGATGAAATGAATGGTTGAATTATTAGGTGAGAAGATTGAAGCCTGTCCATTAAAGTTTAAATATTTGTTATCTTAAAAATAAGCCAAACACTGGTTGTATATATATGTGGAAGATTATGATTTGGTCCAAGTGATGAGTGCTGGTTCAGCCCAAAATATGTACATTGGGGATTATTTATATTTTTCACATGTGTATGGGTCATGTGGGTGGAAGATGAATATCCCTCTATTTAAGAATGTATGTTATGTACATTAGGAATTTGCCTTGTTTACTTTCTTTAAGACAACAAAGAGGAATCAGAGAGTCTTCTTTCAATTAATAGCAAACTCTTTTCAACAGCTTAATCAGGCATACTTCTAAGTTACTATATAAGATTTATAGTACAAGCACTCGTTTTCTGGAATCTAAATTTTTAATCTTAAATAACTATTTATTCTTTCAATATTTTATTGTACTAAATTTCTCACTTAAAAAAAAGATTAAATATGAAGTTCATACAATGCTTAGGATCCAAAGTAATTAAATATTTAAGTCTTATGTTGAAATATTTAAATGTTAATTCAGGCTTTAATAGAATATTTTTGTTTGATCCAATCTTTCAATATGCACTGCTCATTAAATCAATTGCCTTTAAAGACAAATTGAAATAGATACCATGTGTGTAGTTACATTTTTTTAAGTCTGCACATAATCTAATATATATTAAACAAATTTATTTTAACATTTTGGTTATTGATAAAATTCACCTTGCAATGTATTAAATTTTACATCATAGGAAACTTTCTAAAAAAGTTGTAACAGCAAAATTATGATCAAATTTACAAGAATCTATTTATACAGTAGCAAATTCTCCACACAATAGTGCTACCCAGTGCAATGCAAGAAGATTTGAGCATGAAATTCCTATATAATGCCTAGTTATGCAATATCACATATTAGTTTCTAGCTTGGTGGCTTTTATCAGTGATGAACCTCAGATCTGAAAGCACTGCACTTAGATCCAAGATTTCTCATTAATGAAAACCACAAGGTAAACACTAGTCTGGGAAAATTGGATGAGTAGGCACTAGATAGAAGTTTCATGTACAAACCTTGTATTCATTGATTACTAAGGCTTGCACTTGGTGACACTACTGTATGGACAGTTTTCTATGCATACACATAGGAAATGGTGATCACATAATGAAGAATTTATTTGCTTTATTTATAACTGATAATTTTTAATTACACTGTCTATGTAATACCATTCAAATAATGATACATTGTGCATTTCACAAATTTAACTAATGTCAATGCAAATTAAAAACTAATAAATCTACTTCTCAAGGTTTTGTAGAATAAATGATTACTAAAAATGTATACTTGTGAAAGGTTTAACACCAGTGACTTTAAGTGTTAGAATTACTGAGAATTAAGATCAAATTTGACTAGCAACTTGTATTCTTTCATCTGTCCCTAGATGAATATCTCATTAAAATATAGACACATGTTGATTAAAATAATTCACAATGATGCTTAGAGCCAAATCCTTCTAATGTTGAAATATTTTATCAAGCATTAGCATGAATTTACTGAAAATAAAAGTATATTACAAAATCTGAAGAATATCTATTATTTGACTTTTAAGATGTAAATCTTTTAATAAATGTTCTTATAATGCATACTCTATCTGCATTTATTGGTGATATATATATATATTGTAATCAGTTGGCTATATAGTTGCATTAAAAATAATTAGAGCATTGTCAGCATGTTCCTTAGATATACTTTAGAATTATTTGGATAATGGGGAAAATAATATTTAATTTTCCCATGCATATTTTTTATAATAGGTCTTTATTTACCTAAATATGTTAAGTCCTAAAGTAATAGTATGAAAATTCTCAAACATTAAATTTGTTAAATAATAACATGATTTTAATATTGGAATATTTTAATAAGTTATAAATGATTGTAGAAGGGGGGGATTTATAAACTAATGTAAACAAGTTGTCTTTTTTCTTTCTCTCTCTTTAGTAATTATAATTAATTAGTAGTTTTAATATAAACTATAAAAATATAGTAAGAGAAAATAATTTTCTCTTTTTTGCAAATTATTTAATAAATATTAATTTTAACATTTTAAGAAAGATAAAGTTTTATGTTAAAAAGTATTTTTAAGAAGAAAAAATAAACAAAATAAGATTTTAATACTTTGTAAATTTTATTTTTAATTAGAGTTGCTTTTGTTTTTCTTTTCTCTTTATCTCTCTTCAATACAAAAAATCAAATCAGTGCAATTAACTAATTATCTTATTTCCTTTTTTTCAAGAAAGTTTTTTTAATTAGAAAGGAATGCCAAGAATTTGATAATGTTAATTTAATGTCTATGAAAGGAGGGTAAATATCTGAACAATTGTATTTGTAAAAATTTACTTAACATTAGAGACAGATTGTGATTGTTTTGTAGGTATGATTTTTCTAGAAAAAATAATGGGGGTGTGAATAAGTCAAAAGACCAAAGTGTCTGGCAAGAAGAAATTATTCTTTATTTAGTTGCTGAAGAGAATAGTCAAGTCTCAATCCAGCTACTGAAAAGGACAATAGAAGAAATAATTCATAACTTAGTTGTTAAAGAGAGAGTCTGATAAGAAGTAGATTCCTTACCTAGTTGTTGAAGACATTAAGAAAAAAAATTATTCATAACTTAGCTGTTGAAGAGAGAGCAGTCAATTCTTAATCCAGCTGTTAAAGAAAAAAGAAGCAGAAGTTTTAACAATGCTATTGCATAGAACAGCAGAAATTTTAATCAAGTTTCAAGTATACTATGAGTTTAGTCATAAAAATGGTTTCTACAATAAAAACCATGTGCTAAATTTAACTTAAAATGACACACCATTTTGCCTCCATGTAACCTCATTTTACAAATATTCAAATCTCCAACTTTGTCATTGATCAAAATTTCTTATTAAGTAAATTAGATTTTTTTTTAAATACCCAAAGGGAATCTAGCAATAAACTCACAAATTATTACTATATTAAAGTGAGTTAAATGTTGTTTTACCTTAATATTATTTTATTAATATTCATATACTTCATTAATTATTCATATTTATTTATTTATTTTTATGCAAATTATTAAATATTTACAAACAACATTTAAAAATAGTAATAATAGTACAGTAAAAAAATATATAGAGAAGAGTTTGTTTTATAACTTTTCACATAACCCAGTTTATATAAATATATATTTACACCTTTTTGTGTGTGTATGTGAAATATTTATTAATAGCCATTTTATTTGAATAATCACATTAACAGAGTATTATGATAATGAAAAACATTTTTATAAATCTTTTATTATTTTTTGATTAAAAATAGCTTATTGTATACTATTAAAACATTAATTATCAAATCATGGCAAACATTATGAAATTTTCAGCTATGCCCTCTGTAAACTACTATACTGAAGTCTGCATCTCAAAACAGAGAGAATAACTGAAAATTTCTTAATGTTTGAGGTAATTTGATATTTATTTAATATAGTATTATGCACTGGAATTATTTAAAATATTTCTGATAGCATTTCAAAAATAATAGATGCTATGTAAGTAATAATTTTATAATTAATACTTTTAAAAAACCATTTATCTTGAAAGAAATCATATTACTTGTGGGATAATAAATAAAAGCTTTTCTTTTCTGTCTATTTTATTAAATAATAGAACAAAAAATAAAATTAGCTTGTTATTAAAATTAAGTGAACTTTCTGTTAATAAAAGTTTGTTTGTTTTTTAGTTTTTTTAAATAGTACTAAACTAAAATATTTATCCCTCAATATGTCAAATTTCAGACTACCAAATAAGTGAATAAAATTATTGTATTGCTAATTTGATAAGCAAACATTTTGATATCCCATAGAATTGTTATAATAAATAAATAATTATCATGTAGAGTGATATTCTAAACAAATTAATTATCTGATAATCATTACACTATTCATGTAAAATGTTTTTAATGTAACAATCAAAAAATGTATCCAAACGAAGTTTCGTAATTCTCATCAAGCATGAATTTAACTGTCATTTGATAATATTAATTGATTTTACATTACTGTATTTCTGATATGCTTAGAATGTATTGCTGCTGAACAAATTTTCATGATAGTTAGCTATTGATTGATTCTCCTCAGATGAAATCTTATTTTTGCTCAAAATTCTGGCAGCAGCTGCCTTTTACTTATTTTATTCTAGAAATGATTTGTAATTTTTAAATACCTACATTTTTAAATTCAATATATATTTACTTTTTTAGATATATACTATAGTCTTGTCATTAGAACAGAAATTATATTTATATTAACAATAAAAATAATAAATATGATGATAATTAAAAACTATTATATACAGTTTGCAGTTGAGGAGGATTAAGAAATTAATTGAAAATACTTCTGCAGATTGAAAAACTGTATATAATAGTTAATTACTATTATATTTATTATTTTTATTGTTATTACAATAGTTTTAATTAATGGACATTTTATTTGCATATATATAAAAGTAAACCCCTTTCTCATCAGGCTACAAATAATAAATAGCACTCTCTTCACAAAGAATCAAAAACAAAATGGAATCATCTATTCTGTAAGCTTTTGATATTTATAAGGTTACTCTTGTCAGTATTGATGGAAACATAGAATGAACTTAATATATTAATCATATTTTTAAGAAAATCAAATGATTACTATTTAAAAAGTCATATTACATTGGAATACTGAAGTGACAGGGTGAAGCTTCATTTCAGAAAACCTTTACATCTCAAATCTGCCTCTCCCACTTCATCAAATACACACATTTCCCTCTGATTTCTGCACTATCAAATTATAAATTTTTAATTTACATTTTTAATCTTTCATACATCTTTGCCTCATTAAAAATCTTTATTATGCAAATTCAGAATTTAAATAACTTACTAAAGTTTATAACAAACTTTTATCACAACATACATATTCAATGTAGCAGCATATTATTTAAAACTCCCATATTTTCTTTATTTTTATAATGATTTTTTAAGCACTCTAAAAAAAGAGAGCCATAAAATGTTTTTTATTAATTTTCTAATGTATTAACTTATATATGCATTTTAATAATATTGAAATTCTCCACTAGAGTAAATCTTAAGTTAAACTAACTTTCTGATAAAGATTTATTAGATGGGCGACTACTATTAGGTGATAAAATTATTTATTAATGATTGAGGATGGAAATAATTTTCAGAAAATTCTATTGTCAATAAAGTTGCTTAAATTTAATTACTTAATAATCATTTAAAAGACATCATAACAGCATGATTAGTACATCCACTTTTAAACTTATGTTCTGAGTTTTCAAATTGAAGCAAGGTTGGAGTGTTCTTCCCACCATGTGGTTAGCCTATATATTACATGATCACCATCTCATGATAGCATATAACTGTTATTAAACAGGCAAAAATTCTCCATATAGTAGTGCCACCTTCTGCTAACCAGAATAATCAATGGATGCCAGAAGGCTTGTGCATAAAATCCCTATCTAGTGCCTACTCATCCAATATCCCCAGGTTAGTTTCTGGCTTGTGGCTTTCATAATTGAGGCACCTTGGATCTGAGAGCACTGCACTAGATCTTAGGATCTAATGCAACTCTCCAGCAGCCACCTTTTATTTCTACTTCACTACAAAACTATGAGAATAAAATTGAAAACATGATAATATTTTTAATCTAAGCTCAATAGCTTATATAGTCATAGGTGCAGTGCTCTCAGATCCAGGGCTCCTCACTGATGAAGGCCACAAGGCAGAAACCAGTCTGGGGATATTGGATGAGTAGGCATTAGATAAGGATTTTATGCACAAGCCTTCTAGCATCCATTGATTACTCTGGTTAGCACAAGCTGGCACTACTATATGGAGAGTTTTTACCTGTTTAATAGCCTATATATTCCTAGATAGACATGAAATTATTTCCATTTTATTAAAAAACAAACTAACCAAATAACGTCATTTTTTACAGAGATATTAAAGAAGCTTTGTCTTGCAATGAATTATTTACAGACTTTATTTTTGTTATATTTTCATCACCATTATCATTCTAAATTTGATTAGATCTGACAGAATTCACTAAATATTAATCACAATATAAATAAAATATATAGATATGAGTAAAATATTTTTGTTCATATTTAAAATCAATATAAATTGATATACTGTAACTTTTCATCTTTGTAGAGCAGTGAAAGATGTGCATCTTGGAAGAAAAAGATTATACAGGAACTTTCATATATAATTTATTAGCTGTTTAGTAGGATAAATGAAGTATTTCATGATAGTACCACTAAAACACACATGACATATGCAAGGTCTGTTAATCTCCTTAGTTAACATTTAATTTTAGTTATATTTTAAACTTAATAGAATGGAGATTTTTGTCTGTTAAAAATCTCATTTCTAAAGTAGAAAAAAGTCTACAATAGGTATCATTACTGAATGTTGGCTGTAACATGAGCTTAATCTGTAATTTTTTTTTATTTAAAATATTATATATATAATATTTAATACCTTTACTAGTTTTATATTTAAGTTGTTTTTATACATAATATAAATCAGTATTCAGACAATAAAAATTATTACTTTTTTCACTTTTCTTTTTTTTTTTAGTAATAACAAAACTTATTTAAAATATTTAATTAAAGAGAAAGTATTTCCATCTTTTAATATATGCATTGTACTGATCTTATAATAATCGAACGATATCACATTGAATACTGAGAATATTTTTAATGCCAAACTCAAGATATGGACTTTAGAAGGATAAGAGTAGCCATCTTCTCCTTAAATCTACATTCTAATTATATAGGTCAATCTAAAGCCTTTGAGAGCATGAAGATATTTCTTTATTCACTTTTACATCCATTATTTTATGTCATATATTAAGCTTGGCAAAATCTTTCAATTTATTACATGTTAATATTAGAAATTATTAGAAACTATGTAATATACAATATTATTTATTAAGCACAGAAGTAATTTATTTATATGTTTTAAAATTATTATTTATTATAAATGTATATTTATTAAAACTTTCTAAAATATATATATAAATTCTGATTTTTTGTATGAATATATATTTTATTAAAATACTTTATATGTTAAACAAAAAAACTATTTTTTGCCCAATTTCTTGAAAGATCTTGAAAAAATATAGACATATGAAGAGTTAAATCCTACATGACCAAATGCTACAATTAAAATGAGTCCAACTTTTTGAAATTTAATTTATATATATATATGTTTTTCAGCTTGAAGTATGTTTTATTTAAGTACAACTATTTTTTAATAAATCTATTACTGAAATAAATTTTTAACATAACTGAAAAAATCAAACAATTGTAAAAGTCATGAATTTATTTAAGGAAATAAAAATTTTTTTTGCTTTTTCCAGTTAGGAGAAATAATGTTTTTTTTTGTTTTCCATCACCATAAGTTTAAATAATAAATAAAGTCATCTTTCAAATGATAAAAAAACAATGTAGAATAAAAATACTATTACAATCATTTCTGCTTGACAAATAAAATGTGAACAAGGGCTGCCATTTTTAAAAAAATGACTTCTCTCATTTAACCTTTGAACTATAGAGCTTTATATTTTGTTGATAACTTCTGCCTTCTATAAATAAAAATTAAAGTATATAATCTTTACTGATAACTTAGAAGCATTTACTACCATATTACAATAGAAATATCATCATACAGAATGTTCAAATGTCATCTGAGATACTCTCATTTCCAGTGAAGTAATACCATTCTAAGGTAAAAAAAAAAAATTGCCAGGAAAGTGTTAATCATTATTTTTCAATAAATAATATTTTCAATTATATATATAGAAAACTTATGATTCAAATCAGTACATTTGTTTTACATCAATAAAGTTAAAATATATTTTTATTTTAGATTATAAACATGCTAAAAATGTCATTTTTAAAATTAAAAAAAAACAAACTCTAAATAATAAATACTAAAGTTGCAGAAATTTTTTTTATAAAAAAAAAAACAAACACTTATTTGATTCCAACAAACTGCAGCAAAAAAAAAGAAGCAAACCCTCAACTGATGTGTTTCTACTGTATAAAATTCTGCCAAAAGTTTTTTATTCAGCCATGCATATCAATTTTTTGTAGTTTCCATTTATTGAATAAAATTGAAACTGTGGTTTAGAAGTATTGAATGGATAAATCATGAGAAAGTGACCAATTGCAATGAAATCAGTAAACTTGCGGAAACCACGGAACACACTACGGAAAAACAGAAGTGTAAGTCAAGCGTTGTTAGCCGAGAGGTCATCGCAACCGCCTTGCAAGCAAGTAGTTGTTTGCAGACGGTTGTGGGTTCGCGTCCCGGCCGATGCTATGACACATGAAAAAAAAAACCCAGTAGTGTAACTATACTCTGAAAGTGAGTTTTTTATTGAAAGAGTTAATAAAATACAAATATAGCATAGAATGCACAAGCTCATTATACACGTATAAATAGAAGATTGGTTAATCCTAAGTTGAAATAGATTTTTTTCAAGATTCGTTTAAAATCTAAGTATTTTCTTTTTAAAAAAATATGGATTGTTAAATCTGTCATTTATACATATACATTATAATAACACTTCATTCCAAAAATTGCTACCATAAAAACTCAAATAAGTGTGTCATTATATTATGCCGCTTAGAAGTGCGAAGCATTTTAGGGCAGGCATAAGAAGAAATTTCAATTTCATCACTTTAATGACAACAACCATCTTTTTATTTGTTTCTTTACTTACGGTATACTTTAAAGAGGAAAAGGGCTTTAAATAGATTATATATTCCCCTCTTTCAAATTTTAATTTATTAAAGAATTTTATTTTGACGTGAGGTTATGTTTGTTTATCTTGTATTTAACATTTTAGCCTGATATTCGAATATAATAAAATAAACTGTCAAAAAAAATTTATTATTTGCTATTGTTTAAAAATATTTTTATAACGAACTTCAGAATCTCAAATCATTTGTCAAAACGAGTCATTTAACATTTGAAATGATTCATCGTATTTTATGTATAAAGACAAGTGAAATATTTTAAGTATTGAATTTACAGTTAAACTGTGTAAAATATATATATAAAGATGTAATGAATAAAAATATTTTTACTGCAGTGTAATTAATATGTTAGCAAAATATTTATATGATAAAGAGCTCTAATGTGTGCATTGTTTCTGTTGCTTAAGAGGTCATGCCAAGACTAAAATGACAGGCTGAGTGCTACAGCTTCATTCAATTGATCAAACGGATTGTTTTTTTTTACTTTTCTCAGCTGAGATTTGATCCAGGAAGTCTCAGCTTTTGAATCTACCACTGGATTAAAATGAGTAGAAATGCTTTTGTTAATAAGACTGCTAAAAAATTTTAACAAGCAGTTGTTAATGTGATTATTGAAAGCGAAGTCTCTATCCCTGAAATGTATGTATAATATTTTTCCTCAAAATACCAATTATAAATTTAATTAGTTGCAATAAAACCATTAAATTGACAAAAGAATAAAACTCTCTAGGTTCTGTTTATTGGATTTCATCTCCAAAATAATCCACATATGCACATATGTATGACGATGATAGTAATATTCTATTTATTTTTGCATATTCTTCTCCCTTTATCTCTTTCGTTTGATGTATTCTCTGTCTAATATGAACAGTCATACTTATTTAAATTATACTTATTAAACTAAATTTTCATATAAAACAATTTTATATTTTCTAATTTATTTCTATATTATTGAGTTAAAAAAGGTATAATACTGTATAATTTTAAATATAATCAAAGCCCTAGTTACAAGATAAGCAACTAGATATAATTCTAGAATGCTTATTGGTTGGTGGAGTATGTAGCTACCATATCATTTTGATGGCATCTTTATTCATGATATCTTTGTATAAAAAGCTGTTTGAATCACACACCTTTTTTAAATGATCTTTTTACTTTATTCTTTCTATTTATTGACTGATTTTGAATTTATTTGAAATAGCTAACATTGAAGATTCACTTTTTTGATGCTTGGAAATCAATTGGATACTGTTTATTTGGTGAATGGGAAAAGGAGCTCCAAACTTTTGGCTTACCTAAAGTATCAATCAACAATCACTCTTTTTATAGCATGCAAGAATAGCTAATTTTTGCTTGCTTCAATATAGTTTGTTATAATAATTGATTTTTTTGTCAACATATCTGTGATTAACTGTTGTTCACATTATCCTATATTGTCACTCCAAATGTTTACTAAAGCAAATGAAAGAAGGAAAATAAATAAAAAGTTGTAATGTTATTTTCTGAAGAATTGTTAGATGATGAAAGATAAAAATCAGCATTTGTTTCAGTATAGGATAAAAGATTTAATAAATAGGAAAAACTAATACACTTAGCTATAGTGCTTTGGATTTTCTAAATCTATACATTTTGTGTAACCCCATGAAAAAATTATGCATAAAATATCAGAATTGTGTAATTTATAAATAATTGCATTATAATATGCTTTTAAGCAGGTGAATTATGAGAAAATTTCTTTACAATTATTGGATGAATTACATTGGGACAACATAAATTTTTGATGAATATAAAAATTATAATTCATTTTTTAATATATTGGAATAGCAATTCTAAAAATGATATTTTTTTCTCCATCAGCTATTGTTTTGAGAAAAAAGTAAAATTATTTTATGCATTACCTTAATTGGTTATTCATCAATGTATTCTTAATGATAAGATTTTAAAAAATATTAAAGTTATAAATGCCCAATTTTTTAATAACATCAATACATTTGTTCTATAAAACAAGCACATAATATTTAAAATAAATATGTAATATTAAATCAATTTATTTATCTTAAGAGCATAATTTTATATTATAAAATATATATGTGCTTGGCACGCAGATAATGAAGTTAGTAAAAGCAAGTAATACTCTGCAATTTAATAAGCTGAGTGCTTTTGAAAGGCTTTATGCTCCCATAATTATCCACACTTTAGTAGCTATGATTATGGGAGCATAAAGCCTCACAAAAGCACTCAGCTCACTAAATTGCCGAGTATTATTTGCTTTTACTAACTTCATTATTTGTGCATCAAGCACATATATATTTTATAGATTACATGCTAATGAAGTAAATATTTAATTATTCAGTTATTCAGCACATAAAAAAAAGCTTCTTTTACATAACCAACAAAAACAGAATTGGTGAAGATTCCAACAATAATCTTTCTTCAGATGAGAATCCCACTTTTCCTAGTATTTCACTTTCATAATTTTTAAAAATTAATAAAATCTTTCACCTTGATATTTTTTTTAATTTTCTAAGATGTTCTGAAAAGCAATTCAAGTGATCATAAGGATAAGATCTTGGTGCTTACTATACCTCCAAATTCATTAAGACTGAAAAACAAGTTATACACTAATCTAAGGGAATTGTCTATCTTATGTTTGCCAAGAATGTTTTTGACAACTAGAACAAATAAAGAATATACATTATAATTAATATTATTTATTCAATTTATGAAACACACATTATTTATTAGATATCTTATTGAGGACCATCAAAAAATCCTGCTTTACCTTTTTTTTTGCTCACTCCAAGCAATTTCTATGATATGTAATAAAAGCATAAACTGTCAATATCCAAAGTCTTTGTAAATAGTTTCTCAGACATAGCTTCATATGTTCAGAATGATTTAGTCTTGAATAGCCAAAAGTACATTCATTATTCTTTGTTCTTCAATTGTCATATCTTTTTTCTAAACTAATTTCTTTTTAATCAGTTGTCATGTTTTGCCTTTTTTTTTCAAAAAGACATAAAGCAAAGATGTTTCATGTAGTGACTTTATTGACAATGAAAAAAAAATTATCTTTAGAACTACATGGATCAACCATTGATGCTCTTGAGTAACAGTTTTGTACTCCTCTTTCTTACTACTAAACTAATCAATTGAAAATGATCCATATTTATTACCATTATTCCAGAGTGAAGTGTATTCTTTTCTTTTAATCAGGAGGCTAGAAATTCATAAAATTCCTTTGAGATATCCAGTCCCTGAAGAGATCACTTTGTTAATTTTTATTAAAATATTTGAAGATAAAGTTTTTACAAATTAACTATGATAATTCTCTATTTAATTTACTAATATAATATTTGCATGTAATTTAATAAGAAGGGAATTACATCCTATATACATGCATTGTAGTATTGTTTTAATGCCTCAATTATGTTTTGTTGAATATGAATGATACTCTCAAACCCAAGCACTAGATGTAGACTTTAAAAAGATAAGAGTGGCCATTTTATTCTTATATCTAAATTCACTTAATATTAACAGGCAGTCAATTGGAAGATTTCACTATTGTTAATAGACATAATAAAATTAATGTATGCAAAGTGATTAATGCAAAACCTTCATGCTCTCATTCCAAGGTACTTTAGATTGACTATATAAGTGCATTTAGATACAAAGATAATATGGCTGGCTACTTATATCTTTTCAAAGTCTTTAGTGCTTTGGTTTGAGAGTATCCTTTGTACTCAACAAAACATATGTGTGTAATATATAATTCCCTTCTGATTAAAATTTACTATTGCTGGACCCATTTTTTGTTATCTTGTATAGCATCAGATATACTAATTTTATTCTTTGAAGACTCTGTTAAATGACAGAAAGATGATAAGGGCAACTCTTCTAAATGTGGAATATATCATCTTACTGAAGCTAGACCAGGATATGTTCACTTTTTCCATCATCCCTCTATTGGTATCTGTGAGGTTGATAAGGCAAAAAATTTAAGTTTATAATACCTTTTCATTTTCTTCCAACTACTTGTAGTCCAAATTTTATGCAACTTTTTCTATTTCTTTATTATTGCAATTGCATCTTGCCTCCAATCTGGAGAATTCATAATTTATCTTAGTTTCCAAGCTTAATACCAAGGTAAAAAAGATGTAACCTCTTTTTGCAAGCTGAGAAATAGGTTTCCTACTTACTTTCAGAATGTACTATGACAAATATAATAATAATAAAAAAACTATTAGAATGCTCAAAGCAATAACTTCCTGAGATGATCAATAATATCTTCTTAATCTATAAAAATAAAAAGATTGTATTAGGTTTATATATAATAAAATATTAAAGAACTATGCCAGAAATGTAGATAATGCAAAGTTTGATTTATATGAACAATAAACATGATATTTGAAAACATTCTCAACAAATTTATTGGTAGTATTACACATCTTCATTAAAATGGAAATGTCATACAAGTATAAATAGTTTAAATGAAAAAAAAAATTCATGTGCCAATCAGTATAAATAACATTTTTTAAAATATATTTCATTTGAAAGCCATTTCTCTAATCACGAGTAATCAAAATAGATGATATCTAAAATGTCTCAGATTATTTTTTATCTATTGAATTTCTTAAAAAAAAAAGCTCTATTTTGCAGGGTAGTCATTTAGCAATCATCTTTTTATTTGCATTATGCTAATTAAGCTAATAACTGAAAATTCCCTAATATTCTAAAGTTTTGAGTGTATCTATTGAATTTCTTTAAAAAAAGCTCTATTTTGCAGGGTAGTCATTTAGCAATCATCTTTTTATTTGCATTATGCTAATTAAGCTAATAACTGAAAATTCTCTAATATTCTAAAGTTTTGAGTGTAATCCAATCTGTTTGTTTTGCTACATAAATCAGACAATAACAAATTTGAATGATCTCGGTCATAAGCAAATCTTCGATCTTTTGGTAAATTATATATTTTGTTTTATATATAACTATTACGTGAGAATTGCAATTGAGTTTAATGATTAATCTCGAAGCAATATATACACATATTCCCATGAGATGGAAATAAAGCGCTCTAACTATTCAAGTATTTTTGTTTTGTAAACAGATTAAGATTATTGTAATTATAAATAAATTAATAGAGATACTGATATATTGATTAAAAATTAATTTAGTAATACATATTTAACAACAGACATTTTAAATTAGTTTAGTTATAACAACTGTCGTATTATTATTAGCCACACCATGTGAATTATTAGTGTATTTATTTCTTTTATAATTGTGTTTAACTAAACAATCTTATTAAAATTTTCACAGTTGACTTCCAGTAGGTTTAACCAATTAATAAAACTGACTACCTTTTTATTTGTAAAATTTCTGACCACAGTTTTAATTATCTACTTTTAAGATAACTTTAACATCTGCTTTAAAACATCCCCACACATAAAATCCAGAGAAATCATATTTAAACAAAATCTATTTGAAGTTCAAGGTTAGGTGAGAGGCTCCTTGACTGCAGACCGTGACGCGCAATGCTCTTCTTCCTCTAAGAAGTTTGTTTGCTTAGTACCCATTTTCACACAAGAAAAGCTACCATTGAGTGTAGAAAATCAACATGTCCAGAAACCACAAAGACTCTGATTTCATTGTTACCGAAAGAATCTAAAATTAAGCTGAATAATTTTGACACTAATTAATATTTCTCAAATGTCCTGTGGGATAGCAAAGATGATTTTTCTTTGGATATAAAATCTTCAAATGTTTGATGGACTGTGGCTTTGTTTTTGAATGAATCGATTTAATCTTAGTGAGACTTTAATTGAAAAATTTAAAAAGCAAGTTCATTAATTAAATTAAAGTTAGATAAATAATGTAAACAAAAAAAAAGTTTTTTTATTTATAATTTTATACGCACTTAGGCGTATGCTCACAGTCATACATATCTGTTTGCGCTAGTTAATATTTTTAGAATTTTTATTTGTCTGAATCTAGGAGGGTACTAGCTTTAAATAAGTATTGGAATGAATAATATACTTTAGTAACTGTAGATGAATATTTGCTGTGATGTTCGTATTAAAAATGCAAGTATATTAATATATATAAAAGAAAAATATGTGTGCGTATTTTATATATCGATGCATTGTTTCATTTTTATCTATCAACATAATTTATTTTTATTTTACCATTTCTAACACTATCATTCCATTGCAGAATGAGAGTCTCTCAATTTAATCCAGTTTTTTTGTGTACAGTTTTTCTCCTGCAAAATCTTTTTTTACCTCTGCAACTAATGTCAGTGATAATTTATTCATTTTTTTATGCAATTGGCTTACGATCTTTTTTTGTTAATCTCAGCTCATATCTCTTTATATCACTGTGTGGTCTCGGTTTTTACATTGCTTTCCTTATTAATATGTCCAAAACTTTTTTCACTCTTCTTGCCTTGCTCGTGATAAATCTTTACGAAAATAAAAAACGTTCTTGTAATACATTTTTCACAACACTTTGTTTAACATATAATTCTTCAGAATTAAATAATAATAATTTTTATTATTACCATTATTGATAAATATCCCAAACACCAAATATATACATTCTTAACAAATTTCATCAATTAAAAGCTAAATATATTAAATATAGCAAATATACAGTGCCTGACCAAAAGTTTTTACTGCCTTGTAAGAAGAAATTTTTGGTTCATCAAAGGCTAGTTATTGCTTTTGATACAACAGACTTTTCTATCTACCTTTTTTTCTTTCTTTAGTCACTTATGTTTTTGCAGGGCCTGGCCATCATGAACTCTCAAATCATTGGACATCTCCTAATGAAGAAGGGATTGTGTATTTATGCAACAACATTTCAATTCTTTAACTACATAAACAGCATTTCTGGCTTTGATTCCCTTTTCTTTTCTCTTTTTTAACTCGAGCTCTTGTTGCACTAATGAGTCTGTGTGAAACTGGATTTCAGTAAGCAAGGGTTTCAGCTGAAAAGATTGTATGTTTATGCAAACCTATGTAGAAATATCTCTGTCTACTACGGAAGTGAACAGGCCTAGAAAATGTTGCCAAAAAATGATCTGCCTCACACAGACTGGCTGATTTGTTGCATCTGGCAGATTACTCATTTTGGCAGTAGCAACAATATGAATAGTAATAAAGTAGAAGTGGAAAAATTGTAATACTAAAGATAATTGTTATAAATCTGATTCTATTCTAAATATAGATACATGGAATATGTGAACTTTAACTTATACAAACTCTTCAAAACTAAAATAGAATAATGCATTAGTGGCTAAGAAACTGGCAAGATTTACGATCAATATAGCTGCTCTTATTGAAACTTGTCTCCCAGAGGAAGGAAGGAAGTTTTGATAAAATGGATGGATGGATACAAGTTTGTGGAAAGACAAGTTATTCAGTAAAAAAAGAATGTAAGCTGTTGGATTTGCTGCAAGTCTAGTTTAAAATCTTTTCTTGTTAGAATTCCTCATTGTGACAATGAAAAGTTAATGAAGTTAAACCCCGTTTTGCAGAATGGGATTTGTGCTCACTTTATTAGTGCCTATGCATCAACCTTAGGTTCAGATAATTCGGAAAAGAAAAACTTTTATTCCTTGTTTCATATCATTATTACAGCAATACCATTAAAAGATAGAATTTTCTTTTTGGAGATGTTAACATATGTGTTAGTAAAGATAATAGACTTTGGCCAAACCTTATTGGAAATAATAGTATTGATGTTTTAAATTCAAATGGTCTCTTATTATTGAATTTATGCACAATGCATAGGTTGACTGTCACAATTACTTTCTTTAGAAAGAAAAACTGCTGTAAAAAACCATGAATGCAACCACATTCAAAATAATAAATTTAAATTTAATAGATTACATTATAGTTAGGAGTAAGAATACAAAAGAAATTCACATTATATGAACACTTACTAGCACATACTGTTGGAAAAAACACTGATTAATAAGCTCAAGATTAAAATGATAGTTGCATTAAAAATAGATCTTATTCCAATTATAATCACAAAAAAATTTATATTCATTCTTTAGAAGAATATACATTCGTATTTAATTTCAGCAGCTATTAAAAACTAAAATTGCTAATTTGGACCTTCAGGACTATCATTGAGTAAAAATTAATATTTTATTTATGCTATGGAGAATATTTATTTTAAACTTGGCATTTACTACTACTACTATTATTGTTGTTGTTGTTCTTGTTAGTAGCAGTAGTATTGTTGTTACTATTACTACTATATCCATTTTATCTAATTTAGATTTGGACAAAGTTATTCAACTTAGTGAAGTCAAAACACCTCTTTGTAATCTTAAAATGGAAAGATTATAGATCCTGATAAAATATCCAGAATAGTTTTAAAATATGTTGATAATTTATACAGATCTTTATATATATATAACAAGAATAGCACTTTACTTTAGTGCTATATCTTATAAGTTTGACTAATATATAAACATATATAATAAATATTTATTAAATAATAAGTATAATAATATTCAAGACTAAATAGGTTTATAAGTATTCATTGAAACCAATAAAACTTAGCTAATCCCATAACAATCAACAATCTGTCAAGGCAACTTCCTTCTAACAATAAAGATGGAATCCCACCTTTATTTATTGTCCAATATATTTATATAGACATGAAAGATTACAATTTGGCCATAGATATTGAAATTATTGATAAAAAGAAGTTTAAATAAACCTCCTTAAACAGGTAAATATAACCTGTTCTGAATGCAGACTAATAAATAGTGAATTATAACATTACAAATTACAATTATAATTTTCAAATTGCACCCAAAGTATTACTTAAATAATAAGTAATATTTACTAAGACTGTACCTTAGGAATAAGCGTAATAATAAGTGTAATAATGTTCAAGGCTAAATGGGTTTATAAATAATCATTAAAACCAATCAACACTTAGACAATCTCAATCTCAATAACAACCAACAAAATTTCAATCTCTGTGATCAAGTTGCAATCTTTAGTATCTATATAAATATACTGGTCCATAAATAAAAGTGGGATTCCATCTTTATTGTTAAAAAAGATTGCTTTGACAACAGTTTGACATTGGTTATTATTATTGATACTGGAATTGTCTAAGTGTTGATTGGTTTTAATGATTACTTATAAACTCATTTAATCTTGAGCATTAATACACTTATTATTTAAGTAATACTCTGGGTGAAATTTGAAAATTATAATTGCAGTTGTAATGTTATAATTGACTATTTATTAATCTGCATTCAGAACAGATTATATTTACTTGTTTAAGGAGGTTTATTTAAACTTCTTTGCATTAATACAGTCAAATTGCATTCTTTAGTGTCTATATAATTATATTAGACCGTAAATAAAAGTGATATTCCACCTTTATTGTTAAAAGAGGGTTGCTTTGACATCAGTGTGAGATTATTGATTGCTATTGATATTGGAATTGTCAAAGCATTCACTGATTTTAATGAAAATAAATATTGTTTATTATGTTTTCACATATAGATTTGGTAAATTAATAAAATAACTTTATAAGAAAAAACAATAAGCATAAACTGAATGTTTTAACTACATATAGTATTACAAAACAGGAAGCAGAAAAATATTTTAACTTCATCATCACAAAAAAATTTATCATGATATTGAATATCAGAGCTGTTAAACAATTCAAGAATTAAATGTTAGGAAAGCAATTAGAACATTAATTAATAATTCAAAATATTTGTAGTATATCTATATAATATTTCATACATTTATTTACAAATACAAGCATTGAAACTCAGATATTAAGTAATATGCTGCACATAAAAAAAAAAACTTCGGAATTGTAAACTATAATCCAATATCTTATTTCACAAAGAGTTCAGTTGACCCTTATACTTTAATGCCTGATTTAATACTGCAACCTCTTTTTCAAAATCCACAGATTTAATAATCCATGGATTAAAAATAAATAAATAAATTAGAAATTCACAAATTTTAAATGTAATTACCTATAGAATATTGCAGCAGCCATGTTGTCTCATTATTGTAATTGTAACTGTTTGAACTCATATATCAAAGCAATGAATTAGAAAAATAAAATTCATTTTAAAATGGCAATAAAATAAAAATTTAATGAAACTTAATTTAAAAATCCAATTATTTTATTGTTAAAATGAAAATATATTTAATGGATAGTTGTTGTTGTTGTTGTTGTTTTTTGGGGGGGTGTACTAGTGCTACATATGCTCTTAAAATTACTATATATATACACAGTATGTGATGAATAGTCAATATATTGAAAATGCATAAATTTCAATTCAAATGATATAAACAGAAAGACTTCTCTGCATAAAAAAAATGTTAAGTCTATATAAAGACTTTAGCAAGGAGTCTCCTAAAAAGGTAATACTAAGTCATTTGCTGCGTGTAATGAATAGTTGCATATATTCAGAAATCAATATGAACTTAGAACATCAAATACATTTTACACTATCGTTTTTTTTATAACTGCATTGTTTTATTTGTTTGTGTGTTAATTATTTTTTACTGATATTTATTGTGTATAATTTTTACATTAAATTGTATAAAATCTTGGAACCACATGGGCATGCATATGATAGACCTTCTTTATGAAGTTACAGCTTTTTATTATATTATATAAATTTGATGTTATATACAGAGCTCACAAAATAAACTCTTAACAAGCTTTGAGAATATCCCCAATCCCATACTGGTTTCTGCTACTGGCATCATCAGTTGCTAGGATATTCAAGCATTAGATTAAAACTACCAGGACAAGCCAAGCACTTTATCTAATGTATAACTATTAAATAGAAAATCTAAAATTTTCAGACATCCATATGTCTTCCAATCCAGCTATCTAACTTAAATAGCCATATGGGATTGAACTAAATTCCGATACACCATATATTAATAGATTTAGCAATATAAAATTGCCAAAGCCTTAATAGCAAAAAATAAATTAGGTCATGTGACATCTGAATTGATATTTTTGTAATTATATAAATTTGAATATATTTTATTATATATATGCAGCAATAATAGGGAAAAGGCTATATTATACTATCAGCCATGTTTCCCTTTGTTTCACTGAATCACAAACTGAGATTAGTAGTAATTATTCTTTAATGGACTTCATCACTTTCACAAAATCAAATTCATTACTAAATAAACTAATGGTAAAGAAAGATTGTTGTGTAACCATTCAAAAATTTTTGTTTATCAATCAGAATCATATTTGTATAAATTATGTAAGATCTGAAGTTTATAAAGGTGCCATATGGGAATCTTAAGAATATTATGAATGCTTATTTTGAAAGAAATTTAATATTAAATGGATGTTAGTGATATTAGTTAATTTTACATAAGAGAAAGCTGTACATAATTATTGGAAATCAAAATTTATTATATATAAGCAACAACAGCCTTGAGATTAGTGATAGGTTAAACAGACTAGCATGATGAGTTAAAAAAAATTAATAGAAGATAGCAAATGAAGATATTTTAGGTATGTACTTTGCAAAATGCTACTGAACAGACATATCAACATTTCAAAATTGTGGAGAAAATATTAATTCAAAAATAAAAAACATTTAAATGGCTATATAAGAAAGAGGAAATGCAGATAAGTAAAATGGAAAAAAATGGAAGCATGGAGTATGAAATTAGCATATAAAATAAAAATCATATTATGATTTTATATATATATATAGAAAGAGGCTGAAAAAAGTTTAATTATATTTTGACTAACAGAAAACATGCGTTTTAAATATGTAATGTTCTTAATGATTATAAATAAAAAGATGTAAGATAGGTACTAAAACAAATTTAATTTAACAAAATCTATTGAAAAAGACAATAATAACAATTGATATTCATAAACTTTAGAAACATTACAATAAATTCATGTTAAAGCTGGAAAATGTCTTTGAAAATGATTCAGTATTGAATGAAATCAATAAAAACATACCAGAAACTTTACTAATAGCAGATATACAGATAGCAGAAATAAAAAAGCAGCAAGGCAAATCAGTGTCCTCATATACTTGAAAAAATAAACATTAAAATAATTTTCAATTATCCTTTACAAAAATTTATTATATATATAATTCTGTAAAATGGAATGAGAAAAGACTAATTATAGACTAATGAAATATAAAATGGGTAAAAGGAAACTGGTATAAATGAAAGTTATTTCAGCTAAAAAATATGGCAGTAATAACTCAAAAAAAATATTACACACAAGGAATTTGATACAACCATCAAAGTATACAAACTAATCCATATTAAAAACAATAGCATAGATGGAAATGCTACATTTTGTAAATAAATAGGTAATAAGAACAATTAAATCTATAAAGAATGATTAAAATCTGAATATTAATGATAACGATATAGTAGATGGCTAAAAGAAGTCAAAAGTAATGTTATTATTTTAAAAAAATGGGATGGATGGGATGGAATTATTAATTTTTTATCATTTATATATTGACTATATGGTTTAGTGAAGTGCTAGATGGGTGAACTCTGTAGCGCAAGATTCATGAATCATAACCCAACTCTCAAACTCATATAAACCCGCGAGCATTATATATAAATATACTTTTATTTATTAAGATTATATATTTTATCATAATCATCAGCATCAATATTCTTAAACATTATTGTTGTATAGCATAATGATCTCTGTAACTTTATTTCAATACTTCCACATAAGCTCTAACAAACTTTTATAGCTATATCTATTCAGCTTATACTGGATTTTCTTTTTAGGATTCTCAAATTATCATGATATACAGTTATTCTTTTTAATATTACATATAATTATTGCTTCTGTTTTATTAAATATTTATTAGAATTTGATATACCTTATGTCTATGTCAAGACATTCTATAGCTTTAATTACTACAGATATTCTATTAAAGTTAACTGCCTATTCGTAATCTACAAATATAAGGTAAAATGATAACTCACACTTCTTGGTCTTTTTATAACTTAACTTAAACTCGATATAGTTACAATGCTACAATCATTTTTACATCCAGCTAAATGTTACTAAAAATTAAACTAGCCTGGAGTGTAATCATAAGTATATTTTTCTTATTAAACTATTTGTAAGTCCCTTAAATATACTCTCCCCCTTAAGAGTTTATTAATTATAGATAACTGAAAAGATTGAATGGGATAAAGTAAAGTATATATATATTCTCGTCAGTAGCATATACGCATTTTTCATGCTACAGAAGAGTTGGCTCTTTTGATCAGGCTGATAAACTAGTGTTCAAGTAATATATGGAATTTCATTTATAGTATACTTTGGCTTGGTGGATGTGAAATTTATTAAGTTATTGTTTTGCTGTTTTTGATATATATAAGATGGAACCATGGTGAGTCCAGCCCATCTTCTTCTCTTAGTGTGTGCAGTAGCTAAGACTGAGTGCCAGATTAGCATGCAATCAGCCCACCTCTTATGAACCAAATCAAGGTTCTCTTTTAGCAGCAGGATGATTGGTCATTGGGTAAACCGGTGTTGGTCACGAAAACCCGAAAATCTATTCATCCATCCACAGAGCCACTTTACTATTATATTTACTTGTGTGTAGCATATTAGTAAAATCTTTATAGCCAACTCTACCTCCTTAATATGCAATCTTCGGCATTGAACTGAAGCATTCTTGAAAACCCGTTCAATCTAAAGCTATCTGGGATGCTTTATACGCCCATATTTAATATATAAATTTGTCATAATCAGATGTATTATTAAACTTCATTCCAGACCTGGTTTGATTACATATATAATAGCCACTCAAATTGATTATAAAATGTAATAATTAATAAGTAGAATGTAGTGATTTATTATATAGCATAATATTTAGCTTCATTAAATTTGAGCCACAAATTTATTTAACCCAAATATCAATTATTGTTTGTACAATTGCCTAGAGTAATGTTGTTTAATAAATAAAATGCCTGTGTGCATTATCAAAATATATATGAAATTGTCAATAAATATATTTCTAATTCATCATATATCAGTTTCTGTCTCATTAAATCAATCCAATTCATTAATTGATCATAGCTATTCATTAGTAAAGCCCTATTAATTAAATATATTAGATTTTATCATAGGAATGTCTCTAGTATTTAAGTTGTTTATATATATGTTTAAGTCCATGAGTCTCATTGTCTTCTCCGCTCTGCTAGTGGGCCGGATTTAAAATTAATTTTTGTGTGCCATCATTGTTATGTTATCCATTAGGTGTTTGATCTGGGGCTTAGAGAGTGGGTTCATGTTAAGGATAATGCATGCAGGCATTTTATTTATTAAACAACCTTACTCTAGGCAATTGTACAAACAATAATTGATATTTGGGTTAAATAAATTTGTGGCTCAAATTTAATGAAATTAAATATTATGCTATATAATAAATCACTACATTCCACTTATTAGTTATTACGTTTCATAATCAATTTGAGTGGCTATTATACACGTAATCAAACCAAGTCTGGAGTGAAGCTTAATAATACATCTGATTATGACAAATTTATATATTAAATATGGGCGTATAAAGCATCCCAGATAGCTTTAGATTGAACGGGTTTTCAAGAATGCTTCGGTTCAGTGCCGAAGACTGCATATTAAGGAGGAAGAGTTGGCTATAAAGATTTTACTAATATGCTATGCACAAGTAAATATAATAGTAAAGTGGTTCTGCGGATGGATGAATAGATTTTCGGGTTTTCGTGACCAACACTGTTTTACCCAATGACCGATCGTCCTGCTGCTAAAAGAAAACCTTGATTTGGTTCATAAGAGGCGAGGGGCTTACACGCTAATCTGGCCCTTTGCTCACTCTTAGCTACTGCACACCCTAAGAGAAGAAGATGGGCTGGACTCACCGTGGCTCCATCTTATATATATCAAAAACAGCAAAACGATAACTATTAATAAATTTCACATCCGCCAAGCGGAAGTATATTATAAATGAAATTCCATATATTACGTGAACACTAGTTTATCAGCCTGATCAAAAGAGCCAACTCTTCTGTAGCATGAAAAATGCATATATATATACTTTACTTTGTCCCGTTCAATCTCTTCAGTTATCTATAATTAATAAACTCTTAAGGGGGAAAATATATTTAAGGGACTTACAAATAGTTTAATAAGAAAAATATACTTATGATTACACTCCAGGCTAGTTTAATTTTTAGTAACATTTAGCTGGATGTAAACATGATTGTAGCATTGTAACTATATCGAGTTTAAGTTAAGTTATAAAAAGACCAAGAAGTGTGAATTATCATTTTACCTTACATTTGTAGATTACGAATAGGCAGTTAACTTTAATAGAATGTCTGTAATAATCAAAGCTATAGAACGTCTTGACATAGACATAAGATATATCAAATTCTAATAAATATGTAATAAAACAGAAGGAATAATTATATGCAATATTAAAAAGAATAACTGTATTTCATGATAATTTGAGAATCCTAAAAGAAAATCCAGTATAAGTTGAATAGATACAGCTATAAAAGTTTGTTAGAACTTATGTGGAAGTATTGAAATAAAGTTACAGAGATCATTATGCTATACAACGATAATGTTTAAAAATATTGATGACGATGATTATGATAAAATATATAAAGTACATCATTATCGGTAAAAACCCACTTACATAAAATAAAATCTCCCCGCTTTATTCATTTATAGTGACTCATTATTTTAATTCCAGATTGCAAATTGAATTTGATTATTTATTTATTAAGGTTTTTTTTTTTTAAAAAAAAAAAAGAATCCGTGGGCATGCAAAAAATAAATTTGTTTTATTCTGTGAGAAAAAAAAGGTGGTTAAGCTTGGAGAATTTTTATTTTCGATTTTTTTAAATATATATATAAACGGTATTGAAATTACTACAAACGGTTATTTAAATCAAATTTAAAATAGAAATTATTCCGTTGCATAATCATTTTCAAATTATGCAACTGCATAATCATATACTTATACATATGATGTGGGAAAGTAACCGACTTAAGAATACCATAGCTTTTTTAAAAAGCTATTAATAAGCAAGTTTGTGTGAATAGTCAATTTCTCAAGTGCATATAAGCGGGGGAGGGGGGGGTTGTAACAATAATGTTTACTAATATTTTGATTTTTTACATATCTATTTTGTAAGACAATGTTAGCTTAGTTTTGCATGTTAGCGATTTCAATCAAAAGTCCTCAGTACTACAATAAACAATTACCACCAGAAAAAATTAAGATGCTGATAAAACAATTTTTTTTAAATTCCCTGTGCAGATTTATAGAAGGAAAAAATTCAGAAATTTCATATTGAGTGTTCTCGTGTGTGGTATTTTTTATATAGAGGGGAGGGGATTTAAATTTATAAACTCACAAAATGAAAAGATTTTAGGCATTGTGACTTCTAATGTTAGAAAAAAAGATGTGCCTAAAAGAAAGCCTTATCTATATAAAAGATATCATCAATATGAAATTAATAAGTTCTGTCATTTTTAAATTAATTAGGAATTGTTCACAGTTTTTTTTTTTTTTAAATGTTAGATAATTTTTAATAATACCAATAAAAGATTATGAATTTAAAAGACTCAATACATGTATGAGATTTTTGAGCCCTCAAAGCAAGAAAACAATAACTATGTAAAACGTACTCAAATAGAAATGAGATATGGATTTCAGCTTCCTTACATTAAAAACCATGCAAGAAACAGAAAATGTCAAGTGTTGGTGTCCGAGTCGTTAGCACAGCTGCCTTACAAGCAGTTGTCCCGGGGTTCGCTTCCCAGCCTACGTTTTGACACTTAAAAAAAAAATACAAGAACCAGAAAATATTATATCATTTTCAACTATTATCATTTTACTGCAAGAGAAAGATTTCTCCTAATTTTATACAATTTTTTCTCTTCACGGTTTCTTTCTCTTTTCCATATCATATCAACAAATTTCTTTATTTCATTCTTCTTTTTCACATAGGACTATTACAAACTTTTAGTATCCAGTTTGTCTTCAGTTTTATATCTATTATTATTTCTTCTAGGAATATGTCCAACCCAGCTCCATTTCAACCTCTTAATTCTTCCAATGTCATCAATGATACTTGTTTGCTCTCTCATCCAAGTATTTCGTTTTCAATCCCTTCTTGTAGCTCCTAATATGCATTTCTCCATAATCTCCAAATCATACAAAGATTCATAAGTAAAAATCAGTAAACACATTTAATAAAAACCTTCTCAAATCCTATGATTGATTCTGTTATGTTTTCATCTTGCAGTTGTTAACTTTTGTTTTTGTGATTATCAATCTTTATTTACTTCTTCTAAAAAAATCACATTATTTTTTTATTATTTATCTTTAATCCTACATGTTTTCATCTAATAATTTTTGCACATTTCTTGAAACTCCAAAGCATTGTTTCAAAAACAACTATATCCTCTGAAAGTCTAGATGGATTAAATAATCTCCATTTATTTTTATGCCTTTAGCTTTTTATTTTAATTTGCAAAATACTTTTGTATAAAATTGCTATAAAATTTTCTGGAGATATGGAATCCTTCTGCCTTACAATTTTGTAAATTTTAATATTTTTTAATATAAACATTGCTGTTGCACTTTGTTAAATACTTTTCAGAATATGACAATATCCTGGGTCTATATCTTGATATTTCAAAGCTTTAATCATTGTAAAAATACTTATAGAATCAAATAAACCCAAAGCATAATGGCATTTCATATTTATTTGTATTTTCTATAGTTTCATTCAATACTTGAATGTGATCTATTGTAATAAACCCATTTTTAAATCTCTCTCTCTCTCTCTCTCTCGCTCTCGCTCTCTCTCTCTTTTGATTGGTTGGTTTGAATTCAAAACTTACTGTAGACAAGTTGCAATTATTTTGTAAATAATTTGTATAAAACTGATAGAAGACTGATAGATTTGTAATTTCTTATCCATTTTTTTTTTAAATATCATAATTTTGTTAATGCATTCTTTCAATCATCTAATTACATCTTTATCGTTTAGTTATTTAGAATATAGTTTTGCCTACAGCTGTTTTTATATATTTCTTTATCTGCTTTTTTAAAGATATGATAACAATTCTACAATTTTCTGGAATAAGTGATAAATATTATATATAATAGTTAATATTAAAAAATAATTCACAGTTGAACATCAATACTTAAATTAATCATCGAATTTCTCCTAATATTTTTACAATTTCATTGCTAATAATTTTTCACCCAAGTTTGTTTACATCTAGAATATTATTTAGGAATGTATGAGAAAATATTCTTTTGACAAAAAATAAGTAATTCAAATGTATTTATTTATATTTTTCAAAAATCAACTGCAAATCAAAATTTATACTGACTTCTCCCTCCCTCCCTCTCTTATAGTATTTTGTTTTAAATTAGCCATTGACCAATTTTCAATTAAATCATTTACTGTTACCATTGAATCAATAATAAGCTGCATTGTCATTAAATATAATTATAGTCAATTGGAGATCATTTGCATATAGTCTCTATTTATAAGCATCCTATACCTATACATAAATCCATCACTGCTGAGTAAAGAGATCTCTGCAAAGCATTCGTAAAAATAAAAAAAGTAGTGAAAAAAAAGTAGTAAAAAAAAGTTACACATTAGGCTTTCCAGCTGTTAAACGGAAATAATTTAAGATTTCCAAGCCTTGTTTTAACTCCTATATTTAAATAATTGGAAGAATTCATGAACTAACTAATAATAGTATGGTTGTGTTTATTGGCTATGAGCAAATATAAATGGTAATTTTACTTATTATTTAGCCTAAGTTTGAACCCATGTTATGAACATAAAAGATGAATTGCTAACCATTATGTCATAATACCAAATGTGTAGTAAAAACTATCAGTTTAATCTAATTTGGCAATAAAGCATATAAAAATACTAAACTAAGATTGCAGGAAAATTCAAACGGTAATAATCAACTATTTTTAATTTTTTTTGTATAAAATTCTCTTCAACAATAATAATAATATAAAAAGCTACCAGAACTACTTTTAAATTACCGTTTCTATAAAATAAATCCCTCCCCCCGGCTCAAAAAAGACAGTAGTTTTTATTTTTTTCCCAAAAATTATTTTTTACTTTTACAATCCTTTCATAATTATCAGTTTGTATTTTGATTTTCAGATAAAATTGTTATGAAGTCATTTGTTTAATCGCTTTAACTAACCGAGAAAAAAAAATCTTTCAAGGCTTTTATTTCCATTACGTTACTAAGTAATATCTTAGTTTACGATAAATATCACGACTCATTATAATTATTTTTCCTCAAGGTTTTGTAAATAAATATTTCATAATATTTATGAATTGTTAATACAAATTAATATAGAGTACATTTATCTAATGTTAAATGAATTACACAGTATTTTGCACAATGTTTTGACAATCAATTCTTTAGATCACATATAATTTTAATAATTGGCTTTATCGATCCATGGGAAAATAAACCTATTGAATGACAGTAACGATGACTTTAATTATTAATTAAATTTCAAAACAGAATTTAAAATTGAAATAGCTATCAGTATCAAATACAACTTAATGAACGTAATAAATTCAAAAATTTAGATAATGGCAATAATTTATTTAAAATATTAAAATTTGCATTGTAATTATTGAATATTTATTTGTAATTAATGAAAATAAAGCATAACATAAATAATATTTTATCAATTATAAATTTGCTTCATTTTGATTCTATTTCAAACAGTTTTGATTGCTAAAAGTTTATAAAATTATAACTCATTGGACTTAATCAAACTATATTTTTGTTTGGATCTTTTCAATAAAATGCTTCTACAAAAATAACTAATAGTCAAGTGTTGTTAGCCGAGAGGTCATCGCAGCCGCTTGCAAGCAAGTAGTTGGTTGCAGACGGTTGTGGGTTCGCGTCCTGGCCGATGCTATGACATAGAAAAAAAAAAAAAACTAATAAAACATAAGTTTGTGTTTTTTTAATCTTATGTACATTTAAATAAATAATTGCATTATCAGTTATGTAGTCTGTGTTGTTTAAGCATCCATAAAGTAGGTTTAGCAACAATATTTCCATTCTCTTAATTAAGAAGAGATTTATTTACTCTAAATATTGAAATAGTGTGATAAATTGTCTTTAATGAATAATAACCATTGGCACACTATGATATTATGGATATTATGTGTTATACTTTAGCTGTAATACAACTCTTTACCTAATGACTTCAATCTGTTGTTAAGTAGACAACATTTAAAAAAACTTTTATTTATAAACAAGGCGATCATAAATAAAATGAAATAAACAAAGAAAACAATTTCTACTATTAATAATGTAATGAACACAATTTAAATTTTGAACATCAATATAGACATTCTTAATCCTAATAATTCAAGAATTTGGGCTTGCATCATTATAATCAGAGAATGAAAAAGAATATGATGTTCCATATATAACAAAAAATAATTTAACTGATTAAAAGAAATTTTTAATTTAGCCAACAGAAAATTTTAGCATTTACTTTCTAAACTATCTTTAGTACTTTTTATTCTCAAGTTTTTTTTTTTTTTTTCATATGACATAGCATCGGTCGGGTCGCGAACCCACACCCGTCTGCAACCAACTACTTGCTTGCAAAGCGGGTGTGGGTTCACTTGACTATTTTCAAGTTATTTTTATAAATGATGGTGTTGATAATTGTCAAAATAAATACTTAATCAAACTATATATTTTAAAAAAAAAGGAAATTATGGAACTCATTCAAAAATTGAACTATTCGTTAAAAAAAAAAAAATAAAGCTATGACTTTAAATAAATGTAACTGCAGTTAATAATTTAGAAAAATGCAATAGAAATATATGTATAACAAATATAATCTAAAATATTAACTACCAATGAAAAAGTATTAGTGCTGGAATATAGTATTCTATTATTTATGTTGATGTTGTGATGTGATGCACTATGGTTTTTCCTTTTTCAAAGTCGGGAATTTCTCAATTGCTATGTTCAGAGCCCACCTTATTTTCTCTTTTCATTCACCACTCTAAGTTGTTCCCATATTTTTATCTATCCTGCTCCATCTCATTTCCACAACATAATCTTTGTCAACTCTACGGTCTTTATATCTAAATCTCCTAAACCAAAAACCCACTTTCTGTATAATCACTTTGTTTGTATTTATTCTTTATTATTTATACCCCTTCTGCTTGTAGGCATTTAAATTCAATTAACAGATGCCTAATATTTTTTATGTCCCCTTACATAATTTGCAGACTAAATCACCCAGTTTTCCACATATGTGTATATTCCTTTGTTGCTAACAATCTTGTTTGAGCCTTAAACAGTAAAATATTTTCCTTGTTATTATCATAAATTAACCTGCATTCAATATTCTTTTTACGTATATATATATATTAATTTTTTTTATAGTCCATACTAGTTCTCCATCTCTTCAACTGCTATTTTTTAATTAATGTATTTATTCTTCTATCTCATTCCTTGCCACTATAACATTCAACAATTCTCCTAAGATAATTATCCTATCTTTTGTATAAGTATACTGACTTAAAGTCTTTATACGATATAGAACACTAAAATGCCCTCTGTTTAATAAAATGTGAAATTAGACATCAGTTATTAAATAATGGTCAATTCTGAAAATGTAACTAATAATAACACAAGGAAAAAATACTAAAATCATTAGTTTCAGAAATTCTTCTTTTCAGATGTCATACTCACTTTATATAATATATATATAATTTAAAAAGTAATATTTAAATACAAATATATTGTCTATACTGAACTTAATGTAATTAGAAGAGATTTGAACTTAGACTTTCAAGCTCCTTACATCTATCCACTCCATCTTATACATTTGATACACATGACTAAATATATGTGAAAAAGATAAATGATCTCCAATATTTTGTACTAAAACAGCACTCATCAATTGGTCCAGATCATCATCTTCCACACCCATATATAATCAGTGCTTCATTTATATTAAGATTATATATATATGAAAGATGATGATCTAGACCAACTGATGAGTTCTGGTTCAGCACAAAATATGTATATTAGAGATCATTTATCTTTTTCATATGTATGGGTCATGTGTATCAGTTGTATATGACAGTGTGAATAAATGTAGGGAGCTTGAAAGTCTGAGTTCAAATCCATTTTAATTACCTTAAGTTTAGTATAGACAATATAATTGTATTTAAATATTACCCATTTAGCCTATATTCTGCCCATCCCTCTTCTGCGTATTTAATTGGACGTATTAAGCTTCTATACATGAGGAATCACAGAGACTTAAAGTTAACATAATTATGATAATAATATTGACATCAATAAGGGATTTGTGTGTTCGATCATCAGATTTTTAATGATATGAATAGCTGAAGAGTTGGAGTGTGGAAACTATTGAAATCTCTTCATTAAAGTTTGAAGATTTGCTATTTTATGATAAACTGAGCACTGATTATATGTATGTATGGGAGATGATGATTTGAACCAACTGATGAGTGCTGGTTCGAAAAATATATTGGAGATCATTTATCTTTTTTACATGTATGTGGTCATGGGTATTAATTGCATTAGATGGAGTGGATAAATGTAGGGAGCTTGAAAGTCTGAGTTCAAATCTTTTCTAATTGATTTAAAAAGTAGTAGAATATTATTTATGTAAGCATTAAAAAAAGAAACACCACATAATTCTCCAGCTTACACTATACTTTTCAACAGCAAATTGATTAATAGATTTAAGATAATAGTGCTTATTAAATCCCTATCCAATGCCAATGTATTAGTATTGTCAAACTAATTTCAGGCTTGTTGTTTTCTTAAGTGTGAAGAGTTACCTGAATTTTTTTAATCTAATGCACCTTTCATTTTTATCAATCTTCTCATTTTTTTTACACTATCAACTAACAACCTGAAATTCAAAAGCAACTTAATGTTTTGAATATAGCCAACTTGTTGCACAATTATATAGATCGAACATGTAATCAGTATTTTTATATTTTGATACCCTCAGGTTCTTACTAAGTAAATAAAGCACTATCCTTTGGTCGAAAATAGAAATTTAATAAGTGCTTCTATTTTGAATCTATTGATTATTTAAGAATACAGTAAATGACAGATCTATGATAATATTAATTTAAATTTACTCCTAAAATTAGTATATAAACTAGTCACATGTGATGTTATTAGATTTATACTAATCCTAACTAAAGAATAGAGATATCTCAGTTATTAATAAAAGTTAGGATAACAAAATACCTAGATTACTGACTGTTATCAGATCTATGTAACTATATGAATAAATTGTCTTAAATTCAAAACTTTTAAGATATTTTTTAATTTCAGGCTAGAAGTTTGATACTATAAAAGATGAGTAAAATATGACTGATGGATGAAAATTGTATTAGATTCAAAAAATTCAGATGCACTAGATTTAGGTCCAAAACTCCTCATTGAAGAAGGCCATAAACCAAAAATTAATATGCAGGTATAAATAGGATGGTGTTGAATAAGGATTTAATGAATACTGCCATCTTTCATCTAATGCTTATTCGAGTAATAGTATGTGGCAGAACTCATAGTATATATTTAAAATACTTAAATTATTACTTCACTAACTATTATAAACAAATATATACATGTGCTGTATGCATAGATAATGAAGCTAGAAAATATATGTTTAAAAGTGAAATTTTATTAAAATATAAAACTCTACACAAATATAACTAAAACCAAGCAGGAAGACAATTCCATCTTCTGTAAACATGAAAGAGCATCAGGCCATAAATTTGAACCCACCTCTGCCAGCGTCATGTGCTCCGAAAGACAATATGCCTGACACAAGATTAGAGAGGCATTTCATATAGCTAGTGATCCCAGGTCCATCAATAGAAGAAAAGCATGCTTTGCACTCTCAGAAATGGCAGTTATAATTCATTTGCATCAATTTGCATAAATTTCCATTTCTACAACGCAGTTATAACAACAGCAGCTATGAGTATGAGAGCAAGTAGTCTCTTGAAAGCGCTAAGCTCTATAATTTAATAGTTTTATATTTTAGTACAATTTCGCTTTTAAACATATATTTTCCTAGTTTTATTATCTGTGCATACAACGCATATATAAAGTATATATTTAAGTAAATCAGTTATCAATTATTTTACTTAAAAGATAAATGTTATACATTCATTTATTAAATGTGATGCTCTTTATTATAAATGAATTCATATATAAATAAATTTTGAAATAGATAGGAATTTAATTATTATCATTTTTCATATAAGCCAATCAGAAATATTTATACATAGTAAATAGCAATTAATAAATGAGTGTATAACATCTTTCATATTGCTGAATAAATTAATTGGTATTTTCTAGTTTTTGAATTGTAGATAATCATTTACTTAATAATTTATATTTAATACATCAAAAAGAAACTGATATGAATAAGTTCTGTCATTAATTATGCTCATAGAAAAGAACTTTTAATACAAAGACTAATTTTATCATCATCACCATAATCTCAGTTATTCAACAAAGTTTTAAATTTAAGATATTATAAATAATAATCACAATAAGTACAACCTTTTACAGAATTAATTACTTACTTCTTCTATTCATTAGTAATCGATTAGAATAGTAGATCTGGTGATAATACCTAATCATATAAAAAAACAAATTTTTCATGAATAAAAATTTATTATTTATTAAGAATAATAAAAGTTTGGAAGACTACACTATTCATAATTCTATAAACAACAACGAATTTATTGTAATTTTCTGTGAAAGAAAATATTCAAACATGAGCTTATATCATAATTAGTAAAATATGACTTTGGTTTTGTAATTTTATTTTAAATTTCAAACAATTTCTGGAAGCAGATTTTTTGGAAGATTGATTGTAGTTATTTGGGTATGTGACCCAAATACTTGGAATAACGTTCTTAATATTTGCATAACCTATTGTTGAAGATTTTTCCTGTGCTTAGAAAAAAATTGCTTCTACTAAATAACCAAATCATTATCAAGAATAGCTACTTGTAAATAAATATGAATATTCTAATTCCAGCAAAAAAAAAAAAAATCATGAAAGAAAAAAAAAGAATAACAAAAAGTTAAAGATGAATTTTAAAATGATAATATAAACCAATTTGTGAACTATGATGTTTTCACATATCACATGCTGTAATCTTTAAATTATTTATTTTATATCTTACAATGCTGTCTTTTAATTACTTGTGAAATAAACTTTCTTTTTTAAAGGAATTAAAAAATTTATAAAAATGTAACGCTCCATTACATTCTATATTTTCTCAATAAAAACATACATTATTGCATATGTTTAAAATGTCTATAAGATAACTTTTATAATGCGAGGAGATCTGCGTTTTCTTCAAAATTATCTACAAGTTCATTATACAATACTTTTTTAGAAAACAAATTACCCTTTAAACATTGTACATGCTCATACATATACATATATAACTATAGGGGATTTGAACCCAGATTTTCAAGCTCTATTCATCTATTCAATCTATCTCATACAACTGATACACATAACCATGTGTATCACTTGTATAAAATAGAGTGAACAGCTGAAGAGAGTTTGAATGTCTGGGTTCAAATCTCCTATAATTACATCTACACTCCAGTGATATAAAATATACTTGTATTTAAATATTATACATATATAATACCAAACATCCTCCCAAACATTAAGGCTTTCAGCAATGCTTTCTATGAATAAATATAAAGTCTGAATTTTAAGTAGCACAATCACCAGCACCAAAAGGGCATTAAGCCAAATGGAAAATTGATAAAAGAATAAAACACCTCGCCAAACATACTAACGTACATATGCATAGTTATTATATGCACACAAGTGGATACAATGTTAATGAGCAATAAAATTAAATAAAAATATACAGATCAATTACAATTATAAAAATCATGAATATATATAAAATTCTGACAAGGTTAGAAATTTAAATAGATATCAATGATGAGATTATTATAAAACAAGAGGGCTTAAGACAATTAGCAATATATTAATCTTTAAAATAACATTAGAGGATTTTAAAATGTTAGAAATGTGAAAATATATAGAGGAACTTTTTAATTTTAACCTCTGAGCATCAAATAAGGAATTATTTCATTGTGTCAAACTATCACATATCATTATTTTACAAATTTATCTCAAATTAATGATTCCTTACTAGTTTAGTGCATTATCATTTTGTTCAAAGATAAAAATCAAATTTGAATAACAGCACCAAACATATAAATACTAATTTTAACCTAGAATAATAAAACATATAAATACTGTATTTATTTTTTCTTTATATAAATATTAACTTTAGTTAAATATTAAATATTCTCTATTCTTGCATTAATTTATCTGTGTTTCAAAATATATACAATTATTAAGTGCTATTTAATTATTAGTCTTATCACAATTTGCACTTTAGTACAGTGGTGAATCAGAGATTTAAAGTTTCTAAATGAAATCTCTACCTTTCTATGACAGTTCTCACTATCAGAAGACCCCTAAGTAACTAACTATAATTAATGGTAGTATCCTTTGCTTCCTGATATACATCTAAGAGTCATCACAAAAATAGAAAAAAAACTTTACATAAAATCACACATTTTAACGTTATCTGAAAAATAATAAAACCAAAGCCAAAGAAGATCGCATAAGATTGATTAAACAAATTTAAACTTATTTTAGACTTGTCTTTAAATAACAGGTTATGATATTAAGAGATAAGAAGTGGCTAAAACAAAGTTTTTATTTTTACATTTCCAAGTTTTCTCACACTAGCAGTTTAGCTTTCTTCTTGACTTTCATGAGATCCATTAAATGACTACTGTTTTTCTTACCACTGGCTATAATTATAATGTTTATTCTTTAACACTTTAGTTTTAAATAAAATCTTTAGTAGTGTTTTCAAATAAGATCCATTTAATTGATTTTATTTTTTTACTCTATACTCTAAGTCAATAGAATACATGAAAAAATAACCAAATAATAAAATTTAATAATTTTAAAATTCTGTTTTACATTCAAGTTTATAGTTATAACATCTTATTGTTTTAATAGCTTTACATATATATATATATGTGTGTGTGTGTGCAATATATTACCTTCAGTTATTTAAATTAATGTATGACCTGGCTAGCATTAGAATCTCATGCCATGGATTAGATTCCTACACTAATTATAATAGTAAAAATGTACCAATCAACCACATTTTCATTCTTCAAATGCACCCATATTCAATTCAGATTTCAATTTATTATATATATTCAGCACAAGCCAGCAAACATTAAAAAAGCAGAGTGTTAGAAGATTGGAATTCCTCATTCATGATTATTCAAGACATTACAATCACTAAGTCATTTTGAAATTGAATTTAGAATAAGAGTTTCAGCTTTTGCAAAAATAGTAAGTTTAGACAAATCTATATAGAAAATTTTCTACTTACTATACAAATGGAAAGGATCTAGAAAAGATAGTCTAAAAATGACCTATCTCGCACAGTCTGATTAGGTTGTCATACCTAGCAGGTCACTCTTTAAGAGATAAAAATAATTATGAAATTGTTAATGGAGATAAAATTATCGCAAAAATAAAGATAAATAGTTTTTTTCTAAATATAAGTATATAGAATATATAAACTTGACTTGGATATAAATTCTTCAAGATCAGAGCAGAAATCAGTACTTACTGCTAAGAAGTTATCAAGATTTAAGATTAATAGGGCTGTTATTAGTGAAACTTGTTTAATACAATAAGTATACAAAATTATTTGGAAGAACAGATCAATCAATGAAAAGAGATTGCATGGTGGTGTTTTTTTTTATAATATTTAATTTAATATTTTTTATTGTTTGAATTTCTAGATATATCAATAAAAGGCTAATAGTATATTAAACTTTGTTTGATTTATGCCATGATATTCAGATACACTTTTTAATACATATGGTCTTGAAAGAAAGAAAGCTTTGATTTCTCACAAATATCATTAGCTCAACACTATTAAAAGATATTTTCACTTTAGGTGTTTTAATGCACACAATGATCAATAAACTTTGGCTAAAAATTGTTGAAAATAATGACATGGGTGCTGTAAATTCAAATGGTCTGTTGTTATTGAAGTTTTACACAAAACCAGGATTGACTATTGGAAACATTCTTGTTTAGACAGAAAAATTCACAAGAAAGTAAATTGGTTGCATCTACACTCAAAGCAATGGCTTCTAAGTCTCCATTGTAGTTGGAAGTCAGAATACAAAAGAAGTTAATATAATACAAACACTTACAAGCATACCACAAAGTTAAAGTGATAATTGCATTAAAAAAATGTCATTTAATTCATATATGTTAGAATCTTGTTGTTGTTTTTCTAAAAGAATTTGCTATTTATATTAAATTTATTGAACGTTAAAATTGCTTCTCTAGATTTACATGACTATCACAATCTGAGACATGGAATTCTTTAAAGGACTGTGCTATGGATATAAGTAGATCTATTGCTGGTTTTATTTTAATAAGCCATGATTGATTCTCTAACAATTATTCTATTATTAGTGATTTGATTAAAAGAAACATGTGGCATTTTCTGATTGGTAGAATAATAAAATAAATATGAATAAAGAAGTCTTAATTTTGAAGGTTGGATTAAAACTTCAAAAAAATACAGTCATTTGTTGATCATATTTATTTTAGATTCTTTTTTAAAAAATACAGTATTGAAAATGACAAATTGATCTGGAAAATAATATTATAGACTTATTAATCAATCATGGCTTTTGCTTATTTGATGCAATGATATGGTTAACAGGTAGAAGAAGTATTTTGATCAATTTTTCAATAATGATAACAAAAACTGCAAATCTTTAGTGATTGATCTATTCTATCTACTAATTCAGATTTGGACAAAGATACCCAGCTTAGTAAAAGTAAGGCAGCTGTTTGTAATTTGAAAAATGAAAAGACTGCAGTATAAAATATCTAGATACATTTCAATATATAATATTGATATGTTAGCTTCAAAAATGATAGAATGAGAAGAAATGTTACTACATGTGAAAAATCTGAGACAAATGAAATAAAAAATAGTATTTCCCAAGGATATGTACTAGCTCAAATTTTATTTTTTATTTTTATAATAGAAATATGTTGAATTGTTTATGAGATGACTTCATGAGGCAGATATCAAGATATAATACAAGTTTGACCATAAAATTTTAAATTTGAATCAATTAAAAACAAAAAAAATAATATTTTGCTATCCTTTCTAATTCAAAAATGATTGACATAATGTATAATGCACCATATAAAAAGTTTTGGTTTAATAATGTTCAAAATACTGAAGTACACTTATCAGCCAGTGATGAAAAAATCTTTTTAGTTGGATGAAAATGAAAACTACATCAAATATCTTGATAGCTTCATGAGTAGAAAGACAAAATTAGATGTTGAGATATAATATAAAATTTAGTGTGTTGTTTCTGTTTTTAAAAAGTAAAAAAAAAAAAAATCTAATCATAGTAATCTAACTACTGCAAGTAAATTACTTTTATATAGAACTTTTATTTTGCCCAATTTATTGTATGCAGTTGAGACTTAGACCTCTCATTAAAAATCTTTGTTTTCTTTTAAATTATGATGACAAGATTATAAAACCAATCTGTATATTCTTCAGCTTACTAGTTGTAATAGTACTGAGTTTATTATTGTAAAATCACATTTTCATTGGCTTGAACCTGTAAAATGAATGAACAATGGAAGACTTCCTAAATGGGGTTTTCATGGTAAACTTGAATATGATATTTATGGGAAAGATAAACTCCATCTATATTATACGAATTATCTCAAACATACTTTAACACTAAAGAAAAACAATTTTGACTGCTTTCATTGGAAAAATATAGATTAGAATAGAATATATTAGATAACTGCAATTAGGCATGATGTTGATATCTTACAAACAGAAAAGCTTACTGCAAAAGAAGTTGAAAGCTAACATCACAAATTATCAAACAAACAGAATAATGAATCATTTTATGATCTACATGAGAATGTATTTGTAGTTTACATATTTATTTGTATGGTCATCACAAAACTCATTTAGCATATATTCACCCTCTTTGGAATTAGAATAGCCAAACTCTTTTGTGAATGGCTGACAATAAGGAATGTTACAATTAAAAAATATTACTAGCATCTTTCACACATTTCTTCATCAAATATTAAAAATAAATTTGCCTCATGGAAAATGTATAAAAAGGTATTAAGTATAAGAGACTTAACATTAAATCAATACATAATTTTACTAATTACTCATTTCAAATTAAGATCTCCTTATAAGATATTCAATCAGGAAACTCTTCAACCATCAGAAGAATATGAACAAAAATGAAATTCATAATAGTCATCAAATTTTTTTTCTTTCCAGACTGGTTTTGATCTTTCTAGTCATTATTGGAGTTGCATTAATAGGCACTGAACTAACTTATAATTTCAGTGTGTATCTGCTTTAGAATTAAACAGTCTGTGACTTATAAATAATTATAGATAAACACAAAACATAAGTCTCATAGTTAATGACTATTCTATCTATGATACAATGTTAGAATAGAATGACTTAATAAAAAATATAATGAGGCTATCTTATGGTTAAAGTTTCTACAGTTTTCTTTATAAATGATGGTGAACATTTAACTGTTTGTTTGTTCTTAAATAAGATATAAAAAAAAAATTAAGCATAATAAATAATAAATATTAAATCTGTTCAAAAAATATTTAATTTATGATAAATATTAAGTTGTAAATAAATCCAAATATATTTAAACTTTTGTAATTTTCTGAACTATATATGTATTAAGTAAATATTTTTTAATATATGACATGAAAATTATTGTTAATGAAGTAAGTGTTTTGAGTTTAATTCTACCATAATTATTAAACAACATGAAAAATTCACAATACTTTTAATGTCTGAAAAGAGAAATTCTCTTTTGTTAGCAAATTAACACTGTCTTGAGAAAATAAAATAAAGCTAAATTTATTTGATTGTTGTTTATATTTGCAATAAATATTATTTTATTCTTGAAAATCATTAATATCTTATTTATTTCTATATAAAATCTTTTGATTCTAATAAAAGAGAAATCTCTTTTGAAAAGCATAATAATAATTTGATGTTAATGTTGTGAGCTTTTTCTATGTTGTTTAATATTGTAGTTAAAATTAAGACCAAAGCTCTTAATTTATTAGAGTACACTTTATGCCATAAATTTGATTTTATTTATATCTAATTGTTGGTTTGACTTTTATTAAAGTTATTAAAAGTGAATTCAAATTAGTCTGTCTTGAAAAATTCATTTGATTGTTTCTTTGAGTTTGTTATTATATAAGATCTTATAAAAGAGAAACTCCTTTTATATGCAAAATAACAATATTGGCATCAGCATGGGATTTGGGAATTCTATCATCAGATATTCAATGGTATGAATGGTTGAAGAGTTGAAGATTGGAGTAGATTGAAGCCTGTCCATTGAAGTATAAGGATTTACTATCTTAATATAAACCGAGCACTGATTGTATATATGTATGGGAGATGATAATCTGGACCAACTGATGAGTGCTGGTTCAGCACGAAATACGGATATTGGTGATTATTTATCTTTTCTGCGTGTGTGTCAGGAATGTGAGGTAGTGTGGATGTTTGAAGTGGCTTGAAAGTCTGAGTTCAAACCCCCCATATTTATATGCAAAATAATGATTTAGGCACATCAATACTGGGAGATTACTGCAGCGTTTAAGACCAAAGTTTTTAACTTATATATTGTGTGTGGTTTTTCTGATAATTAATGAAATTGAATATAGTTTGTTTTTTCATATGTGTGTCAAAGCGTTGGTCGGGAAGCTAACTCGGGACAACTGCTTGTAAGGCAGCTGTGCTAACCACTCGGCTATCAACGCTTGACAAATTTTAAAAAAGAACAAATTTTAAACAAATAAACCCACCTCCCATTTTTACTTTAAATAGGACTTTTAAATAAATGTCATTCAATGACAGAAGAATAGCAATATATAAAAGAATAAAGTTTTTAATTAATAAATCGATGTGCTCAAAACTTTAAACGGTTGAAATTAACTTCTTGTGTATCATAAAACGGATTTCTCTTGTAGGTCAACATTATTACTAATGACTTTTTTTTCAGACTTTTGTTGCAACATTCTACATGTATAAAATGAGCAGGTGCAAAAAAAAAAAACTCACATACCTACCTTAGTTATTTCTTCTGCCATTTTTCTCTATGTTAAAATTACTCAACTGAAACTTAATTTGTTTATAAAAATGTTCTTTTGTGATGACTTTTTTAAAAAATGAAAGTTTTTAATAATTGTTAATAATATAAAAGTAAACATTGATAAAAAGTATTAATGACATCATTATCATCATCACCACCATCATTATTATTATTAGTTTTTAAAAGGAACTCTATTTAATTTAATGATTGTACAAAATACAAATATGTAACAAGACAAATTAATATGTGCATATATACATAATGAAAACTAACAAAATATTCAAACATAGTCATCATAATAAATATAAAAACAATGTTGTTTACGTAAAAATGAAGCCCAAAAATATTGATCAAATTAGCAGCAATACATTCTTGTATCCTGTACATTATACAATATGTTCTTTCATTCACAATATATTTCAGTCTAATAAAAATAATGAATATTTGTTTTTCCCAATGTCTTTGTGATAAACCTTTTAATATAAACAGTTCTATAAAATCACAATCTTTAGGAAAATTTGTTATTTTTTTTTCACTTCATGTGTTAATTCAATGACGATGTCCATATATAATTATATAATTTTTACATCATGATATTACTGTTCTTTTATCTAATTTCGCTTTTTTTGATAAAGTGTGTCATGTTAGAAGTTTGAGCACTGTCGCATGGTGATGATGAAATTCTTTCATCCCTTAATTTTATTATTTTGATTTTATTCCAGAATGTATTTGGATGCCTTCTTGGGTTTGAATTATGTGTAAATGTGCATCTCATACATTATAATGAGGATAACGAAAATACACTGGCCCTAATGTATGCAAAGTTACCTATAAAAAAAGATTGAAGAAGTGAATTGTACAGTTCTTATTTTTGAAAAATTTGGTAATGGCTATCTGAATGTAATCTAATGTGGGGCATGAAAATAGAATATGTGAGTAGATTTCTGATTTTTTACAGTAAAGCTTGCAAATATCATCTGTGTTAATGCAATTTCTTTTATATCAGAAGAAATGTAAAGTCACTAGTGCTTCTAGGTTTAGTTTAAAAAGAAAGTCATAGTATTTAGGTTCTAGTGACCAGAATTTAAATTTTTTGTTTGTTTGCTGTTTATGTTTTAAAAAAAAGTTTAGTATTGTCATTTGGAGTAGGTCAAGCATTGGTGGCCATGTGGTTAGCATAGCTGCCTTCCAAGCAGCTGGCCCAGGTTTGCTTCCCGGTCAATGCTTTGATATATGAAAAAAAAAAGATTAGTGTGTAAATTTTTCAATACATATATTTATTTCTAGGTAAACAGAATACTAAACTTGTACCCAGTCATAAGTAGTGCTTTGTCTGTAAGTGTAACTTTAAAGATTACATTAAGCTGTGGGAAAAACATTACGCATAATGTTATTAAATTGAATGTTTTTGAATTTGAAATATTTTAAATAAATGTAGCCCCAATCCATTTTGCACTTGAGAATTTTGAATTTGTTTAATTGATATTGTAGACATCTTTTCCCCACAATTGCTTTCTACATGTGGAATCAATTTTTTATGAAAAGGTTTTGCTGTATATAATTATAGAAGTATAATTTATAAAATCATTGTCAACACTAGAAAATTAAACAGTGCCACTTTTGCATGTAGTCACAAGTAGCATTTGGAGAATGAATTGATTATACTCTCAATTTATTCACAAGTTTTCTATGTTGCTTAAGTAAAAAGGAAACTCTACTTATAATCTCTGTTTCCTTTTGAAGTACTCTTTATGATAGTGTCCTGTGTAAATTAACCATGCATTGGATTTTTCCATATTGAAACCATGCTTGTATTTACTATTGTAATTTTGCAGAATTTTTAATAGCTTTGGTATTTGTTTTTTTAATGTTAGAAACAGTGATATATCATCCAAATACACCAGACATGGAATATTTGTTTTTAATCCTGGTATGAATATTACTTCCAAATCATTTTCTATTGTTTTATAGTGTGAATAATAGGGCACTTAGTAGATAACCTTGTGGAATTGAACAGAAAGGAATAAAAGACGGTGAATATTTTCCCTTAAAAGTAATTTATATTTCCCTGCTCGATAGTAAATTTGTAATTAAATAGATTAATAAAATGGGTTCTGATGTTTCTATTAGTTTATTGATTATTAGATCCATTGGTGCCATATCAGATGCTGACTTTATGTCTATCTTAACTACAATTGGACGATATTTTTTATTTGTTCTGACTGAATCTATTGCTGTTTTAAATACAATTGTAGCCTGACCCATTGATGTGCTTTTTTGGAAAACTGAAATTTTGATAACATTCACAGTATTCAAGGTTGGATTTTATCTTTAATCACTAATTCTAATACCTTAATGCCAAGTAGACTCATTGATATTGGTCTAAGATTTGTAAGTGTAGATATGTTTCTTGTTTTTCATGGATGGTACTAGAGATATTGGATCAAGACCTTGTATGTGGTATATTTGTTTTGTTAAAAATTTTGCTAATTTTTTGAAGTATTTTGAGGTAAATTAACTTGGTGATTATACACAAAGCAAGATATATCATATATTCCTAGATGGCAAGCATTTGGCATTGCTGCAAGCTTCTCTACAAATTTTCCAGATGTAAAATGTTTTTTATCTTTTGATTGTTCAAGGGAGATATGTTTGTGATTAAATTTTGACTTTGTAACTTAGTTTTAAACTGTAAAAATAATGGTTATATCATGTTGTTACCTGCAATGATTTCATCATTTATTCTTATTGCTGTTGGAACTAGGTTTGAAGATGCCTGACCTAATGCCCATCTAATATACTGCCTGAACCAAGTATGGGGAGTGATTTAGGTATATTTTCTTTTTTATAGCTGCATATTCTTTGAGAAATTTGCAGTCAGATTGATATGCTTTTTTCATTACCATCATATTTTTGCATCCTTCTACTGTGGTAAAGCTGTGTGTGATTCTCTTAATAAGGTCATCTACAAATATTATGATTTTTTTATTATGAAGATTGATTTCTTGTTATACTGTCTATTATATAAGAAATAATATTTACAAAAAAAAAAAAGACAGATTTATTTCCAGATTTCGAATTTTGAATAATTAGCATGTATATTTCTAAAAGCACATACTCTTTTGTGTTACTGGGCAGAAATACTCTAATGGTTTTACCAGTTGTTATGAGTGGTCTGTGTGTAAAATTATTTTTTAGGTTAATTATGATTGCAGAGTGGTCTGAAAATGATGTGTTTATCAGTGACAGGCTCATCATATGATGCAATGTTGGTGAGTAGAACACAGGTCAAGAAATGATAGATACCTGTCATTATTAAATGAGATAAAGTTCTGTGGTAGAAACCTTTCACCAGTCATAAGTGGAAAAGCAAGTAAGTGGAACCATTTTGTTACAATTTTTTTATATGTATGTTGAAATCCTCAATCAGTATTATGGGATGGGTTGAGGATGCAAATTTAGGTATTTAATGTATAAATTAATATCTGTGTTATTCTATGATCTGGAGGATTATAGATGACTGCAACATTAAATATTAATTACTTATGATATAATGTTACAATTATCATGTGTGCATATGTATATAATTTTAAATGATCTAAATGGACAGTTTTTATTAATTACAATTCCCATCCCTTCTGAAGGTGTAAAGATCGTTCTGGAGAATGCAGTGTATCCTTGACTACTGAGATCTGTTTGTGATCTATTATAAATTTTTGTTTCACATAAACTTATTACATGTGGTCATTTTTTTAATTCATAATTTTTATTCACATAGTTTAAACCTCTAATATTTAATGATTCTATTTTTATTTTCATAACTGTATTTTAATTAATGTATAAAATTAAACTTGTTAATTTTGTTTTCTTGATGCATTTATTGTATTTTGATTCCCTGCTAAATTAATCTGGCTTGATTGTTTATTACTATCTGTGTATCTAATCCCCCATCTCCCTCCATGCGACAATTCTTCAATCACTATTAAATGAGTTTAAACATAACACATTTACCTTTTCAATTGGGGCAGTCTTTTTCTCCATTGTAACTCCTGTATAAGTAACTGTAGAATTTCTGAAAATTGTTTTTACGTTGAGTAGAATTTCTGAAAATTGTTTTTACGTTGTTTTTTTTTTTTTGCTGTCAATAGTCTGAGGCAAATCATCTTGCTTAATTCAGAGTTTTGCACCCCAATTTTTCTCTCACAGTTCTTGTGTGGAAAGCATATTTTGGCTACAGTAGTATTTATTTCTGATAGTTGATATTAATGTTATTAATATATCTTCCAAGGTTTTATTAATGATTACCGTAGACATATAAATGTTGTCATTGGTTTTGATTACTTCTGTATGCTGTTGAGAGGTTTCAATTTCTCCATTGAGTGTGTTTTGTGATGTATTATTATTATTATTATTATTATTATTATTATTATTATTATTATTATTATTATTATTATTATTATTATTATTATTATTATTATTATTATTATTATTATTATTATTATTATTATTATTATTATCATCATCATCATCATTGTTGCTGTTGTTGTTATTGTTATTATTGTTGTTGTTATTATTATTTCATTTTAAAAAACATGTTCCAAGGACATAAAATATTTATTAACTCGAATTAATATAGAGAAATATGATCTCGAAACTGACTTATTTCAACTTGTGCAAATATACCAAATTTAGTTTTGACTAAAGAATGCCTTTTAATAATATAAAATGCTTTCAATATTAAGAATCTAAAATAAATTATGTTGAGAAGAAGATGAGCAATGATAAAATGTCATCCATATAAACAAACATTTTATAAATTTGTTTATGAATAAAATGATATAATAATTATTTCAGACTATGAGAAAATTTCAAATGCTAAAATAAAAAATAACATTATTTCATTAAATGGCTATAATAAAAGAGAAGCCAAATTGAATTTTTTTAGTCTAATAAAGAATCAGATATAATTCCTTGAATCATTTTATAACAAATTCAAACAGCTTATTTTCAGCCTATTACAGAACTTAAAATACAGATTAAAAAACTAATCTAATGATCAATTTTATTGTTACTTAAAAAATAATGAAACTTTAGGTAGTCTGACTCTACTTTTACATTAAAGGTTGTGAATTGACAATAAATTCAAGCTAAACTTCAAAACAATTGTTACTATGGTGGTATGGATAACTAACATATACTCAACTTTGAATAATCTGGTAATCATAAAACAATTACTTTAGACTAATACAGTATTTGCATGGTAACACAAAAATCAATTTATAATTAGTTTTTCTAAATTATAGTTCATTTCCAGTACTTCCTGAACTCAGTAATATTACATATTAACAATTTGATATCAAGGCTTGCAAAGTTAGAAAATGATAGTTAAAACAAATTATTGAACTGTATTCTGTTTGCAAATGAAGAATTGTTAAAGTAATTTTTATTGCATTAAATTATTTGTTCACAATAACAATAATAATAATAATAAAAAATGTCATTGCAAAACTCATATCTAAGAAAAAATTAGGGAAATTAAATGTAAAAAATAAATTTAAAAATTCAAATTAAAGATATTAAAAAATAAACAAACTATAATTTCAAAATCAAAACAATTTATTTATATAACTGGTGCATATTATTTATGTATATACAAACATTGTAAAGGATTCTGAAGAAATTTTAATCAGAATATATATTCTCTAAAAGTTAAGCCTTCTAAGTTTGACATTGTGTACAAACATTGTCATGACATTTTATAATTGATTTTATAAATTAGAAGCTGTTAGGTTTCATAATCCATCTGGCTTTATATTTGGATTTAGAATTACATTTCTTACACCACAATTCATGGTTAGCAGCCAAACAAAAATTTTTGTTAAAACTATGTTTTAAGTAATAAATCTGATTTATTTAATAATCTTTGATATATTTGTTGTGAGGCAACTTGCAAGCAAGTTACAATCCTTACATTTTGCATCAGGATAGTTTATGGCTAAATGTCCACTAATACCACACTGGAAATATTGGGGCTTAATACCTCTAATAAATATCAATAATATTTCTTTCTGGTTGGTTATTTGCATAAGTGTAGTATATGGATTGATGTTATTATGCAGCAACACTCTAAATTCATAGCTATTTCCAAAAATCAGTAGTGCGTCCTTAAAATAAATTGGATGTAAACTTAAAATGTTACCCAAGGGTTCCATTATTTTTTTTTAAATCATTTATCAAATAGTTTAGATATGCATTTTTAAGTATTCCTATGATAATATTTTTCCTATGCTGATTTACTTTAATAAGTGCATAGTTTCCAAGAGTATTGATTTGCTTTTTGAATCTATTTTTTTGTTCTGTATTGTAAAATTGTAAAACAATGTATTGGAAATTTGTGTGATAAGCTATTTATAAAATACTATCTCACATATTGTTTGTGATCAGGACTTTATACAATAGTTCTTTCAGAAATTTATATAGAGAATATGAAGTGTCAGTGACCACTAATATAAGAGACTTATCTGTAAAAAATCATTTAAAGGAGTTAAACAGCCAGTCTTATTGGTATTGTCAAGTTGAACTTATCTGAAATGTTTTGTAGCATTTCTTCAGTCCATGAAATATAAGGGTTTACATTATTTTTAGAAGAAGTGTCCACAAAAAATTCAAGACGTTTAATATCTTTCATAGTAATTTTGTCAAATCTCGGCACAGGATTTTGATTTATTTTCTGTTGATGGTTTATATCTATACCATTATATCTTGAGTTAATGGGACATTTGGTAACATTATCATTAGTCATATTACCATCACCACATCTTTTATTAGATAGGATAGCCATGTTGCTTATTTGATGTAGGCAAATGATTAAACTAATTGTATATATTAAAAATGAAAATTTGAATTAAAATTAAATCACACTATAACTCACCTTATATTTATTTCCTTAGTTGGGAAACATGTAATACAAATAATATTCACTGGAAAATAATGAAAATTAATTTTAGTCTTGCAAGAAAGCAGCTGGAACTTATAAAAAGTGCCACCTAAGCTTATTTCTGTTTTAATTTTATACAATCCAATTCTGTCTTTATTACATGTTAGCTCTTTTCTATAAATAAACTTTATGTCTATAGAATAAGAAAAAAAATGATATTTTTTATTGATTTTAAATCAATGATTATTTATTAGTAATCTTCATTGACACTTTCATAATCAGGGCAGAACTAAAAGGGCATAAACTCAATTATACATAACTGGAAAACAATTTTTTTTATCCCCTAACAGCCACATCCAAAACAGTCTAGTTAATTGCACCAATTTAGCTGCAGAAAGAAATTTGCTATTAACTGAAAAAAGACAAAGAAACCAAGCAGGCCAAATTCCTGGTGTACATTTAATATCTTCTTGTCTTTATAGCTGTTATTATTATATGATTAGTCATATAATATATAAATGTGGATGAGCTGCTCCCTAACACATATCAACCAGTCTAATGAGTTTATTAGCTTTTTACTTCTGAATTTAAGATCAAGAAACATCATGGTATTTCTTCTCCTTTGCCTGACAGCCCTTAATTGAAATATCAGTTGTGTTTCTGCAAAACAGAATGAATGGGTGTGTAAATAATTTTTTTAATAGATAATATTCGCAATCATAACAGGCAAAACTAAATCATGGCTCTTATTCTCAGTAGACTGTAGAGTTATCAGCCAAGCAGCAGTTGGCCGCCAAAGGGGGAAGTGATAAGAATTTCCTGATTGCATGCTCAGACTACCATTTGGTGACAATCTTTATTTAGGTTCTTACAAGCTTAGATCACTCTTAAGTAAAGAAAGATTGCAATAATTGATTAGATAATGGTCTAATATTAGATAAGACATTATTGGACTTAGGAAGTTAAAAGAAAAGATGGAGAGACATTTGATTTAAAAACTGGACATATATTGTACTACAAAGAAATAAATAATGGAAGCACAAATAGAGTAGAATTTATTATAAATAAAAAGTCAAAGAACAACATTGTGGAGGTTTATGGTGTTTTATACATAGTGGCAAAATTAGTTATTCGATTTAATGGTAGATATTAAATGTAGATAATTCAGGTTTATGTCCCAACAATTTCTCTTGTGATGAAGAAGTAAAAGATTTTTATAAGGATGTACAAAAGGCTTTTGATCAGACCTAACAACATTTGGGAGTCTTTAATGCTAGAATTAATAAACAATTAAAAGATAAAAGTGCACTGGCTAAATATGGCTATTGTGATAAAATATAATGAGCATGCTAATTGCTCTAAACAAACTTTTCCAATAAATGCCACAAGAGAAAGCATCTAAATCTCTATCTAGAATTATCCCTATCTCCCAAACTGATTTCCAACTAATGACTTTTGTGAGTGATGCACTAGAACATTCAGATACTAGATCTAAAATACCAACCCAAGTTGAGCATTTACCTAATACTTAACTATTAAGTAGAAAATCTGGAAATTTCAGACATCTATATGTCTTCAAATCCATCTGTTTAACTCAAATAGCTATATGGGTCTGAAAAAACTTCATCTACACCATATATTAATAATCTTAGCAATATAACATTGTCAAAGCCTCAAAAGTCAAACTATAATAGTAACAAAATCAAATCATACATTACATGACTTAATTTAATAAGCTTGTATTAAAAATGTAATAGAATGAGTGTGCTAATAACTCAAAACAAGTTTTTCTAATAAATTCCGCAAGATAAAACATTTAAAATCTCTATCTAGAATTATTCCTAACCCCAAACTGTTTTTGAGCTAATGGTTTTTATTAGTGAGACACTATGACATTTAGACCCTAGATCTGAAATAACTCACTGGTGGTCGAGAGGTCAGTGTGACTGCCTTGTGCTTGCAGGCAGTTGCGGGTTCACATTCCGGCCGATGCTATGACATTTAAAAAAAAGAGTCATTACCTTGAAAACAGTTTGGAAATAAGGATAATTCTAGATAGAGATTTTAAATGCTTTGTCTTGTGTATTTATTGGAAAAGCTTGTTTAGAGCTACTAGCATGCTCATTATATTACATTTGTAATACAAGCTTATTAAATTAAGTCATGTGATTGTATGATTTGATTTTTTTACTATGGTGATAAAAATAAGAGAGGATATTGATTTGTGGAATTAACAAAGAAAGAACAGCTTTATATAAATTACTTCTTTGAAAAAAATGCGAAATGGAAATGAACATGAAGCATCCAAATGAAGGTACAGTAGAATTGGATTATATTTTAACTAACAGAAAATATGTATTTTAAGATTGTAGAGTTCTTAATAAATTCAACAAGTGATCATCAATAAGCGAGATCTGACATCCATGCTAATGCAAAACTAAAGAGACAAAAAAATATTAAGAAAAACAGTATACACAATTAATATTTCTAATCTTCAGAAACATTCTACTGAATGTAAATTAAAACTTGCAAAGCATTTTAAAGTATTAACAGATTTTGAACATGATTCAGATTTGAACAAAATCAATAGGAAGATAACTGATACACTTTTAAAAACTGCAACAAAGATAGCTGATATAAAAAGTAGCAATTGACCAGTAAAATTTCTATTGAAACATGATAATGAATGAAGAAAAGAAGGAAATAAAAATGTCTAAAAATAATAATTAAAAAGAATTGAGCATCTAAAATTTTGCAAAATGATATTAAAAAAGAGTTAATAATGATACAATAAAATTAATTGTGGATTAACAAGAAAAGCTATAGAGGAGAATAAGTCTCAAAAACTGTAAAACACCTTGGTTTTGGTAGAAAACTTGTTTCTGCAATAGAAAATACAGATGAAACTATCATTAAAAAAGAAAGATGACATCATAAAATATGTAGAAGAGTTCTATACAGAATCATATAGCAATAAAGAACAAGAAAAAGTATATCCTACAACTACTATATCTTCTGAATTGCCTAGATATTTTAAATGAAGAAGTGAGACATGCAATTAAATTTATAAAAAGGAAAACTCCAGGTAATGATGAAATTATAATTGATATCTTTAAAAAAAAGCAGTTGAAGAAATATAAAAATTTTTGGCAAAATTATATACCAAATGTCTAAATGATAAAAATGTACCTGATGATTTGGAAGAATGCAGTATTAATATTAATATTTAAAAGAGATGATAAAGAAGATAGAAAATACAGACTATCAATCTTCTATCAATTTTATATAAAAATATTATCAAGAGAATTATAACTCATCTACAACAAACTTTGGATTTGAGTCAACAAAAAGAAGCTGGATTTAAAAGAGGGTTTAGTTCAATGGCTCATATAAAGTATTGAGAAAAGTTATAAAAAGAACCAATGAATATGAATTGCCATTATGCTTTGAATTTGTAAATTATGAAAAGACATTTGAGTCTGTAAGCATTTTTTTCAGTGATTAAAGTATTGGATCATCAAGGTCATCATCATCATCATCATCATCATCAACCATTATCAATCCACTGCAGGATGAAGGTCTCTCCAAGTTTAATCCATCTTCTCTGATCTTTAGCTTTTCTTCTCCACAACACCCCTGCACATTTTCTTATTTCATCCATCCATCTCACATGTGGTCTCTTTCTGGGTCTTTTACAATCTCTTGGAATCCAGTTTAAAATTTCAATTGTCCATCTATTATCATCTCTTCTAGCAATATGTCCAGCCCAACTCCATTTCAATCTTTTAATTTTTTCAATAAGGTCAGTAACACCTGTTTGTTGTCTTACCCATACATTGCGTTTTCGATCTCTTCTTGTTACTCCCAACATACATCTCTCCATACTCCTTTGAGTGGTCTGAAGTCTCTGTATTGCTCTTCTATTAAGTGTCCAAGTCTCAGATCCATAAGTAAGAACTGGTAAAACACATTTGTTAAAAACCATCCTTTTCAAACACATAGGCATATTTCCTTTTAGTATCAAGTTATTTCTACCAAAAGCACTCCAACCAAGTTTAATTCTATGATTAATTTCCTCCATTATGTTTCCATCTGTATTAATAATCTGACCAAGGTATTTGTAACTGTTAACTTCTTCTAATTCTTCATAATCAATCTTTATTTTCATATTTTGAGCAAATCGATTAAACATTACTTTAGTCTTTTTAACATTTATCTTTAGTCCTACTTTTCTACTTTCATCTGCTAACTCCTGCAACATTTCCTGCAGCTCTGAAGCATTATTTGCAAAAACAACTACATCATCTGCGAAATCTAAATGACTTAAATACTCTCCATTTACTTTCACTCCTTTAGTTTCCCATTTTAATCCACAAAATACTTCTTGCAGCACTGCTGTAAAGAGTTTTGGAGATATGGAGTCACCTTGTCTTACACCTTTCTCAATGTTGATTTTTCCAGTATCATTATGTAATCTAATTGTTGCTGTTGCATTTTTATAAATATTCTTTAAAATATGACAATATCCTGGATCTATATTTTGATGATCCAATGCTTTAATCACTGAAGAAATGTGTATAGAATCGAATGCCTTTTCATAATCTACAAGTCCAAAACATAATGACAACTCATATTCGTTTGTCCTTTCTATGACTTCTCTCAATACCTGGATATGATCTATTGTACTAAAACCACTTTTAAATCCAGCTTGTTCTCTTGGTTGGTGGAAATCCAAAGTTCTCTGTAGACGAGTTGTAATTATCTTGGTAAAAATTTTATATAAAACTGATAAAAGGCTGATAGGTCTGTAATTTCTAATATCTTCTTTATCACCTTTTTTAAATATTAATATTATTACTGCATTCTTCCAATCTTCCGGTACATCTTTATCATTTAGACATTTGGTATATAACTTTGCTAAAATTGTTTCAATTTCTTCACCTGCTTCTTTTAATATATCAATTATAATTCCATCATTTCCTGAGCCTTTCCTTTCTTCATACACTTAATTGCATGTCTCACTTCTTCATTTAAAATTCTGGGCAATTCGGAAGATGTAATAGATATAGGAGGTACTTGTTCTTTATTACTATATAATTCTTGATAAAAATCTTCTACCAATTTCATGATGTCATCTCTCTTTTTAGTAATAATTCCATCTTTTTTTCTTATTGCAGATATAAATTTCCTACCAATACCAAAATGTTGTTTAACATTTTTGAGACTTTTATTTTCTTCTACAGCTTTCCTTGCTATTTCACAGTTATACTTTCTTATATCATTTTCAACTCTTTTCCGTACCATTTTACAAAATTCGAGATATTCAATTCTTTTTAATACATCATTTTTGTATATCTTCATATTCCTTCTTTTCTTCATAAATTCTCTAGTCTCAGTAGAAATTTTATTAGTCAATTGCTGCTTTTTTCTACCAGCTATGTTTGTTGCAGTTTTTAAAAGTGTATCAGTTATTTTCATATTAATTTCATTCAAATCTGAATCATGTTCAAAATCTCCTAACACTTGAAACCTATTTGTAAGTTCTAATTTAAATTCATTAGAATGTTTCTGAAGATTAGGAATATCAACTGTAAATATTGTTTTTCTTAATAATTTTTGTCTCTCTAGTTTTACATTAACACGTAACTTACACCTTACTAATCGATGATCACTTCCTGTGTTAAATTTATTAAGAACATTACAATCTTGAAATATGTATTTTCTGTTAGTCAAAATATAATCCAATTCTGCTGTACCTTCATTTGGATGCTTCCATGTCCATTTCCTTTTAACATTTTTCTCAAAAAATGAATTCATAATATAAAGTTTTTCTTTTCTGCAAACTCCACAAGTCTATGTCCTCTCTCATTTCTATTACCATAACCAAAATTACCTACAGCAATTTCATCTTTCATTTGTCTACCAATTCTAGCATTAAAGTCTCCCATAACAATTTTAAAATGTTGTTTACTCTGATCAAAAGCCTTTTGTACATCCATATAAAAATCTTCTACTACTTCATCACTATGAGAACTTGTTGGGGCATAAACCTGAATTATCTGCATTTGGTATCTGCTATTAAGTTGTATAACTAATCTTGCCACTCTGTCCGATACACCATCAATCTCCACAATATTGTTCTTCCACTTTTTATTTATAATGAATCCTACTCCACTTGTATTTCCAATATGTGTGCCTTTATAATAGAGTATATGTCCACTTTTTAAATCAATTGTTTCTTCTCCTTTTCTTCTAACTTCACAAAGTCCAATAATGTCCCATTTAATATAAGACAGTTCTTCTTCTAATTCTTGCAATCTTCCTTCACTTGAAAGTGATCTGCAGTTGTAAGTACCTAAATAAAAAGTCATAATCAAATGGCAGCCTGGGTCCACAATCAGGGGATTCTTAGCACCCTCTGCCTTCGTATAGACCCATAATTTTGTCATATTCTGGAGAATATTTATAAAATGCAACAGCAATGATTAAATCACATAATAATACTAGAAAGATTAATATTGAGAAGGATGTATAACAGGGTGACTCCATACTCCAAAATGTTTTACAGTAGTTTTGCCAAAAGTATTTTGTGAATTAAAGAGAAGTTAAGAAAATAAAAATAAATAGAAATTATTTAAGTCATCTAGATTTTGCAGATGATGTAGTTGTTTTTGCAAATAATACTTTAGAGCATCAAGAAATGCTATAAGAGTTATCAGATATAAGTAAAAAAATAGGATTAAAAGTAAATGTTAAAAGGACTAAAGTATTGTTCAGTGCATTTTCTCAAAAGATGAAAATAAAGATTGATAATAATGAGTTAGAAATTAAAAACTAAAAATATCTTGGTCAAATTATTACTACAGATCGAAATGTAATGGATGAAATTATTCATAGAATTAAAACTTGGTTGGAGTGTTTTGGTAGAAATAACTAAATATTAAAAGGGAATATGCCTATGTGTTTGAAAAGAAAGGTTTTTAATAAAAGTGGTTTACTAGTTCTTACTTATGGATCAGAGATTTCAACACTTAACAGAAGAGCAATGCAGAGACTCAATGGAGAATGTATGTTAGGAGTAACAAGAAGACATCAAAAATGAAATACATGGTGAGAGAACAAATAGGTGTTACTGACATCACTGAAAGAATATAGACTGAAATGGAGCTGAGTGGGACATATTGCTAAACGTGCTGATAATAAATGGATAGTTGTAATCTTAAACTGGATTCCAAAAATTTTTTAAAGACCTAGAAAAAGGCCACATTTGAGATCATGTATGAAATTAGAAAGTGTGCTGGGGTGATGTGAAGAAAAGAGAGTAGAGATCAGAGGAATTGGATTGAACCTAAAGAAACCTTCATTCTGAAATGAACCGATAATGGTTGAAAAGGATGATGATGAAACCAGTTTAACATCTTATTTGTATTGAGACATATTTTAGTCTCTCCACAAACACAAACTTCAAAATTATACAACATAAATAAAAATTTAACTTTTGAATTAGTTTTTCCTTTTCTTACTTTTATGGGAAAAGATGGTTTTGTAGATTACGATAATTTACTTTGTCCATTATGATAGTTAAAAAATAAAGTGTTTTATCACAGTTCGGGCACAGCCTCACTTGTCTTTTTTTATTTTTTTTTACAAATCTACTAATGGTTTTGTTTTTCCAATTATTTTAGTTTTAACAACATTAATTCTTGTCAAGCATTGGTGGTTGAGAGGTCAGCACAGCTGCTTACAAGCAGTTATCCCGGGTTAGCGGGTTCGCATCCCGGCCGATGCTATGACACATGAAAAAAAAAAACATTAATTCTTTAATATATTAATTATCTAAAAATAGAACTAAAAAGACTATAATCAACCACTTTGTTTTCACAAAAATTATAAAAAATAATTATAAACATATATTAAACAAAACTGATTTATCACTCTTTCAATTAAATAATAAAAAATCGAAAACATTCTATTAATTTTAAAAAAAAAAAACTGTTTTAATTTGGTCAGACTATATTTTTAAATATATACATTGCTTTTATCAACATCGTCAATCTCTTCTCTTATTTCTAGTTTCACATTTTAAATATATACATTTCTCTTGTCAACATCATCGCAGGATAAGGTCTCTTCAAGTTTAGTCCAGTTTCTCTGATTTCTAGTCTCACATTTTAAATATACACATTTGTCTTGTCAACATCATCGCAGGATGATAGTCTCTTCAAATTTAGTCCAGTTTCTCTGATTTCTAGTCTCACTTCTCATCACACCAGTAAACATTTTTATTTCATTCATCCATCTCTCATATGGTCAGTTTTATGGTCTTTTGCAATCTCTTGAAATCCAGTTTTATATTTTAACTATCCATCTAATAATAGATCCAATCCAAGTCTACTCCAGTCTTTTAATTCTGTTAGTGACATCAGTAATACCTGTTCTTTCACCCATGTATTTCATTTTCAATCCCTTCTTATTACAACTAACATACATCTCTCCATACTTCTGAAATCATTGTATAGTCTTTCTTTTAGAACATATAGGCATATTTGTTTTTAATATTAAATTATTTTTACCAAAAGCACTCAACCAAATTTAATTCTATGAATAAATTTCATTTATTATGTTTCCATCTATATTAAAATCTGACCAATGGTTTTGTAGTTGCTAACAAATTCTAATTCATTATTACCAATCTCTATTTTCTTCTTTTGAGAAAATCTATTGAACATTACTTTAGTCTTTTTAGCATTTACAAATTAATCCTACTTTCTTATTTTCATCTTATAACTCTTATAATATTTTCTAAAGCTTTGAAACATTATTTACAAAAACAACTATATAATCTGCAAAATCTAGATGCCTTAAATAATCTTTATTTAGTTTTAATTCTTTAGTTTCCCATTTTATTCTGATTTATACTTCTTTAAAACTGCTATGAAACATTTTGTAGCTATGAAATTCTACATCCTTTTCAATGTTAACCTTCTTAGCACAACTGTAATTTAATCATTACAGTTATATTTTGATAAATGTTCTTTAGATTATAACAATATCCTGGATCTATATCTTGATGATGCAATGTTTTAATCACTATAGAAATACTTATACAATCAAATGCCCTTTTATAATCTTTGAAATATAAAGCATAATGACAACTAATATTCATTAGTTTTTTGTATAACTTCTCTCAATACCCGGATATGATTCCCTGAGCTAAAATCTCTCTTGTCCTTTTAATTGATTAAAATCCAATGTTTGCTCTACATTAGTTGTAATTACCTTGGAAAAACATTTTAATTGTATATCTCATTTCTTTTTTTAAAATGCTGGACAATTCAGAAGATGTAGTAATTCATGTAGAATTCATGTTACCTTGTTTTTTATTATTAGCAAACTCTTTAGAGAATTCTTCCATACATTTCATGATGCCACCTCTCTTTTTAGTAATGTTTAGTTACAGTAAATAAGTTTTCTATCAATTTGAAGATTTATTGCTTTGATTTTTGAAATTTTTATTCTCTTCTATAGCTTTTCTTGCTAATCCACAATTATATTTTTTATTAACATTATTAATTCTTTTTCATATCATCTTCCGGAACTCATGGTTTTTAATTCTTCTTAATTTATTACTTTTCTATATTTTCATATTCCCCATTTTCTTATACACAGTCATGTCTCAATAGAAGATATATTGATAAATTGCTGGGTTTTTTTTTGTACCAACTATTTTTGTTGCATTTTTAATAGTAAACCAGTTATCTTTCAATTGATTTCATTTGCATCTAAACTATTTTTAAAAATTTTAAACAATTTGTAAGTTCTAATTTAGATTCAATGGAATGTTTCTAAAGATTAGGAATATCAACTGTAGAAACACTGTTGTTTTTTTTAAAATAATTTTTTATCTTTCTATTTTGCATTAGCATGTATGTTAGATCTCAATAATTAATGGTCAACCTATATTTAATTTATTAAAAATATTGCAATCTTGTAACACATATTTTTTATTATTCAGTGTGTAATTTAATAAAGCTATGTCTTCATTTGGATGTTTTCATGCCCATTACAATCTACCCCTTTTTTAAAGAAATATTTCATAATATACTGTTTTGCTTTTTCTCCAACTCCACAAGTATGTGTCTTTTCTTATGTCTATCACCATAATCAAATTTATGCCCTACATTTTTATTTTTCAATTGCTTACCAATTCTAGATTAAAATCTCTCATGACTATTTCAAATATTGTTTGATCTGATCAAAAGTCTTTTATACATCTATATAAAAATCCTCTATTTCTTTATCACAATGAGAATTTGTTGGAGCATAAACTTGAATTATCTGCATTCGGTATCTATCATTATGCTTTGCCACTCTGTCTGATATACCATCTATCACCACAATGTTATTGTTTTATTTTTTATTTATAATAAATCCTATTCCACTTGTACTTCAAATGTTTGTGCCTTTATAGTGAAGTACATGTCCACTTTTTAAATCAATTGTCACTTCATCTTTTTTTCTAACTTCACAAAATCCAATAATTCTGATTTAATATTAGACAATTCTTCCTATTCATACCATCTTCTTTATTTGAAATTAATCTGCAGTTGTAAGTACTTAAATAAAAGGATCATCAAATTTCAGCCCAGGTCTATGGGAGTATTAGTACATTTCATCTTCAGCCACCAACCACTGCCTTGGCTGACAGAGCCATAAATTAGTTTGTCTGTCATGATTGTAAATATCTATATTTTTTTTTAATAAAAGTTCACTCACCCACATATCTATTCTGCCTACAAAGTAACTCAACTGTTATTTCAGTTAAAAATTGTTCAGACAACTCAGGAGAAAAAAAACATGATCAGAGATAAAAAGCTAACAAATTCACAAATGTTGGTTGATGCATGTTGGTGTGCAGCTCATCTTAGATTGAATATTAGGAATTCACTCTGCTCTGTATTTTTAAAGAACTTTCAATTGAAAGAGGAATCGAAGAACTTTATTTTAATTAACAGCAAACGCATTTCCTTGTTCTATTATTTCAAATAATCTAAATTCTCAATTTATGTTTTTTAGCATAAAAATCTATCTATGTATTTTTTTTAAATATAATTTTCTTAAATAATAATTTACACCCAGATACGCGCGCACACACATACATGATAGTGAAACATATTTAGATGCATGTAATATATTCAAATGATATGACAAATATACTTAAGTATATGTATCAAAGCAGGCTAGTAAAATCGCACATAAGTGTACAAATGAATTAATAATGAGTCACTAGCATCGCTGCACAAAGAGAAACCAACAACCACCTCGTCATTAGTATTTTTTCCTGGGACTGAAAGTCATCAAGTAGTTCTGGAGATTTAACATCAGTTCTTTCCTGCATTAACGTGGCAATATTTAATATTCAATTTTAAATTGCCTGATTCTAGTTAAAAGAGAGAGAGAGAGAAAAAATCAAAATACTTGTAAAATGCATATTCACTTATATATCAATTTATAAATAGTATGCCAGGTGTCTATATCGAGAACTATGAAGCTAATTACTGTATAAATGATTGTTATATGCTACTATTAAAATTATAAATACATGATAACATTTTTACTTTCACCTACTTGCACACAATAATTATTTATATAATAATTATTATGTCCCCGGCATAGTATTTTAAATTGTAATATGTATGTAAATATGTATATTTCAATAATTTTATTATTTTTCTTTCTTTCTAAAAATAAAGTCATGCATTTCTAATTCGAATATTATATATCACAATGTTAATGCAAAGGGTTGGTATTTATATTAAGGATAATTTGATGAATCTCAGTATAAAATGATGCATAGTGATGATATGGTCGTTGGTTTCTTTTTACACATTGATGTGGTGACTAGTTGATAATTTATTTGCATACTTACAAATAATTTGTTTAATTAACTTTATTACATGTATATAATAATAAACTGTTATTGTATTGGAAAAAATATATGCAACCAAACAAATTTAAGATTTGAAAGTGCATTCGTTGTAACATACTGCAAAGTATCTTCAGGATAAAAGTTTCAGACCTCTCTCTCACTCTCTCTAGAACCATGCATGTTTACTAATTACAAACTTGACTTAATCAGATGATCTAGAGATTTGGATCACCTTTATTTTATACTAATCCAACTTTATATTTATATATTGTGTTTTATTTGACTTAATGGCGCAAGTACACTCATAATCAAGCAAGTCACCATTACTATATCTAAATATAAAATTAACCATAATATGTAAACCATATATTTTAAGCTTCTAGATCATCTTATAAAGATGAGTTTATACTTGAAATGCATGAATAATGAGGGGGGGAAATCTGAATTTCTTACTCTGGGAGATAAGTTTACTAGATTTTAAATTTTTGAATGATTACATATATATATATGTATAGCAATAAAACATTGATAAAACGTTTTTGAAACACTTTTAAATTTTTGTAAAATTAAAAAATAAAGGTTCACAATATGGTGATAGAAATATTAATATATTCCATTAAAAAATTGGCTATATATTCATTAACAGCTATTAATAAATGATTATGGTTACTAACTTCAGAAAAATAAATAAAGATAGAAAGTAATTCAATAAATAAAAAGGTAAAAGTGATTTTGTAGGAATTATACAAATTAATCCATAAATCATAAGTACATCACTTATATATCATATGCTATTTCTTTAATCTATTTAATTTGAATTTAATGGTATTTTTAACTTCTTTTGTAGTCAACTTTTTCTTACATGTTTTCCATTATATTTCATTCTCAGCCATATCCTCATGATGAAAACAATCATTGTTACATCTCTTTAGACAACTTTAAGATAAATAAAATCAGGTTAATTTTGTATCCTTTAAAGAAATTTATTAAAGTTCAATTACTCAATCCAGTAGCATGATATCCTTGCAATAGAAGATCTAATAACATCACTTTTGGCAGGTTTTAACAACTTATTAATTGATCCTATGATTTTGCCATTATATTTTCAGAATCTATAGAGCATTCTTAAATAAACATTTTCCAGTATCTATATATTATGATAAGAAGTACATGACTTATGCCTATTGTGCAAATTTTAACAAGTAACAGTCATGGTGATGGAATGTGCCATCTTGCCAAATGTTGTAGCACCACACTGAAGTATGTAATGTATCACAAAATCCAAGTCTGATTTTTTATTAGAAAAGTACAATAATATTTAAACTAGTTTACATTTTCAAACTGATAACCATGTAAGCTAAAAGTTGCTGAAAATTTTGTTCATCATTGGTTATTACAGCATCTAAGTTTTTGAACAATTTATAATAATTTTTATATATATTAAAATTTTGTTAAATTTTGCCAATAAATGATACATAAGTTTGAAATAAAAACATAAATGTCATTAATTCTTGATTTCTTTATTTTGCTATATTATTTTATACAAATATAAATTATACATCTTAGTTTAAACACTTTGTTGCAAATTTATATATCTATTGACATTTCAACTGTCCTGCAGTCTTTTTGAGATATATAATATAATAATAAATAAAACTGGAATGAATAAAATAAAGAAAAACAAATAGAAAAATATATAATTAAACAATTACAATAATAAGTAGAATAAAATGAAATAAAAACCAAAAAAAATAATTAAATCGAATAATAGAAAATAAATAAAATGTACAAGATTAAAAATTTAAATAAAAAATGTATGCTGATTAACCATGTATATTTATGTCTGTATATATGTTGCAGTAGTTATCAGATGCAAATAGGACTCAAGATAAATGTTAAAAAGACTAAAGTAATGTTTAATGGATTTTCTCAAAATATGAAAATAAAGATTGATTATGATGAGTTAGAAGTTAACAGCTACAAATACCTTGGTCAGATTATTAATACAGATGGAAACATAATGGATGAAATTAATCATAGAATTAAACTTGGTTGGAGTGCTTTTGGTAGAAATAACTTGATACTAAAAGGAAATATGCCTATGCGTTTAAAAAGGAAGGTTTTTAATAAATGTGTTTTACCAGTTCTTATTTATGGATATGAAACTTGGACACTTAATAGAAGAACAATACAGATACTTCAGATCACTCAAAGATGTATGGACTGATGCATGTTGGAAGTAAAAAAAAGAGATCAAAAATGCAATATATGGGTAAGAGAACAAACAGGTGTTACTGACCTCATTGAAAAAATTAAAAGACTGAAGTAGAGTTGGGTTGGACATATTGCTAGAAGAGATGATAATAGATGGACAATTGAAATCTTAAACTGAATTCCAAGAGATTGTAAAAGACCCAGAAAGAATCTACATGTGAGATGGATGGATGAAATAAGAAAGTGTGCAGGGGTGATGTGGAGAAGAGAAGGTAAAGATCAGAGAAGATGGATTGAACTTGGAGAGACCATCCTGCAGTGGATTGTTAATGGTTGATGATGATGATATGATCACAGTGTATTATATTTTTTATTATATTTAATATCACCTAATCATACTTTTATCTTATTATATTTATTATAACACTAAAGAAAACTCCAAATATATATAAAAAAGTTTTGCAATAAAGTGTTAAAGTGTATAGTTTATATTTGTAATAAAAACATAATTGTAAATAAAGTAAAGTATTTCAAGGCAAAAGCATAATTATTTATATAAAAATTCATAAACTTTAATCCTAAACTTGTCCAAGATAGTAGAAATATACTAGCTACTGAAGGTTTTAGTTTAATCTTAGACAGAAAAACAGAAATATATAATTTTTTAAATGTTTTTTGTTGTGTGTGTGTGTGTATTTGTAATGTTTTCCACATTTGTTTGGTCTTTTAACGTATTATTTAATGATGTCTGAATGAAAATATATTAAATTATTTGATATGTGGAGCATTTTGTCTGAAAAAATAAAAATCATCCCATGCAAACGTTATGTATGTGAAAATAAGAATTAAATTTATTTAAATAAAAATAAACATTATTTGAGCAATTAATAACTTCCAGTTTACTATAGCAAATTAATATTTATATAGACAGTAAATATTAATTTATGTCCATATAAATTAATATTATCTTTTATTTTATTTAAAATAAAATAAAATTTTGATTATTCCTGGAAAATGTGTTGAGCTTTTAAAAGAATCTTAATGATTTTTTTTAAATAGAGAAATTATTAGTCTTACTAAATTCATCATCATCATCATCAACCACTATCAATCCACTGCAGGATGAAGATCTCTCCAAGTTCAATCCATCTTCTCCAATCTTTAGCTTCTCTTCTCCACATCACCCCTGCACACTTTCTTATTTCATCCATCCATCTCACATGTGGATTCTTTCTGGGTCTTTTACAATCTCTTGAAATCCGGTTTAAGATTTCGATTGTCCATCTATTATCATCTCTTCTAGAAATATGTCCAGTCCAACTCTACTTCAGTTTTTTAATTTTTTCAGTGAGGTCAGTAACATCTGTTTGTTCTCTTACCCATATATTGCATTTTCGATCTCTTTTTTCTACTTCCAACATGCATCTCTCCATACTTCTTTGAGTGGTCTGAAGTCTTTGTATTGCTCTTCTATTAAGTGTGCAAGTCACAGATCCATAAGTAACATCTGGTAAAACACATTTATTAAAAACCTTCCTTTTCAAACACATAGGAATATTTCCTTTTAGTATCAAGTTATTTCTACCAAAAGCACTCCAACCAAGTTTAATTCCATTATTAATTTCATCCATTATGTTTCCATCTGTATTAATAATCTGATCAAGGTTTTTGTAGCTGTTAACATCTTCTAATTTATCATAATCAATCTTTATTTTCATATTTTAAAAAAATCCATTAAACATTACTTTAGTCTTTTTAACATTTATCTTTAGTCTATTTTCCTACTTTCATCTGATAACTCCTGCAACATTTCCTGCAGCTCTAAAGCATTATTTGCAAAAACAGCTACATCATCTGAAAAATCTAAATGACTTAAATATTCTCCATTTACTTTCACTCCTTTAGCTTTCCATTTTAATCCACAAAATACTTCTTGCAGCACTGCTGTAAAAAGTTTTGGACATTAAATTATTGAAATATATTTAAGTTTTTAAATATATAAAATCAAAGATAATTGATGCTTCTTTAGTCAACTTCAGCTCCTTGTGATCATATGAATGACTATTATTTATTTTAACTTTTTAAACTTTTCACAGCATTGTCCACATTGCATATTTGTTTCATTGATGCTCATTGCCTTTATTGTCCTCTTCTCTTTTTAAGAATCATAATTTTTTTAATGAATTGTATTGTTGTATAAAATTACAATGTCATTTGTATTTCAAATAAAATTTAGATTTAGTGCTCTGCTTGCTTCGACACACTAATAGAGTAATGGATTTGAGATTATGGATTTCTGGATCAATTTGATTATTTTTTAGGTTAATCTGAGTTAGTTAAGTAAATTCAACATACTAGATAATGAAAGGAAAATACAATTGTAATACAGTGGAACTTTTAATTCTAATAGAAGAAGTATGTACTCTTATGCATGCTAAGTTTATGGTTAAATTCATATTATTTAATGTTTATTATGCAGATCAGCTGTGGAAGCCATGTAACAATAAATACAAAGTCATGGAATCAATTTATGACATTAATATACTAAGTATAACAGTTCATAATAGCATTATATATATGCAAATGCATTTCTTTTTTAAATGGTGAAAGAGTTAACAGAAATTTAAATCATTTAGATGATTAAGTAGCAACACCAAGTCAAGCAACACATGCCTAAGTGTTTTATCCCTTGGGCTAGAATATAATATTATAACATAAATCAAAGTCATAGATAGACCTTATTTAGATAGGAAATTGATAAAAATATTTCCTAATTAGATTTTCTCAAGTTATTGGAATATGAATCTCTAAAAGAAACATCATCTTAACAAAAGCCCTGCATAGTTTAATGCAGTTGTAGACTCAAAATTTTATATGTTGCAGCTTTACTTTACCACATCTGGTGTTTTAATATCATGTGATTTACGGAGTGATTAACCACTCAATTATTATCTTTAAAAAATGTCATAAAAGGCATTAACACCATGTATATCTTCTACATTAATAAATGGCTTTATGATTTGTCACACTACCATTTATTAAGAAGTACTATTGAAGTTTGTTATGTATTCATGAATGGTTCAAAGAAAAAAAGGTTGATAAACACTATTAAAAATAATGAAAACAACTAAAAAGACAAATAGACATCAGAATATATAATGGAAGTTGGTCCATACAGACTCCTATAGTCAGCACTGTATGGATAGATATCAAAATTTTAAAAATCTTTATTAAGTAAATAAAAATAACAACAATAATAATCATCATCATCATCGTCGTCGTCATCATCATCATCATCATCATTATTATTATAACAAAAAATAATAGCTGGCCAAATTCTATTCATTTAATATTAATGACAAGCAGTTTGTTTCGAATAATGTAGATTTATATCTATTTATATTATATACCGTTTTTAATTTGATATTAACAATAGGCAATTCCATTTACATACAGAATATATAATTAATTTATCTTATTCAAACTTCCTTAGCAAGTAAAAATTAATTCTTTACTTACGTCACTTATTATAAGATTTTTCAACTACTGTTCCTTTTATTAGTAAGATTACTTTTACCTGGTTAATGAATATTGAATATTTTGTTTAATTAATTAGAAAATTTAAGGTGAGACTGAAAAACTGAGTTAAGAATACTAATTTTAAGAATATAGATTTTGTATCCATGAATGAATGAATATTAAAATATTGTAAAACTTTATGAGAATGAAAGAAGTGTTTAAACACACGTAGTATAAGAGATAATCTAGCAATAATATATTTTTATTTTTTAAAAAATTGACTAAATATACGTATTTAAAAATTAAACTAATATTTTTTTCATTATCATTTTGTGTTTTTACTACAGCTTGTGAGTACCCCCCCCTCCCGATTAAATCTATGCATCTATGCAAAGCACAACAGTACTAGCATTGACAAAATGTCAGAGAGTTATATGTAGAGACATGATATAAACATTGATAATGGTGTATTTAGTTTAAAGATATTGTCACCAAGTGGTAACACATGAATACAGTTGATGAGTTTTCCATCACATTCATTCTTTTAACACAATTTATTTGAATAAATTAGATATTCAATATAGTCATTTCATTTAGAGAAAAAAGAACTCAAGTTAATCTGGTTGTCCAGATGAGTAAAAAAAAAAAAAAAAAGTGTGGCTGCAATATCATTGATACAGAAGATATCATACAAGTTAGAATATTCAATCCATGGTTCATCTTTTTATTCTTTATTATGCGACTTATTTAAAAATAGCTTTTATTATTTTTAAAGAGCAATAAAATTTAAGTAATAAAACAACAATTACCATTACACCTTTATACCATCCCTTAACAATAGCATTGTATTTAGAATTCACTGAATACACTTAATTCGGTAATTAAATGTGCAAATTAGCACAGTGGGAAAAGTCTTAAACAGATTCTGGTGCAATTCTTGCGAGTGAGGACAAAAACAGTAGGATCAACTAAATAGTACTGTTCTTAAAATATATACTCAGTTTATCGTTTTGGTACTTAACATTTCATTACTTCTGAACATCTTGTAATATTAGAATTAGATCATATATATAACTATATGATTTGTGTTTACAAGTTAATTTGTTTTAAATAAAACTTAATCTTGAATTTATAAACTTTAATAGTTTCTTATATTAAGAAATATATGTCATTTCAAACTCTTAAAACTTTTTTCGGAAAATGTAATTAAAAAAATAAATATGTACAACATGTATACTAAGAAAAGTTGGTTTAATACTATTAAATATATCAGCATATTATATTCATATATTCAGTAGTATTAAGCAAGCTTTTCTTAGTGTACATGTATGTATTTATTTTTTGAATAAGAAATATGTGGGGGAGATTACGATCTGATCCAACTGATTAGTGCTAGTTCAGCACGAAATACGTATATCGGGAATCATTTATCTTTTTCACATGTGTGTGGTCATGTGTATCAATTGTTTAAGACGGAGTGAAGAATAAATATAGACTGAAAATCCTAAGTTTAAATTCCTCTATTTAAATATAGAATAAGTTTTCTGCCCGAAGGCAGGTCGAACAATTAATTAGTCAAAAGTAATAACCCTTGATCAGCATCGATGATAAATTGCTTTGTATGCTATTCTTTTAATACAATTTATAGATCTACTTTATGAACTTTAATAAACATTATTTAAAATCTATTTTATTTTTTCATAGAAATGTGTTGTTTATATTTTTCTTCTATTTTAAATCCAACAACATTTTATTATCATACTATTCTATTTTATTGATTTGGAAAAAAAAATAGTAATAATATATTATAAATCCTTAACAAGTATAAAAGAAAAATTCTGAATCAACTTAAAGGAAGACTTTAAACCACTTGTTATCATGTTTCAAGAAAAGGAGATTGTTTATCAAGCCTGACTAGGTCAATTGTTCTAACTTGTATTATTTAGACTTGCCACCAGGGAGTGAGACCTGTTTCAGCACTTTCCTTAAGAATCTACTTATTCTATTTATAGTTAAAAGAATTTACTCACAGGGGTTATATGTTTTCTCATTCCAGGTTTTGTTTTCTTTACACATTGTTAAGAATTGTTTAAAATTGGAACTCATTTTCCAAACTTCTAACAAGTGTGAATTCACATTCTTTTGACAACTGTCAACAAATTCTTACTTTTTATAACATGAAAATTTTACACATAAAAGATAATTTCGGAATTGATAATAGTGCAATTAAATTTAGGAAAAAAAAAACATTCTAAACTCTTACTCACACATACATGTAAAAATATCGCATTCAATCGAAAGCAGGTTTTATGATATTGAAAATCTCATGAGCTTGAAAACAGTCATCAAGTAGTTCATCAATGGTAGTTTGATTTGTTTGTCAATTTAAAAACCTAACGCGGTCATCCTGATATTAAACTATATATATATATTACAATTCTGCCCTGCGCGGTTTGGGATCTGGAATTCCCAGGCTAGATTCTGGCATTCGCAAGTCTGGCGCTGAAACTTTTTATGAACTCTGGAACATTAATGCCATTAACATTGTTTTTATTACAATTTTTTAAAATAAAGAACTAAGCTTACATTTAAAATTTTGTTTTATAAATGATAATTGTTAAAATTTCGACCTGAAAGCAGGTGGCATAGATGATAATTTATCTGTATATATATATGTTCAAGCAATAAAAATACTTGATTATGATCTATGACAGCTTGTCATTGATTGACACATTCTCAACGCAATTTATTTTAGCACCTCAGATTTAAAGTTATATCATAAATATTTTAATAAGTTGTTTATATTATTTAAATAATAATTTGCTTCTGGACTGTTGTAAATTTGTCATAAAAATCATTTTAACGGTTCTATGATAAATCCATGTACTTTGCATATGACTTGGGATTTGAATACAGATCAAGTGGAACTAAAACTTTTTTTCCAAGTCATGGCCAAGTTTAGCAATTCTTTTTTTCAGGTAATCAGATTATATAACCAATTCATTTAGCCATCTAATAAAGATTAGTAACGTTATCTTTTTATTACATTGCCAAATCCATATGATGTTAATATCATCTAATATGAATATATTCATGTACAGTACTTATATTGTGTTTGTTATAGTTCTGAAGAAGATTGCTATAATAATGGGTTGTAAAAAAGTATTGAAAAAGTAATAAAGAACATAGATGATATTAATATTATAAAGATCAGTAAATGAGTATCCCATTATTGGAGGATAAAGATGTTATGTTAATCTGAATTGGTCAAATTCTGTTAATGAAATGACTTTAAAAACAAAAGATACTATTATTATGTAATACATTCTCCAATATGGAGGAAGTTTCATATGTTTGTGGTTTACTATAAGTACAATATAAAAATAATAAGACTTGATAAACCATTAGGGTGGCTAATGAATGAATTCTATTCAGATTATTATTAAGATTTGAAATACCAGGTACTGTTATACCTGAAGCCTAATTGAAAATGTAGGGAATTTGAACTTAGACTTTTAAGTCCCTTCACTATCCACACTATCTCATACTACTGATACGTATGTCCACACACATGCAGAAATGATAAATAATCACCAATATATGTATTTCATACTAAACCAGCACTCATCAGTTGGTCCAGACTATCATCTCCCATACATATATATATAATCAGTGCTCAGTTTATATTAATATAGCAAATCCTTACACTTTGATGGACAAGCTTCAACCCATTCCAACCTCCAACTCTTCAGCCATCCATACCATTGAAAATCTGATGATAGAATTCCCAAATCCCATGCTAAATGCCAATATTGTTATCAATACTAATGAATGCTGGTTTAGCATGAAATACATATATTGGTGATTATTTATCTTTTCTGCATATGTGTGGTCATGTGTATCAGTAGTATGAGATAGTGTTGATAGTGAAGAGGCTTGAAAGTCTGAATTCAAATCCCCTATATTTTCAGATTATTACTATTGTTAATATAGATTATTTTAAAATCATTTCTCACTCTTGATTAAATAATTTTCCCTGGAAATTTCAATCATCTTTTACATGATAAAAATTTATTTTATAGCACATAATGCAATCTTCTTAAGCAAAATGCATTCTATTTCCTGTTTTTTCCTCATTAAAACCTTACATATTTTCTAAATATACTATAAGTCAATCAGTCTTTCTTAAAATTTCATCATTTTTTGTATGATTTTTCTTTTTTAATATTATCTGCTCACTTCAATGACAGTTTTTTATTTTTGTCTGTCTTTGAACAGCTGATTAAAAAAATTGAATGATCAAAATGCATTGTCCATTATATATTTTCTGATAATTTAAGTGAATAAATTAATAGCATATATAATAGATTATTTATATAATAGTTTATCCTTTCAAAAGCTTGATTATTTATTTAAATTATTTTTCATTAATTTTGTCTTATTTAAGAATATCCATGATAAGTTTACCATTAGTATTAGATTCTATGTATATATTTTATTATTTACATGAGTGGATCTAATTGTTAATTTAGCTTAGATCCTATTTCTATATAACTATTAGAAGACTATTATAATTAGACAACAATCTATAAGTATTTTAGCTTTTTTTCATAAAGATTACTAAATATATTACTATTTCCAAATTGAAATCTTTTTCTTTTAAATATTAAATATGTATATACTTTTGAGACATTTTTATTGCAATTTTTTTCTTTTTGAATATTTAATTTGTTAATTGTGATCACTGATAGAGCACATATATATATATTTTTTGTCAAAATAAATCTTTAAAACATATATTTGTTATATACAAATCCATATATAAAATCAAATTAAAATAAATTCATGTTAAATCTTAAAAAAAGTCTGTTATATTTAAATCAGACTCCCAAATTTATATTAGATCTTAAAATAGTTTATTTTCTATTTTAAAATTCAGATCAGAGCAAAATTTAAAAAAAATCTATTTACTATACTTAACTCCAGTTATGAAATCAAACCAAATCCAAGTGTGTAATTCAGTCATACTTAATCTACATAGAGTAATAAGCTTAAAAGCTAAAAGTTTTTGAATTAAAGCTCTGATCAGTGCATCTGGTGCTCAAAATTACATGATCTCTCAAGGAATTAATTATTCATATAATTAATTATTTTGTTATCAAATTACTAATTTATGTCTTTTTTTTGTATAGTTTTATCTCTGGAATCATATACACAATTTTTAAAACAAATATGAGAGTTAAAATAAAATCTCTATCATTTCATGATATTACTGCTGTACATGTTAACATATTAATACAGTAATTGATTCCAAAACCAAAAATTTCCTAGATCAATTTTTTTTCTGAGAAAAATATTTTTTAAAACTTTAGTCAAATGGTTGGAGTTATTACATTTTGATTGCCAGTCAATGCTCAAACACCACATGAACTTCACTGTAATTGATTGTAGAATTGGTATTATTAATGGGATTATGTATTTTTTACTAAGATTTGCTGAAAACATAGTTGTTAATTCATAAATTATTGTGATAATTCTTAAAAGATATCACAATCATAAACTTTTGAATATTATATAAAAAATCCAATTCAGAATTTTCTAAAATTCAATATTATGCAAATGCAAAATCAAGAATTTGAAATAAGGATTTTTTATTCAAAAAAAAAAAAATGTTTGTAAAAGGAATGAATGAAAAATTTCATTTATTTGTTAAAACTAAAAGATATTTTGTTATAGAAACTTAGTAATAGAATCAATTATACATACATTTTTTACTTCAAAAATAACTGAAATAATTTCAGTCTGTTTAAGACTTCCAAAAGTTAGTTTTAATAAGAGTTGAAGATTTAAGTGCAGATACTACTTCTCATTTGACAGGATTAGGCAATATATTTTGTCATTTGAGTTAAGCCTTAAAAACTGCATCTTTTAAAAGTATTTAGAATGCTTCATGAGGCAGGAATAGCACATCTGCCTATCAAGCTTAGGAATTTTCTTTTAGATAGCTCACCCTTAACAAATCTAGTGAACCATTTAATATTGGTCAGTAAATGAGTATTTAAACATCCTTAGAATAAAAAATATAACAAAAATGAAAAATTGCTCAAACTCTCACTACCTGGAAATTAGAAAACATGATGAATGTTGCCTTCTCCTTTATTGTCTCTGTATGTGGGGCTACTGGAAAGTCTTTGTCCTGCCGTGAGAAAATTATTACAAGAGATTGTTTTTCTCTTTATTTCAAATAGTCTAATAAATAATGCTATGGATATTTTTTAATAAGGGAAAATATATATTAAATAAAATAGATATTCATAAAAAACACACACACACAAATAATATATATAACTTTTAAAAAATGCAAAAAAAAAAAACCTATAATAAAAACTTACAGAATAAAAAAATCATAGCACATTAAATCATTATTGAGCTTTAATTATAGCAAATAGTCTAATATCCTCTTTACAATTTGTTATCTTAAATATAGCTTTTCAATGCTGATTTAGTTTGCATCCATAGCCATTTTGAAATCTAAAGACCAGCCAAAAACACAGTTGACATATCCAATAAAAGTATTTTAAATTCATACTTTAGAAATTATAAGCTAGTAAAAATAATATGCTTTATTTCATATGGGCATATAGTATAATTTGTATTTTAGAAGTTATAATCTTTTAGTCTTTGGAAATTATAAGCTTGGTTTGATCAGACTTCTGCATCTTTTGAATAATACTTCATATCAGCCAAACCATCCTTTCTCCTCCCCACCTACTGGGGTGCTTTGCACCATTACATTTCAAATATTTTATGAAGGTAAATTAATTAAAACACACACAAAAAAAAATAAAGCATATTATTTCTGCTAGCTTGTAATTTCTAAAATATGAATTTAAAGTACTTTTATTCAATATTTATGTCATTTATCGTTTGGCTGTATCAGCGGTGGTTTTTAGATTTCAAAATGGCTGTGAGCACAAACTAAATCAGTACCAGCTATTCTATATAAATCATTTATAGAGAATTACCAGCTATTCTATATAAATTATTTATAGAGAATGTAATTTATATTTATAATTATAGGTAATTTTAATAGAATTCTTTGAATCATAAAACAATTTCAATGAGATAACAAAGTGTATTTTTTTAAAAAAAAATATGAAAATATTTTTAAAATAAAATTCATTAAAAATAAAAAAATATCTGAAGTTCTACAAAATGATATGAAAAAGAAGTTAATAATGATACATAAACTGTGAATTGGCAGTTAAAGCTTTAGAAGTCAATAAAAGTCTCAAAAATATAATCAACATTTTAATAACAGAAGGAATGTTGTTTCAGTAATAAGAAAAAAAGTTGAAACTATACTAAAAAAGAAATATCATGAATTGGATGGTAGCTTCTACAAAAAATTACATAGCAATAAAGAACAAACAAAACAAAACAAACTAATTTCAAGAATTAAAGCTTTTCTAAATGATCAACCATTTTTAATGAAGGGGGAGACATGCAATTGATCATATAAACATGGAAAAATCTTTAAGAAATTATGCTGTTATTACTGATATCTTAAAAAAAGCAGACTAAAAAAAAATTATTGGCAAAAGTATATACCAAATAACCAGATGATAAAAGTGTGCAATATGGTTGGATTACTATTTAACAAAAAAGTTATTAGAAATTACAGATCTGTCAGTCATCCATCATTTCTATACAAAATCATTACAAAGATAATTAAGGCTCATTTGTGATAAATTTAAAATTCAAATAAATCAAAACAACTATATGGATTTAAAAGTGGTATTAGCATAATGGATCATATGTATATATTGAATTTAGTTATAGAAAGAATCAATAAGCACAAGTTGTTATTATGCTTTGGATTTGTAGATTACAAAAAGGCATTATTTCCATAGTGAAGAACATTGATGAAAATGCAACAGCAGTAATTAGATTAAATGATGATACTAAAAATGTTAGCATTGATAAGAACATACAATAAGATAATTCCATATTTCCAAAACTTTTTGCAGCAATTTTACTAGAAATATTTTATGAAATAAAATGTCATTGTTTGTTGTTTTTTTTAAAAAAAAAAAAACATCAAGAAATGTTAGAAAAATTATCAGATGAAAGAAATAAAGTAGATTAAAGATATTAACATGACTAAAGTGATGTTTAATGGACTTTTTAAAAAAAGAAAATAAAGATTAATAAACATGAATTAGAAGCAGTTAACAACTACAAATATCTTGGTCAAATTTTTAATATAGATGGAGACATAATGAATAAAATTAATAATAGAATCGATCTTGGATCAAATGCATTTGTAAAATTAATATTACAAATTTTTAATAGACATGTTTACAAGTTTTTACATATGGATATGAGATTTGGATACTTAACAGAATACTAAAACAGAAACTTGAAGTATTGAGAGATATGTGTTAGGAGTAACAAAAAGAGATTGAATGTAAAATATTTGGATGAGAGGACAAACAGGTATCACTGAAAGAAGTAAGGGTCTAAAATTGGAACTAAGTTGAACATAATGCTCCAAGAAGTGATAATAGATAGGCAGTTAAAGTTTTAAACTGGATTCCAAAATAATATAAAAGATCTAGAAATAAACTACATATGAGATGAATAAAGTAAGGAAGTTTTCTGGTGTGATATGAATAAAAAAGGCCATGGTTCAGAGAATTTGGATTGACTTGGAAAATCTTTATCCTACATTGGATTGATAATGGTTAAAACAATTATCATCAATCTTATACTCACCTTTCAAGATCATTCATAACTATTTAATTATTAAAATTTTCTTTTATTTTATTTATCATTAAATTAATTAAAATCAATTTTACCTTTACAAATCTAACACTAACATTGCCTGATATTAACACATGTTCTCAGCTGAAACTAATTAAGTCTTCCAGTATTTACTCTCTCCAACTATGTCCTCCTCAGGATAGTTCTACTAATTTTAAAACCCACTAAATTGCAGTCCAACACAGAGCGTTGCTCCATTATAAAGACTATAAAAAGCTAATGCTGCCATAGCTATTAAAAGTGAAAATTCGATCTCCAAAACTCAAACTAAAACTCCCTTTCCCACTCTAAATGTCAACAATTCAAGTAAAAAACAGAGTAACAACCTCCTCAACACTTCTTTTCAAGCACAAGTCCAACTTTGGGTTACAATAAGTCTGAGTCTAAAAATTTTAAAAGCATAGGTGGCGCTGCATCGAAAGCACACATTCCTTTTCATTCTAAAACATCAGATAATAAATAAACTACCTCAAATCAACTTTCTGTGCTCCACAACATGGACTTAGACACAGAATCTTCTTCTCAACATCATGAGAATTTTAACATATCTTCTGCTAAGCTTGTTCATAGTGATTCTTGCCTTGAAACACCAAACGAAAATAATCAACTTATTTATAGTCAATTTAAAATCCGATCTTCAACATCAAACATTCGATCGCAGCATAGCTCCTATCCTATAAATTTTCCCACTTTGAACACTGATTATTCATTCAAAAATACACTGATGGGCAGCAATTTAACCACACTACATATTTCAGCTCCTCCCTTGAACCACAGTTTAAACACTAACCCTTCCAATCAAGCTAATAAACTCAGTTACACTACTGCAATGCAGAAGCGTTTCCTTTTCTCACAATCAAACCAAGCAATTTGACATTCTAGATCTGATGAAAGATGATATCTTATCACAACAGTCTCAGCAAGGCATTTTCAGCCCAGTAATCAGATAATGCAACCTTATGCTGACAAATATCAGAAAGTTTCTAAAAAATTCAACTCCAGAATTCCCACTGCTCTTTTTAATTCATTCTAACACTATCGAAATGACAACACACTTATTCTAAGCACAACTGACAATAACCATCAGCTCTTCACATTTCCCATGGATGATCTGTTTGCCTTGCTCAAGTCCCAACAACTAGGTGACACTGTCAAAAGCATTTACCATCATCCCAACCAGCACTACCTTATAATAGAATTTTATAACATCATTCAAAGAGAACTCTTCAGAAGAAATCACTTGCATCTTAATCACAGATATTTAGTATACATTTATATGAATAAACCTAAAATTGCTTACGACTTGGATAAGAATTGTTATGTTGATTTTAGTCAAGCTGATTACTCTCTGATTTAGGTACTGTATCCAGTTTCTGATATCTCACAGAAACAAGAGATGACCTAGAGCTTCTTTCAAATAGAGCAGCCTTCACTTTCAAGCTTCATAAAGGCATTTCATTGACTGACATCCCTTCTTTGCTTGAAAGCAAGAAGTGCCCCATCTTTTTATATTTTAAAGGTGTTCAACCCCAGTGCTTTCTGTGTAGCAAATGCAGTCACTTGGTAAAGAGTTGTCCAAGAAGAATATGCCAATTTTTGCAATTTTAAAAAAGCTAGAAACCACACATGCACCTCTGCCACTCATAAAATTACTCTCATAAATCAATCATCTTCACTAAATCAATCAGATAATTCTAATAATCACACTTCCATGTCTGACAGTCATTCATCTGATCCCCAAGAACATATCATCTTTCCTTCAGTTACCTTAGTTCACAAAGCACAGCAAAATGATTCTTCATACTCTAATTCACTTCTTGCCATCCAATCATTACATTAAGATTCTGTCAACTCTGACACTAAAAATACAGATGTAATTGAAAACACTATACCTCAAACATTTAAGCCTAATTTTACTGCCTGTTTTTATACAACCTCCAAAGCCTCCTCTGCTGTCAACAATAAGAGGAGGATGCTAGATTCTCCCAGTTCACAACATGAAGAAGCTGACACCACAATTGCAGATTCAGATCCCAATATTAACTTTAATAAACAGACAGCATCGAAATCTTCCAATCCAGTAGGAAGAAAGATAAAAAAAAGACCAAAAAAAACTGCTACTTCATCTTCCAATTCTGTAGATCCATTCTCTTCCAAGGCTAATCCAAGTTTTCAAGATGACAATACTACTAACACTGAGAGCAGTAGTATAAATACACTCTCAGCTCTGGTTTCTCCAGAATCAAGTTTGAGTAATTCCCCACAATCACAACATTAATTCCAACAGTTTGTGGGCATCCGCAGACTTGATGGATCATTCTGTTTCCACAAATGGATTATCAAGTCATCTTTCACCTTTACAATCTCTTTATGCAACTAAAAATAGCTAGTGTTAATGTTAGGGGCTTAAACTCTTACATCACATTTTTGCTATCATTAGATGGCTACAGAATATTGATTTTGATATAATATGCTTCTCTGAGATGAAACTTTATTTAAGATCCAATCCAAAGATAGATTACCTGATGAGTCAGTTTGGCTTCTGCCATTATTTGCCTTCAATTTCTGCTGCATCTGATGTCACTATATTAATCAACAATGATGTATTTCAGAACAGTCTATCTTAATAAAGAACTTTTAATTGCAAACATAATCTTGGGATCTTATTCAATCAATATCATATATCTTTACATCAGTAACAGTCATGAATTAATACATCTTGTTATCAGCAAAATCAATGCCTTACTTTCTTCTGATGCATCACCTGCCATTCTCTTTGGCAATTTTAATATGGAGTACAATAGCTTTAATAGAAAATATTTATATTTACTAAACAGAATCTTTTTGTGCGGAGGTTTTTTCCCTCCTGGGCCTTCTCAGTTTTGGATTGATCTACTATATTATTCCACTGAATTACACTTCAATGTCAGATCCAACTTCATCTGATCCATTTCTCCGACCATCTGGCTTTAATCATTACACTTCAAATTGATCCCAAAACTGTCACACGTTCCAATTTCACATGTACAATTAGACTTCTAAACAAATTTGCCACCACTGAATGGCTCTTCTCAGAGGCATACATTCTATTCCATAGAATACAAATTCTGCAACTCTCACCTGATCACCCTCATTGACACACCAAGAAATCCAAGAGACCAAATTATCTATTAAAGGAAATTGATCAAATTAGCTCTGAATTGAGAAGCTCTCACAAACCAACTTCAGTACACAGCAAATCATGAATCAAGCTGCGGCATCTTGATAATCAAAAGGTCTTGGCTCAGTACATTTCCACACAAATTCAAATTTTTTTAGCCAATAACCATCAATGGATGGGCTGCTATATTTTCTGGGCACTGGGTGCCACTTCCTGACCTGCACCATCCATGATCTCAATTGATCAACATTGTTACTATGGCCCAGAGATGCTGAACAAGATTCATCAGCATTTCAGCCAAACTCGAAGCCATAATTTTTCCATTGGAAATGCCTATTTGGTACCTGATGATTAATCTGATCATGGCATCACTTATCATTCAAAAGCTCCAGTCATATCCAGAAAGTACTCACCCAGGTTTGCATGGTATTCCCCATTTTGTTTTTCTTCACCTCGGTTATTTTACTGCATCCATTGTCCAGCTCATGATTGATACTCATGCACTTAAATTTCAGAACAACCCTGATTTATATCCCATACCATTTATTCCGTTACTTAAAAAACAACTAAATTCTTCCAGTTTATCAAATATTCGTCCAATCTCCATGATGCCTTAATCATCAAAACTATAGAATCAATGGTTAAAGACAAAATTCAAGGTCATATTTTTCAGCATATCTCTATGTATCAAATTTGCTCACAAGGGTTTCTCTATGGCAGATGCCATACAGCATTTCTGGCTACTGGTTGAACACATCAGACTTCAAAAAAAACTCCAAGCCCATAGTCATCCAGCTGGACTTTTCATCTGCATTTGATTCCATGATTCCTTCCATCCTTCTCCAGATGTTTGCAGACTATGAACTTACAAATCCTTTTATTAGAATCATTGCTAACCTTTTGCACAATCGTTCAATCTTCACTTACCTAGATGGCCAGCTCTCTCAGGGAATCAGACCACATATCTCCATTCCCCAAGTTTCTCCACTTGCTACCTTACCATTTATCACATTTGTAAACCCATTATTGCTTGTAATAGAAAGAAATTTAGCTGGAATTTTCATACCTGATCTCAACCACAACATACACCATATATCTTACGTCAATGACATATCTCTCTTTCTTCCATCTAAATCATACCTGCTGGCTCTACTTAACATCTTAAATAGCTTCTCTCAGAATTTGAACCTACACATAAATTATTCAAAATCTTCCTCTTGGAAAATTCTCATGGGTAAAACCATTACCTCTATGTTTGTTTCAGAGCCTCAGAATTTTCTTGACTCTCCCATCACCAAGTTGCTCCATGCCATGACCAAGCAGATTTAAAACTCTATTTTAGAAAAAACCAAAAAGATAGTGCATTCCCTCTTGGCAATATACCTTTCTCTTCCAGGCAAAACCACTCTCTTAAACATGATGATTTTTCCGTGGCTTAATTATTACTTCCCTATAATTAAGCCCACCAAAACATTTCAAAACAGGCTGAACTCTCTCTGTACCAAACTGCTCTGGCATGGCAAGGCAGTGGCCATCATCTTTGCCAAGTCTCACATGCCCAAAGAATTCAATGGACTTAGCCTACATTCTACAGCTACTTTATATCTTTAGAAGGTGATTGGTGCTTTACACCTCATTCAAGCAAAGCAAATCATCTTACATCCTTCTACCCCTATTCAACCTATGGACACTCCTCCATCTTATCATAGCAAATGGCTCATAGACCTTTGATCACATGTTAACAACCATATAAACATTACAACCAACACCTTTGACACCAAGAAAACATACTGGGATGCTTTCAAACTACAACACCCAAATCAAACTGCACTTCAAGTTATGCTCGGTCTAAATAACAAATCACTTATCAAAAAGCTCAAATGCTGGTTTCTTGAACCCAAGTATGCGGACTTCATTTTAAAATTCAACCTCAACTCTCCTCCCACCAATTCCTTCCTAGCTCTCAAAAGAGGTTTTACCAGCCTTGACACTACTTGCCAACTCTGTAGTTCTGCTGATGAATCCATCCATCACCTAATAAATGACTGTTCTTTCCACAATCCAATAAGAGTTCATATTGCAAAAAATGTATTAACCAAAATTAACATTATCCTAGATCTTCAGAAAGTTATCAACACTGGTACATTTTCTGTCATAAGATCCTCCATCTTCCTTGTCTTCAGCTTTTGACTGACCAGATGCAAATGCATTTTTGGCCAGGCCAGCTTCTGTGTACTCAAGACTTTTATAAGCATCATCAAAACTACAGCAGCCAGAGATCAAACTCTGGCTCTTGATTGTCTTTTCAAAGACACATGGTTGAGGGTAACTCTTCCGGAAATCTAACCTGTATCACAAGAACTTTCCTTTTTTACGCAGCTCATACTATTGATTATGAACATGTAAAGACTTTCACCAGATTCTAGTAACTTATTGTACATGTTTTTCATTTGCTTCATTTTTTTCTAATTCATTTTTTTCTAACTCCTCAATAAACTTCTATCTTAATAAAAAAAACAAAAAACTTTTTTTTTAAAAAAATAAAGTAATTAAGATCATAGGCAATAAAAGTAAAGGCTTTAAGTAAATTATCAAATACAAAAATGTTTGCAATGTGAGAATAAAAGTCTTTGGGGAATCAGTTTATTTACTTCCATTTCTCAATTCTTTAAATAAACCAAAATAGATCAACAAGTTAACATAATTATTTTATTTATTGTTGTATTGCATTTCTTCTAAATCCAGATAATTTTATCTATTTTCAAATATTCCTGTTAACACATATTTGTTAGGAAAATTTAAGAGCAGTTGAACTATTTATTTTAAGGCAATTATTAATTAAAGAGAAAAATAATGGATAGATATTCTTTCCTTTAAAAATGTTCCTTGCTTTATATATTACACCAGCTCTTGTCAATTAAAAAAATAAAATAAATAATCATGTGATTAATTACTTGGAAGGTTGCTGCCATTTGTGTACTCAAGTGAACTGAGAATTAATTTATGAATCTTTAGTTGTTGAATCTTCTAAACAAGCTTAGAGCTCTCCAGATAATGATTAACATTGTTTTATTTTTACAATTTGTAATTCCAAATATTGTTTCATCTTTTTATTTTCCAAATTTATTTCAGCTTCAATAATTATTAATATATAAATGTAAACTCTTTTTTTTTTTTTTTGCAATTTGAAGAATCGAAGGATATTATTTGGTAGAGATAAGAATTTGTTGATGAATTGAGAAAGCAAATTTATTTAGAATTAAATGGTGTTAATGTAAATGGTGATTTTTTTTGCTAGTAATCATCTCAATGTTAAAACACCCAAAGATAATCAATTAAATTTCATATTTATTTGATGAACCATAAATTAAAACTGAAGTAGAAATAACTACAATTCAATTGTATAATTAAAATTATTAAATAAAATTATTTGGTAACCTGCCAATGAGAAGTATCCAATTTTAATAAATATTACTTTAAAGTTTCATTTGATTTTCACTGAACATATATTATTAAACTTATAAAATAGTTTTTAAATATCCAATGCATGGCAAAAACATCTTTAACTAACCCATAGATAAACAGTGAAGATGGTAGTATTAAATTGGTTAGCCAATTTCAGGATATGAGGTTTTTAGTATTTTTTCCATTTTTTGTTTTATGGTTAACTGGATTAGTTGTCTAAAAGAAAAACTCTAAGTCTATTGAAACAAAAATTAATTTACACAGCTCAGATTTAAACTTAAATCATAATCTTAATCTCATAGCAATGAATATCATGTTGTCCTTTTATTTGGGTATATAGAGATGAATGTTTTTAAATCAAAACTAAGACAAAATTAATAAACATTAGGACCATTGTTTACATCATCTGTATATCAGTAAATACTGAATTTAATTAACATCTAAAAACATATTAATGTTAAAATATAAGCTTTTAGTTCTTGTGATTTGATTTTATAAATAAATGTTTTAATTTCATATTCACTGATCAATGTAAAGGTCTCATTAAAATTTACAATGCAAATCTAATACTGAAATGGGGAAATTTGGTTCTCTTTAAAGAATATATGAGAGGAGTTATTATAAGCAATATATATGAATATAGGAAGAAATGCAAAGAAAGTAAAGGAGAAGAATAAGAGTATATACTTTTAATCAGAATTAAATTAATTGTTATTTATATTTTATTCCAGATGTGGGGAACCTCCAGCTCTTGGGATATCTCCAGCCCTCTAAAGCTTTCAATATGTCCCTTGGACATTTTCAAAAATGTATTTTAAATGGTACTGTATTAAACTTCTATTTAAATGTGCATGTGGTTCAAATATTGAATTAAGATTTAAGTAAAATAAAATATTTATTTTCTCAATTACATCCAATCTTTATAATAGTTTTACTTCTTTTTATCAGAGGTGCAATATTCCAACAAATTATCTACATTGTGTGGTCTATCTGTCTACAGATTTAATCTACAGTGCTAAGGGCATTTTGTTTGCTTTTATGGTGATTTTCACATGCTAATTTTAAAATTGGAATTTTACTTTGACTTATTGTTATTATTTTGCATTTATTTTATTTTATTATTATGTTGGCTACACAGAGTGAGCTAAAAAAAATTGACAGAAAATTTCATATTTGTATTTTAATAGCAAAGGACCAACACATATTTTTTTGTATAAAAAAATAGAGCAAATTGATATGTCTGATATATCTGGAAAATATTTTAGTTAATAAAGAACATTGTTTATTAAACATTCTGTTTACAACAAAATTGTATGAATAAAAGAAAATATAAAACAGAAAACTTGAAAAGGAGCTTCATCAAATGGCAGACATTTCTAATAAAAAGTCCAAAAAATCTGAAAATTTTGTGAAGGCAAATTATGTTTTTGTTTTGTTTTTTAAAGCAGAAACTTTGAAAACATTTTCTGAAGGGGAGTTTATAAATGACTGCATCTCAGCTGCTGAAGAATTAATCTAACCAGAACATAAAAAGAAACTCTAGAATATAAATAATTAATGAAGAATATTTACAAGGCAAATTGGATAAATGGCCAGTAAATATATATCAATCATTAATAATAATAATGTTACTTTATTTTTAATTCACAAAAAAAGTATGGTCCTCGTTTAAAAAGTGCAATTTGAAATTGCCAGTTAAAAACATTGTCCAAGCCTCATGATTAGGGGTAAATTAACTGTTTCATCAAATATGCTATTTTTTAATTTGATAATTTTGTATGGTTCTCAAATATTATAAATATTCAAATGGCCCTTGACAAAAAAAAAATTCCATATCTGTTTTAGTCATTTGATGTTATTGATATGGAAGATATTACTGAAAAATTAAATTTTTTTTTATCTATGGTGGAAAACAAAGTTTTTTTTTTTTTTTAAAAAGTCATTGTTCAAATCTTAATAATCACTTTTAGAATCTAAATGGAATAAAAATGTTTCCAAATTAAAAAAAAAAAAAAACACCAAACAATAAAACATTTTTTGACTCAAATACATGTATGAATCAGTATTTTTGATGATAAATATAATTAGGATAAAATATTATTTTTTCTCTAGTAATATATACAGAGATATTCAAGATTATTTGACAATCCAATGAACTTTCATAATTCTACTTTATTATCAAAAACAATAAAAACAGTATCTGATCATATGAAATTATAACAAATACATGATAAAATGTAAATCTTGTAGAAAATTAAAATGAACTCTTGATTTGCAAAATCGATATATTTATTACTTATTGATATTCTTGATCTCTTTTTATTTACTGATTATTTTAATATATAATTATCCATTACTATTATTATCACTTTTTTTAATATCACAATTAGAAAATTTCCTTTTAATATACTGGAGAATATTCTATAATAGTAATCATTTCATCTTTTGAATTTTGTACGTTTTTTCATAGAATTTATTTATTTCCTCATATTTATAAACTTTCATCTATGCTTTGATTGCTTATTTTTTTGTGTATTGCTATCTGTTACTCACAATCAATGATATCATTAGAACATAAAATAATTTTATTCAAACCATATTGAAAATATTTTCTCTATAAAAGATGTTAAAAGTTGGATAAACAACAAATACATTAGTAAAATTTTTGTGTTCTCTCCTTCTTCTCTCTCTTTTTGAATGAGAAATTGGAATAATAAAAATTTGAAAGTCTTTGTAATTATTTTATATATAGGATAATATTTATGAGAGTCTTCTTAACAGAAAAATATTTCAAAATGTGTGGAAGAAAATAAGCATAATCTACTCTTAGCAATGAAGTATGAAATAAAGTTAAATCTGGAACATATTTACAATTAGTCATACTTGATAGTATAATAAGAAATAAAATTAGTAATTAAAAATATAACAACATATAAATTAATCATTCATATGCACTTGAATGCATTTTTTATTTTATTTGACATTTCATTAAAAAGCTAAATTATGATTTCATAAAGCATATTATTTCACACATCGTCAGTGAACATTCATATTTAGAGATGAAATTTTCCTTTATACCAATATATTATCCAATTATTAGTCATGTTCATTAAGAAAAAAGTGATAAAATTTGGATCTGATTGTGGAAATAGTTCATATTATAACATAAGACTTATGACTATCTTTCAAGAAACGGCATTTTAAAGAAACAACATTAATAATTTAAAAAAAACTCTCCACTTGAAAAATAATAAATTTAAATAAGAATATTTTTAAATTGTAAATAACTGATTTTCAAAGTATATCTCCCAGAATTGTTACAACTTAAGATTGCTTATGTAATTTTGTTCACCAATTGAGTTTCTGATACTTCCATAATGACAAGCACAATTCAGATTGCTAGATCATGCTTCTATTTTTATGCCCAAAAATATCAATCTATTACAATTTTTAGAATCCTTGAAAGTAGTCAGTCCTGCTATAGTTAATTAATGGTCTGATCATGTAGGTCTGATATCAAAAGCTCAAATTTGTTTTGCAATATTACTTGCCTATTTTCATGCTACATTTATTTATCTTTCACATTATTGCTTTTGCAGTGGATATATGCTACTTCCAATCAAACAAGAGACATTTTAAATATAAAACTATGTAAGTTATGTGAGAGCAAACCAATCTTTCAGATATGCACTATTGATATTAATTTGCTTGTACTCCCCTGCCAATAATCATTTTAAAAGCACAGGTGAAACAGCTATGCTTAGAGCTTTTATATATATATATAAATCAATACCTATTGACTGTGCTTAATTCAGGATTTGATTCTATTGTGAGCCTAATAATTCCAATGACAAAGTCATCTGCAAGCAAGCTAATATCAAGAGTGCATGTTTGAAAAGAAAAGATTTGTGCTCTCTCTCATGATACACATATATAGATCGCTAATACATTAATGTAAAATTATGTATAAGTTTGTGTAAAATACAAATTTAAAATATCAATTTCTGGAGAATTCACTAATTTTTATTATCTTTTTTTTTTTTTTACAAAAAAAAACTTTCATTTTTGAACTTATTTAACTAACCAATTTTTAAATGTTCATCAAATAATTCAGTTTAGGGTCTGATTAAGATTATGTAAATGAATATTTTTATTGTCAAATGAACAATACTGTTGTTTTGTTTTTATCTATTTAGTAATGCTCTTTTTTTTAACTCAGGATTTTTTTAATTTTTTTTATAGTTTATATTTTTACTTTATAATAATATTTTGATTAAAATTACAAATTATACACACTTTAACTAATAAGTAATTAATATGCACACTAAATATTCCAAATTTTATCGTTTAATTGTAATAAATGATAAATTCAATTAATTTGTATTTTATTAGTACTGAACAAATGTTTCTTCTTGTTTCCTCAACAATATGCTCCCATTTGTGCATGTGGGCTACGTATAAGGAAGTTGGATAACTATCCCAATAACGAATCCAAAATAACATACTCACTGATAATATATTATTTAGAAATGATTTCTATTGAAAGACAGATTGAATAACTAGAGACTAAAGATGACAACACTTGATCATTATTAGTGGTAATTTGCCAATACTTACTATGTATGCTCTTAATATAATTTCTAGCATCTCAACTTTGCATTTGCATTAAAAAAAAAAAAATTATTATTGCTATATTATTCTGTACATATTATTTTCAAAGCTATAAATCTGCTGCAGGACAAATGTTTTTTATGAATTTAATCAGTTCCATCTCTTCTATATAGTACTTAGCCAACTATATCCATCTCACAAGTGGTCTCTTTCTATGTCTTTTACCATCTCTTAAGATTCGGTTTAAAATTTTTAATTGGCAATTTATTGTCACTTCTTTTAATGGCATGCATATTCTGCCCAATTCCACTTAATGTCAATAATATATATTTGTCTTCTTAATAACAACATATGTCTCTACACTTTGCTGTGTAATCTGAAGTTTCTGTATAGTCTCAAATCAGCATTGGTAAAAGACATTTATTATTTATAAAAAAAAAAAGTTTTTTTTTTTTTTTTATAAAGCAAGCAATCATTAATAATAGGAAGTTATTTCTATCAAAAGCATTTCATCCAAGTTTAATTCTATGATTAATTTCATTTATTATGTTCTGTTTATATTCTTCTATTTCATTATTATCAATCTTTATATATTTACATGAAAGACAATATGCGATAAAAATACTGAAGCTTTTAGCTATCTTAATATATAACATAACTAATTATCTGAGTACACAATAAAATAGTCTTAATTATTTATCTACTATTATATAAAAATGTGTCAGTATAAAAAAAAATAGTATTATTAATTAAGTGCGGTCATTTCAATTCATTAGCTTGAATTTTATTTTGTTTACACATTAAAGTTGCCGCATAATATAAATTATTTGTTATAGACGCAAATAAAAACTAATCGTTTTAAACGTCTCGTTATTGAATAATATAGATGTTCTTAATATAACAAATAATTAAACAAACGAACACAATAAAGCGATCAGAAAGAAAAAAAAGATAATGCAATGACGTAAAACTTCAAACAGATCATTTTAAACTACCGCACCAAAATGTTTGTTGATTAAAAGTAATATGCCAATTTGCTTAGATGAATCGTTTTAGTTAAAAAGCGTGTTTTCGGCATAATCCGGTTGCTCTTTAGTATAGTAGTAAAAGAATGGAATCGAGAGTTAAAGTTCTTAGATATTTCAGAGGTGTTCGAACACTACTGCGACCTTTTGGGAAACTACTTGATTATTTTTCTTCACAAAGAACGTAATATTAAATAATAATATTTTCTTTTTATAAATAAAGTATTTAAAAGCATTAACAAGCATTATTGATGTTACTTCGTATAATATTTAATAAATTATTAGAAGATTCATTTTTAGTCTTTTACTTGTTATACTAATCAATTTCTTTTTATTGTATTAATTTCAATTGCCTTTAAAGTAACCAATTCCCCAACAGAAAGAATTATACTAAACTTTTTGTCTAAAATGATTTTTTTTTCCATTTCTTTTTACTTTTTTCTTGCAAATTAGAGTATTAATTGTGAATATTTTTGAACACAATAGGTAAAATTAAAGAATAGCCTGAAGAAAGCAGCAGGGTACATTGTCTAAATGAGGAACTTTTAACAAAGTGCCACCAGCTCTGGCTTGTGTTCTCTAAAGTTTGAAAAAGGATTTGCAGCAGGATCGATACAAAAAAGCAGAAGAAAAAAAGAAAGAAAAGTCACAGTGTATTTTTAAAAGAATGTCACTTGGAAAAGAAGATTAGCTAGCTTTTACCTGCATTAGAAAAGGAAGTAAAAGCCATGCACCATTGAATATAAAATTAGATTTAACATTTTTTGAAAACAAGTTTGGCACCTGATTTTGATCTTTACATACTTTATTAATTGGGCATTATCTTTCAATATAAATACAGTTGCTAATGTATTTCTACAATAAATAAAACAGTTATATGTATTACACATTATTAAAACCTTAATAGATTTTAAGTAAAATTTAAATATGTGTGTGCGCGTACATACATGTATGTATACTGTACAAGGGAAAACGTAAAACAGATGTTAAATACTCCTTTGCAGAACAAAAATCTTTCCAATAAAAATGTTACATGGAAGAACAGTAAAAGTAAAGACATTGCTCACTAACGTCTCTATCTGCCAACCAGTGAGATTTTAATGGTTTTATTTTTTCAGCTTTGGTTTTATTTTCTAACTAAAAATAGTTAAATAATCAATTACTGATCAAAATTGGCTGCTTAGCTGTGTTGGATAAAAACTGATTATGAAATAAAATTCTAAGCCTGAAAAAAAAAAAAAATCCAAGTTTTTTCTGCTAAAGATTTGAACCCAAGTTTTGAGCATGGAGGAAGATGTTCTACTACTACATCATGAAGGCCTTCATATATATATAATCTAGGGTTTTGTATATACATATGATGCCCTGTATATATAATATTAAAAATTATGTTACTATGGTTCAATTCTGAAATGGAGCTTTACAACAATCAGTTCACATAGTTAACTAATACTAGTCATTAAGATGATATAATAAGTCAATTGTGTAGTCAGTTGCACTAAAGGATACAGTGACATTTGAGAATCAAAATTGTCAGTAAAGTATCAAGCTATTTTCATCTTAAAAATAAAGAAAAGGAAGTAAAATCTTCATTAACTAATAAACAACTAGCTTAAAGAGTAACCCTTACTTTGCCAATATTTATAAATACTTATAGAGAATAACCACTATTAAGTAGGTAGAGGGTCTTTAATGCTACAAGAATCTATTTTCTTTATATTAACTTTTACAAACATCCAATATGATTTGATGCAGTGGTCAAGTGCAGATTTTGAAGTGTAAGAGATATGAATAGGTCCAATTCTATCATTTCCAGTGATCAAATTTTAATGAACTTAAATCAATTATATTATATATTTCTATAAATAAAAATTAATTGAAGTCTTTAATAAAATTTCCCATATGTTTCATCTTTTTTCAGAGTGATTCTCATAACCATCATTACTCATGATTAGTGTAGCATTTCTATTTATATAACCAGATGTAGGCCATGGTTTTTTTAATTGGTTTTTTTAATATATAATTTTAAAGATTTAATGTAAATTAAACAAAAGATTTTAATATTATATAAATAAGTGTGAGAATTGTATAATGGCCTGAAAAGCTGAAAGGCCATCAATATGGTAATCAAAACTAAATGTAAATACAGTACTACAGCATTTATTTTTTCCCTTTTAAACATGAGTTTATGTACGGTAATCAAATTTTCTTCATGATTTAAATACTTTACCTCTGCAGTTAAAAGCACATGTACTGATTTTTTTCTGAGCATTTTTTATTAATGATGAAATTACTTCCATCACATAAGTGTAACATTTTTTTCTAATTGGTTGTGAATTTGACACATGACAGCCTTATAAACAAACATACATTCACCAATCAGACAACAAAGAAAATAAAGATTTTATACATAAAATTGATAAGTATTTGCAGAGTGGAAATTATATAGGCAGTATCAAAGGTGACTGACATATAGTCTATTGTGATGGAAGTTACATCATTTTTGCATATTGTAAAAGTGATGATTATAAAAAAATGTTTAATTTATATTAATAAAATATATTGCTTCAAAAAAATTTAATAAGTAAAAAAAACAATATTTAAATCAATTATTTATTTACATTTTCTTTCAATTTTGTTTTACTAAGTGGTAAAAAAAACTCTTAATAAAAGCTGAAACCTGTTTATAAACTTTTTCAAAAATTGGTCTAATGTAAAAATGCCCCCTTCATAAAAATTCTTTCTCTGCTTACATTATACAGAACTACAACCTTTTTGCTTTAATATTTTGTATTAAATAATTAATAAAATGACATGAATAATTCAACCTTTGCATAAAAAAGAAAATGTATTTTGAAAACATATTTCTATATCAAATTAAAGTTATATTATCATACATTAAATCTCTTTTTCATTATTTAAAAGAAATTTTAATATAAAATTGTAAATATTTTGATTATGGCTATCACACAGAATTGTGAATAAAAACACATTCCTACACTTTCGAATAAATTAAATTTTTTCTTAAAAACTATTCTAAAGACACAAGTTTATTAAAACACTTTACGTCATAATGACTACTTGATGTAATCTTGCATGTTTAAAATGTAACTACATTTTTCCCCAAAAAAATTTTTTAAATATTCTTTTACATAAAAAATATACACACAATTTTTCTGTTTTTGGGAATTATTATATAGAAATTAAGAATTCCACACAGTTTAAGAGTAAGTTTAACTAATTCTTCTATAAAAATGGTTTAACTATGTTTTTTTTTTTAAAAAAAGTTTTGGCTGATGTAATAAAATAACCTCACAAACACAAAATTAATTTATTTGAAAATAAACTTTTTGCTTAGAATTGTAATTTATTTGCTTATGGATTATGTAATCATTTTGTACATCTTAAGGATTTGTTTAATTTTTTTATAAAAATGTACTATGGTTAAAAAAACTCATGAGATTTTTTTTTTGACACTATATCTTCTAAAGGATTAGTGATCTGATTTTAGAAGTTGAAGCCACATTTTATCTTGTATTTGTTATTAAAATATACCTTTAGTATAAATCCATATTTTTTTCATTTCTACATTATGCACATAGATTATGGAGCTTAAGGATTACTTTAATTTTTTTATAAATATATAATAAAAGAAAACCAACCATGTGTTTTTTTCTTTTTTGATATCTATTAAAAAATTAGTGATTTGTCATTAAAAGTTGCTGTCACATTTTACCTTATTGAAAATAAACACTTATCATATAATTTATTTCTTTGTGCTGGAGCTATGCAGACAGTTTTATGAATGTTAGAATTAGTTGTTTTTTCCAAAAAATTATATTATAAATAGAAAGCTCACCACATGATCTGCTTTTCATTTATGTTATTTAAAGGTGTAGCACAGGAATGGAAAACTTCCAGCCCTCAGGACACATGTGACCCATGATATTGTTGAATCCAGCCTGCTCTGTAAATATAGAAAATCTATACCTGATTACAATCACTGTAAACCACAATCTCTAGGCCTATCACTCACATGTTCATATAATATTAACTTTATCCTAATGCCATGAAAAATATAAAATACTAATTATAAAAATTAAAATTTTTATTGTAACTTGCGTAAATTTAATCATAACTTCTAAAATACCAATTTTATATTATAAAATATAAAAATATGGGAGGAATCACATGGCAAATAATGTTAATTTTAGGATTTAAAGAATACTTCTATGCAGCATCAGAGTATTGTTACCTAATTATTATTGTAGCATCAATCGAACGAAGTTTCTTTGGATTTAACTTCTTATTGAAAAAAATAATATTGGTGCATGTTATTTTATAAGTAAGTTTATTCCTTTTCTAATTATTACAATTTTTAATTTTTTAGAGCCTATAAAATGAGCCAATTAAAAAAAAAAGAAAGCCACATTTTCAATGATAATTGGAACATTCAGATATTTATTAGCAAATATAGATGATAAAGCTGTTTGTTTGATTTGTAATGAAACTATTTCTGTTTTTAAAGAATATAATCTAAAAAGGCATTTTTCAACAAAACATTTCATAAAATATAAACTATTTTCACCAGAACAAATGAATATGCAAGCAGAAAAATTAAAACATGGTTTGCATAAGCAACAAAATACTCTGAAAATTTTGGCAAATACATCTTTAAAGCTTTGACAAAAGCTAGTTCTTGTCTGTACCTATCTATAATCGATTCCTATTTAAGTCATTAAATATTGTATTTACTTTTTTAAAAAATATATTAATAATTCAAGTAATATAACATTTTTAGGTTCTGATTTTTTCTGCTAAATCATTCAATCTATTCTGGCCCATGTTATAATACAAAAAATTTATTCGGCCCACTGATGAGAAAAGTTGCCCACCCCTGGCATAACACTATGACATTAGAAATATATTTTCTGGTTTATTTTTTTAATTAATGAAAATAAATTTATAACATAGTGATGGAAGTTTTTTTTGTTTTTATTTGTCATGCATAGTTGAGAATCAATATATATTACAAATATTCACTTAACATTCAGATTTTAACTTGACTTTTTAACAATTCACTCTTTCCGTTAATATATGTCCTTTGAATAGTATAATTCAGAATATATTTTTATAATACCATATTGTCTGGCTAAAAAAATTAGAAAGGGGCATATACAGGCATTTCAGATTAATGGTAGTGTATCTGTAACAATATAAATCATGAGGAAAAAGTAGAGTTTCACCTAAGTTGCCAACTTACTTTTCTCATAGTAGAATAATGATAATTATAAATTAACTTTAATAAGTTTTATTATTACTCTGTTTTGTATAATTAGTAGAAAACAGGTAATACAAAAATAAACTTTTTTTTTTCAATAAGATATAAAGAGATGTACTTTAAAATTAAGAAGAAGGGGCCAAAATAAAATACATTATCAAAACAATTAGATCACACATTGTGATTTTGAATTTTCAAATTTGCAGCATTGGGTTTTAATTTAAAACTGCCAGAAATCTATGCAGGCTGCACATGTGCTTTTTACATCTTTGTTTCCATCTTTTTTACTAATTTCAGAAAAAGTAAATTTCATTTTTCTATAATAAAAATTAAAAATTTTATGAAAATTTTTGTAATCAATTAAATTGAATTTTTTGGGCTTTCTTTCAGTTTTTTCATTTTTAACTTTCCACTGGTAAATATTTAATTTTATATTTTTTAAAATTATTATTTGAATTTATATTTGCTAAAAAAATATATGAAAAAATTATTATTGAAACCAACATATTCACTGATCAAAAAATAGCCGGTGGTTGTGTAATTCATGATATATCAGGAATTATCTGCATTTTTTGGCATGGTAGTGGGTCTTTGCTCCATATGTGCAGCATATGAATTAGATGGTATCTGGAGTTCTGATATAAGACAAAGACAAACATATTTTGAAAATATTATGACCTAATTTAGATTTTTTTCTATAATGACTCTTTGTATTTTAATAATAATAAAAATACGCCAAATGCTAAAAGTAAAGATTTTGACACAGTATATAAACTTAGGCTGATTATAGACTACTGCAATGTAAATTTCAAAGCTGCATATCAAATGCAAAAGAAGTGGTAGTTGATGAAGCTATTACTAAATTTACTAGTCATAGTAGCATAAAGCAATATGAGTCCTCAAACCTATAAAGGTAGGATAAATAATACTACATTGCACTGACTATACCACAAACTTATGAACCTCAAGTTTAACTCTATAATAAATTTAGTACTTCATTCACTTTTTATTTTGTTTTATTATTTTATTTTGTATATAGCGACTATTTTAGTAGTAATTTTTAATAAATTACAAACTTTATTGAAGTTCTTTATTATGATATTCAAATTATACTAATTATTGATCAATATTAACTAATTGTTATTAGGGATTACATATTAATTGAAAACCCCTGCATGGAAAAAGATTTTGAAGGGCTACTAAGAAAAATGAAAGGTACTAATATCTTTATTCTACGAAGTGTTCAAGTGATGGATTACCTTAGGTAAGTGTTATTATATATCAATTTATTAGAAATTTAATGATGAATGCAACTAATCTACTAACAAAGTAAGATTTTAAAATGTATGCGTGAAAATTTAGAATTTATGAAACAATATGAAAATAATTATTAGAAATATTAAAATTTTGTTCTTTTTTTTTATTACTTTGAATATCAACGGCAACATAATTACATTCTTTAGTGTTCTATGTTTCAAACAATATATTGTCATTTTTGAATAACACAAACTTAAATTATGATAAAATTTGTGGTTAACGTAATTATTTTAATATTCAATATGGCTTCTTCACCAGTGAAAAGGCTAAATCAAATGACATAACATTTGAAATACTCAATGTTTTTACAAATGCATTTTTATGAATAAATATATAAAAAAAAATGAAGAAATTAATCAGTAAACTTTTATTTACAGATGCATTAAAGTTAATAGTTATTTACATTTAATATTTATCTAAGTTTTCACCAGAATATAAATACTTTAAAGAAAATGGGAATTTCATAATGTATGGAAGTAGTAAGAAATATAAGATTGAGTTATTTTTAAGTCAATGAAATTTCTAATTCAGAAAATGTCAAATCAATAAAGTGGAATTACAACTTTTTCACTGTAAACAAAAAATAAAAACAGTAGAATTTATCATAGACCAGTTTATTATTGGATTCATGTTGCAATGAAAACATAAAGTTATGTATTTATATTAATCATAATGTCTATAATCATAATGTCTATAATAGTTGAGAATGTGCTCTTTTTCATTTTCAAGTGGGAAAAAGATTTCTAAAAAATACTACCTATTTTATATTCTAGTCATTCTCATGTTTTATTTGAAGCTAGCATCTATTACTAAGATATCATCTACACTTTAAATTGAAATGAATAGGTAATGTCAAGTTATACATAGAATAAGTTACAATGGATCATCAATTTTTGAAATTATTGTATTAATGGCAGTAATAAATGTATGACAAACTACAACATAAACTTTGTGAAATTGGTTCAATGATGTATGTTGACTTATTTATGCAAAGACCCTGAATCTTTTGAAAATGAAGTTATAAGACTTATTTAAAAATGAAATTTAGGTTTTTAATTTCTTCTATGTTTATTATGACTTTCCAATGTTAAAGTATTCTTATGGGCTTGTAACTAGTGATTGTGTATTTAAAAAATTTGAAGTGTCACAGTTAGATGCAATCTATTTCATCTATTAATTATATATACATTTTTCTTTCTCTGAAATCTGTATTTACTTCACTAACATACTTTTTTAAGGAGAATCTCTAACATTTTTTGGTAACAATTTAACATGTGATATACCCTAAATTACATAAATAGTAGCCAGATAGTGTTGTAACATAAAACAATAAGAAAGAAATCTATAATAAATTAATTATAGAGTCAATAAATGTGGTAATATAATTACAATTTAATAATAAAGGAAGTTAACAGTTAGCAGATACTGAGTGTATCTATTTGTAAGGAAAAAAAAATTGCAGAACAATTTAAAAAAAAAACATTCCATAGAAATTTAAATGAAGATAATATGAAACTTAACAACATACTAAATTATGAAATTTAAGGTAGATGGCAATCTTAACAAGAATAAAATATTAGTGTATTTATATATTCATTTTGTTTTTATTGCTATGATTCCTATTAATACTTGTTGTTTTTTTAAACCATGTGATTTGCTAAATAGATGCACTAGAATAATTGAACTTTTTTATCTTTAAAAAAGTAACACACAAACTCTTATTTGAGATTTATTTTATTATTGAAACAGTTCAAAAACATCAAAAGTATTTTTGATATGGCAGTTAGATTTACCCTATTTAGTTTAGAATTTTAGATCATAAAAAAAGACAGTTAAATGAAATGTAGCATGAACTTTTGTGTTTTAACTGTTTCATAAAATCTTAAGACTCATAATCTTTTAGCATATTACAGTTAAGTCGTAAAAGAAAAGACCAAACTAATTATATACGACCCTCTACGTTTGATTGTTTCTATCACACATTTTATCATCTTTTTACTCATTTCTTGGATGATTGCCATGTTAAAAAAAAGATTATTTTTTAAAGTGTTGAATGAATTTTAATATATATATATGAAATAGACATAATATTATAGGATATTTTTTGTTTCATAGTAAGGCACAATTATGATTTATTTACATAATCTGCATATATAACAGTAGACAGATTTTGATGCAAAAAATGTAATTCAATCAAGAATAAATAACATTAAACAAAAAATAATAGACGAATTATTAAATCAAAGTTAAAATAATTATATAAAAATATCATCGTTTCAAATATTAAAATGATTATTTAAAAATCTTGTATTAAATCAAAAGTTAATTTTAAAAAGGCAAATGCAACAGATTGCACCGTAACTTTAAAATGTTAGAAAATTTATAAGTGTGTGTGTAATTAATTATAATTATGGAAAGTTTCAAGGAGTTCAGAGATTAACTATAAAAAAATGAAAATGTCCATGTATAAAAATAAAATTAATTGAATGACTTTATTGTTTTAAAATTCATAAGAAGTTTATATGCTGGAAGTGACAGATTTTTAGTTGCAATCCATGAACATTACGTTTCAGAATCTATAACTCCACCAATTTAACAATCTACATAGGGCTGTGTCCAGATATACGCATATGCTATACAAATGTGTAATGCATATAAAAAGTTTAACTATGCCATATCTAAAATAAAGTAGCAGCCTTAAATTGTCCACTATAAAGAATGGCCTATTCTCATCATTGCTTCACAAAAATTGAATAGTAGAATAGTGAACAAAATAAATGAATAGATAGCTTCATAGAAGGTCATGTAATGTTTGAGCACCAGAAATAACAGCCCAAATTTCAATCCGAGATCCTATATCCCTAAGTCCACCATTCTATCATGCATTATTTAACAAAATAATTTAAATGCTAGTTGGACAAGATTTCTATTTTTATTTTTTTTAATTTATATTTCTTCTAAAAAGAGCAAAATATCCATTTGTCAATCAATACTAGATGGCTACAAAGGTTGCATAAATAATAATAACACAATTGCTTATTATGTTTACAACTTTATCAAATTTGGTACATTTAAATTTAATTTTTTATTCCAGATTCTAATCAGGCTTAGTTTTCTTTTTCAGATTGCTCAACTAAACAACCAATATTAGTTAGCAAAAAGGTATCTAGCTATTTTTATTTTGAGACCAAAATGAGAATAGGAATTATTCCAATCTTCATCCAGCACTTGGCAAAAGTAGTCAGTAATGATTTTTCCTTCACTGTTTCTCTATAAAGAGTTGTTGGAGAAGTTATTGCCCTTCAATGGGCTATTTAAGGACTCTTTTGTTTTATCCATAGTTGATCAGCTATATTAAAGACGAGCTGCTGCATAAAAAAAAAATGTGTTCACTTAGAAATTTCAAAATAGCTGAAAAATATATGGCTTTATTCAAAATCAAAACAGTGAAGCCATGAACTATGCTATATTTTGTTCCAAGTTCTTCTCACATTCAAATGTTTAGAGCATATAGTAGTTCATGTTTTGTTGATAAACATTGATTAAATTAGAATACATATTGTTTATTGAACTGCAAGGGTACAGTACTTTCAACATGCACACACACATTATATATTGTACCATTTGTTTATACGGTACAAATATATATGCATCTGGTAAGATATTTAAAAGCTAAGAAAAAAAGAAAAAGTAAATTTAGCATTCTTATTAAAAAGAGCAATTAAATGTTTAGTTTGTATAATCTTTTTTTTTTTTAAATGTACATGAAAGTAAAATTTTTGTCCATATTTTTTTTTTGTATCTAATTAAAAATTAAGGTAAAAATTGGAAGGAACAAAAGACACAAATTACTAATCCAGATAAACTAAAAGAAAAATATTTTAGCTAATTAAAGATGGCAGAGGGACTTTGCGAAAGGAGGACTTTGTAACTTAAATTTAAGAGAGAGCGTACAAGATTATTATCTTATATGCTGATAAAAGGACAAAAGGATGCGCAGAAGTTTTAAAAACTGGACCGAGGTATAAAAAGAGGAGGACAACTTCAGTTAGGTCTTTTTTTACCTTATGGTTCCATGTCTTAGAGTTGGGGTTTTCCATGAGCATAACCTGTGGCAGTAATATACTTCTGCATAGATATGCCACTTGCTGTACTGAGCTGTCTCGCAAGCATGAAAATGGAGATTTGTGAATACTGCTTTTTAAAATGAAAGGGTCACCACAACTGTGCTTTTTCTCTAGCTATAGAATGGACCAATAATTGAATATGCTGGAAGGAGAGATCAATGGAAATTTCTATGAGCTCGGGATCCCATAAATCTACACCAACTTACTGGTAAGTTAAGAGTAACTTTTCCTGATTGTGACAAAGTTTGCAAACAATTCCTAAAATAAGCTTAAAATAATCCTGATAAAGACTTCAAATTCAATTATCAAGAGACTCTTGTTTACATAAGAACTAAAATTGTTGAACTGTGTTTTTTTAATTAATTGATTCATATCTGGATTAGCGTGCATGTCATCTTTCCAATTAATTAATTCATAATGTGTCTTTTTATTTTTATATTTTAATTTGTTAGAATAAAAATATTTATTTCTAATGCCAACTATTTATTGTACATTATTAATGATTATTAATAAATTTATTAATGTGAATTATTAAGATTTGAAAATAAAATTTACCTTTGCCAACACTGTACTGAAACTCAATCCTCCGGAGTTTCCAGATAATTTCATCGTAACTAATTAAATAAAAGGGGTTTAGCCAGTGGATTCCAATACAAAATCCTGGCACCTTTCAAATAAATTAAAAGCTGGATTACTTGATTCCATTATTTTAGTAGTTACATTAGTTAAAAGGGTATTGTGTGACCAGCAAAAATAATTGCATCCATTAAATCTTACTGAATTGTCTGACAAAACAGATTTAATAGATAGTACATAATTTGGTCACCCAGTCTGGGTAGTTAACTTGTAAAAAACACTAATAGAGCAGTGGATATCACAATATACATTATAACAGAATAAAAATAATGCCAATAGAAAATGATAAATTTAATATAATCTGAATGAAAATACAGCCCAATTGTTGGTCACTGTTTGTACAAAATAAAAATATGAGTCATGAAAGAATGGTCCTAGTTACTAATACCTGTGTGAACTTAGATGCCATTTGTAACAGTATTAAAATATGCACTTGAAGTCGGATGCCATTTCTATTAGAATAAAAATATAGCTCATACTACATCCTTAGTCATGGCCTATCTATTGATCACCATTTGTAACAGAATAAAAAATATGAACCAAGGAAGAACAATTCTAATTTAATAATGACCATGAATTGTAGAGTTATTTATAACAGAATGAAAATAATAAACTAAACTAAAATGAATATCAATCAGTGAATAACAAGCTAACACTTAATTCACTAAAACAATGATAATAATATTTATTGTAACCTCATAAATTCAAATAGCATTTAGAATGGATAAAAAATAAGTAAAATCACTGTTTTAAGCTATTTTAAAAATATGAGCATTATTTGCAATAGATAAAAGATAAAGCAATAAAGCCAAATATCATTATCTTATAAGCAATGATCTATAATAGAATAAAATAATGACAAAGAATTAGTCAAATAAACCTAAATTCCTTATGAATCAAAACACTATTTATAATAACACAAACTTATACTAAAAGTTAAACATTATTTATATTTATATTTAAATAAAAGGATTCACAGGTGGATCAGAAACCCTACAAATCTAAAATATCAATGATATCTAAATAAATATATAATTCACTAACTGATTTCTAATTATAACTAAATAAAATAAAAATAATACTAACTCATTCAAGCTAGTCCACTATTACCAATATGTTCTTATTAATTAAGTCAATTATAATAAGATTAAATGCTTAATAATAATATGAAATCCATTAATTTAACATGTCTCTCCACTTTCACCAACTTATAATACTATAAAATCAAATCATCCTATTACATAATATTAAAATGTATATTATCCAATCACATCAATATATAAAATAAATGATAGGTTCCTATTTGATGCTTATTCAAATGCTATGGACAAATCATATCCAACTACTCTTTAATTTAATAAAGCTAAGTTGTTAAAACTTTAGACGATAATTATCAAAACGTGAACAATTATTAGTGTTTATTATAATCAAATATTAATATTAAAATATAATATCTAAATTGAATTTATGATCTGCATCAATGAACTTTGAATATAATTAAAGCAAATCACTCTAATTTATAACAGAATAAAATTTATTTTTATTATTACCAACTTTCTATAATCAAATAAGATTGTGATCTTTATGGTTGGATACTGACTTAACAAAATATACACTTTAATCAATAATGGTTTAAAATATACAACTATCTAATTGCAATTATGTTTAATCTTATCATATTTGTATCTTTATCAATCATTGAATCAATTCAGATATAATTTCTATCTTAATATAATTGTTACTTGTAACTAACAATATAATTACACTAAGCTTATAATTATTTATTAAATATTTAAAAATGTCAAATCATTTAATATATTGCTGGATAAAAATCTATACCTGGTTAAATAATAAACATTAACTTTAATACAAAGAAAATAATATGTAATTATACTCTTTTATCCATCCTGTGGTTTGATTTCTGAACTATTTTGTAATTGCTTCTAATGAATTATTTGGTATATTCAATCCATGAATAGTATCCTATCCAATGACCATTAACTAATAAATTTGCATTGTAGAATTGAATGACAATCAAATGAGTTTGTTTTAAAGTAATTCATCATTTATTAATAATAAATAAATATTAAATTATATATTGAAACAGTCAGCTTTGTCAATCCTACTGTTTCACCTACTATATACTATAGTTGTGTTTCTATCTAAGTAACTATCACCAAATCCTCATATATTAGGTTAATATTGTATTAAAATCAGGCTAAATTTAAACCTAAATGTATTAGTCATGTATGTGTGCATATATATTAGCCTACAGTAGGAAAATTGTATTGGTATATGTAAAAACCCATACATACACACATATATTTCTAGTAGTAAATAAATAAAAAATGTGTTGTATGTGTAACAAGAGACTACATATATGCAGGAAAAAATAATATTAACAGATTTAAAACATTATAAATTTCTTTATTTAGAATAATTATTCTAAAAGTAATATTTGAAAGTATGATATAATTTTGCATATATCGCTAAATTAATTGATCGAGTTAAATATATAACCAGATGTTTTCCATCTGTTGATTTGTTTTCTAAAAAAAAGATGATGTCATAAAACTTAATCTTTCTCGCTGTATTTTGATCTAATTACAAAATTAAAAGTAACAATCGATTGTAGAATAAGATATGAATAAATTATTCTGGGTGACCAGATGTAAATCAAGCTGTAAGAAATAAAATACAGTGGGATTCCAAGATTCTTAGAATATAGCGAGAAAATTAGCAAAATAGATCTAAAAACTTACTATGACAGAGAAGAGGGGGGGTAAGCTGATAATATAAGCCTCTGCAGCCATTTTAAATTCATTCGGACATTATTTCAAGTCAATTTGTTGACAACTTATGTTTTAAAATTGCTAATGATAATGAAGTCTGAATAGAAGGCATTTTCTTGCCTTCCTGACCCGAGAAGTTCTACCATGCAGAGAGCAGTAAGAGGAAAGCTGTAAGAAGCAGATACCTGTTAACAGCCTTTCAGCATGAAACCAGTTTGCCAGCAGAAAAAAGAGCCGGTAAAAACCTTCCTCTATTTAAAACTAATAATTCAACTAAAATGCAATAATTCCTCAAAGCTAGCTAAATCTAAAATCTATGGCCATAATAATAATGTACTTTAAACTCACCTCTTAAATGTAATTTTGTTTTCATTATTTTAATCTTGCCTGATTAGATAACTGATTTGATAACTGGTTTAATAACTGATTTATTGATTTATTTATTTATTGCTTTACTTACTCAATTTATTTACTGATTTATTTGTTGGTTTGCTAATTTATCTCTGATTGATTTAGTTCAACATATTTACCTTATTCTGAGTTATTAAAAGCTATTTAGTTTTAACTTGCTTAAATCGATTGATTTTAAATTATTTATCATAACTTTTGTTACGTATGATTCTAAGTGCTTTATTCTAAAATGATAATTAAGTTTCTGAGTTATTTTACATATTTTAACTTAATGATATTTGCTTTTACGTATTTTAACATAATGATAATATTTGCCTTTACTAATTCTCGTACACAACTTAAATTTGTGTTGAACTGGGTCGATCGGCTAAAACAAAGCCAAACTTCAGATTTCACTTACGTGAAATCCCCTCTTTAAACTTACATTTCTTTTAGTTAAATCTATGCCAAATTTTATTATTTTTCAATTATGTATTCGTTTATGCTATATTTGTTCAAAACAGAGTTTTACTTTTAGTTAAATGCTTAGTGAGGAACCATTAAAACTTCACATATATATGTAATATCGCGTCTATTAATGCACAAAAGAAACTCGTTTTAAAAGGGACCGCGTCTATTAATGCACAAAAGAAACTCGTTTTAAAAGGGACAAAATGTCTTATTTAAGAGATAATTAACAGCATATGGCTACTTTAAGATAGATTTACTTTAGAGATAATATTTAACTAATATTTAGCCAGGGTGATGAAATACAGCATAAAGCTATAACTTTATATCATAATTCTCCATAATATGCTGTACTCCTCCCTAGAGTTATAAATGCCTATATAGATAGCTTTAGAAATTAGATTCATAAGCTTTCCTTAATAGCATAATTATAGATGCTATATAATGAACTGATATACGGTAGTTTCATGAAGAAAACTATTGTTTAGCATCCTAATTTCTATTATATAATAATGTAGTCAGCGGTGCAAATGTGTCTTTTAGAAACGCTATGGTGTATATATTTGTTGCTGTGTATATTTCTTTAATGGGTGTATGTGTAAGGGCTACACTTACTCTCTTAGTTCAGACAACTATCTCTTCCAAGATGGCAGTTGGTTACTCCATCCCATTCTGCATCCTCAGAAATGGAGCATGAGACTCCCATAGTTTAATTAGTTGTTCTATCACCAGACTAAAAGGTCTCTTATTTCCACAGCAATGAATACAGTGAAAAAGGAAACCAGTACTTGGTACAAATCCCTGGAAAAGGCACATTTGAAATGCAGGGACTCGGACTTTTTCTATATGCCTTGGTATCTGAAGTCTGACTGCCAAGCATCAGTTCAGCCTGCCATAATAATTGTATTTTTCAGCTTTGATCTGAAGTCGAATCTAATTTCATAGGCATATAAGCTATATAGAGAATATTAAGTATTCATGCTTAATAAAATGTCATATTCTTTATAAATGCTTATAATCCCTTCTGCTAGCTCTAAAGTGGGTCTAAATCCTGTTATATAGCATAAACTAGGCATAGATGGTCATGAGTAAATTAACTGGGTTATAAAGTAATATTAAAGCTAATGAAACTAATTTTAAACGTATAATTTCTTCATCACCTGCAAGTGATAGAGATATATATAGCAAAGTAAATTAAATTATTTGTAATTCAAACTACAATCACCTGCCCGTGATTGGAATCACTATATATAAACAGTAAATGCTCATATTAAAATCATCACCTATGAGTGATATACGTATATATGATAAATATAATAATGTAACTAATTTGTAACCAGAATAGTTAATGTCACCTGCTAGTGATTTAAATTGTCACATATGTATATGTAAATTAAAGCTGTATGTAACTAAAAAAACCACTTGCGTGTGAACCCATAACTCAAATGTTTAATTGTATCCCTACTTAATCACCTGCGAGTGAGACAACCTATATAGCCACATTATAATCATTATTTTCATTTATTGATTTTATTATTTGGTTTTCATTAAATTAATTTTAAAGTTAACTTTTGTTTCATGTCTCAATGTTGCTCATTGGCAAGTCATTATTGATCAGTTAATCATTAGTTAAGAATCACAATCCATATTTTATAATTATGTTCCGCCACACATACATCATCTATATAGCTATACTAGTTAGAAAGTCAATTTCTCATAGTCTTGTGCTTTACCAATGTTCTACTGCCAAAACGTGATGAAAGAGAACTGTGACCTCGTGTATATCATCTGCAAGGTGGTAAATTTTTGAATGTTAGTAAAAAAACTGGGGCTATATCTGACAACGTGGTTTGTACCACTCTATGCTGGTCAGCCTTGGGATGATTTACTAAAACTCTGGATTTTGTTGCACGAATGTACAGGTTTGACCATTACAATATATATCATTAAATTCTAGTCAACACTTAGACAACATTAATAACAATCAACAATTTTGAATCTGTTGACAAGTCAACCTCCTTTTAACAATATATATATGGCAAACACCATAAATATTTAAAATATATACATATGATCCAATTATGCCTTATCCAATAGGTTCTCAATTGACAATGATTCTTTTAAATTAAATAGGTGATTGTACATCAAACTTCACCTATCAAATGCTAAAATTAAAATGTATATTTATGTAACACAAATGCACTTTTCATAATATAAGAGAGTTCAGAACAAAATTAACCTTTATATGTAAAATGTAATAAGTAATCGAAATAAAAATATACTACAGATGAATCTACCTATTCATTTACATTGTTCTAAGAGAATAAAAAATAATTAAATACTTAAAATTAATTTATAGTCAACAAATAAAGAGATAAATATTTTAAAATTATAATTACATAGCTATATAATATAAATTTGAATTTGGAAAAACATAACTCTCTTATAGTCAAAATAAGAGTCATAGATCACATGACCCTATTCTCTTAAGCTTGTAAGTTATAAACAATGAGGATTGCCAATTCCTCAACAAACTTTGTATTAAATGCTTAGCCAGAGAAAGCATTTAAAATATCTCTGTCAGGAATCTCCCCCCAAACTCCTGACCATGGTTTTGTGCTTTGGCACTCCTCAGAGAGGTGCCATGGTAGGTTCAGACATGATCTAAAAGTACCAACCCAAAGCCAGCATTTAACTAAAAGTTATCTATTGAGTGGAAAATCTGAAATTTTCAGATACCTACATGTCTTCAAACCCAGCTATCCAACTCAAATAGCTATATGGGGCTGATAGATCTTCAGCAATATAACATTGCATAAGACTTAAGGCAGAGACCGTAAATAGTAAAAATAAGAGTCATAGATCACATGACCCTATTCTCTGAGGAGTGCCAAAGCACAAAACCATGGTCAGGGGTTTGGAGAGGGGTTCCTGACAGAGATATTTTAAATGCTTTCTCTGGCTAAGCATTTAATACAAAGCTTGTTGAGGAATTGACAATCCTCATTGTTTATAACTTACAAGCTTAAGAGAATAGGGTCATGTGATCTATGACTCTTATTTTGACTATTTATAGTCTCTGCCTTAAGACTTATGCAATTTATATTGCTAAGACTACTAATATATAGTATGGATGAAGATCTATCAGCCCCATATAGCTATTTGAGTTGGATATCTGGGTTTGAAGACATGTTAGTGTCTGAAAATTTCAGATTTTCCACTCAATAGATAACTTTTAGTTAAATGCTGGCTTTGGGTTGGTATTTTTAGATCTAGGGTTTGAACCTACCCTGGCACCTCTCAGAGGAGTGCCAAAGCATGAAACCATGGTCAGGGGTTTGGGGGGGGGTTCCTGACAGATATTTTAAATGCTTTCTCTGGCTAAGCATTTAATACAAAGCTTGTTGAGGAATTAGCAATCCTCATTGTTTATAACTCTCTTATGTTTTATATATGTGTAAAATAAATTCCTACTTAAATTATACTACCATTTATATCTTATACATTTGTCCACAAATATGATATTCCAAAACAGTACCATAGTTATAGGGTCTATTTCATGAACCATGATCCAGCAATATTTTGTTATTCCAGAAAGAAAAAAAAAGAAATATCATGGAAAGTTATTAGATTCAAAGCACATTTTGTTAGTTACATTATTTTTTTAAGATATCCAAAATACCCTTTCATGTAGCAAATATTTGGTTTATGTGACATTATAAATGAACAAACAATGATTTATATCCACGATAATGCAATGTTAATATCCTTTTTTTAAAGAAGTATTTGATTCACAAAACATTATAGCGTAACAGAAGCTAGTTTCATTCATGACAATGTGATGGTAATTGAGCCAATTTATAACTTGTGTGCAGATAATTCATCAGTCTCATAAAATCATATCAGCAGGTAAACATAATCCTTATGTCCATTTTCTGGTGGTAGCATCTAGAGCTCATCATTGAAAGGTAGATAATATCCATTTTTAACAGTAAAGAAATATTCTGATGGATTTTAAATGCTATGAATTAATTTTTAATCTTTTAATAAATTATCACTCTTCACAAATTCTCAATAAATCTGTCCAGTTAATGAATGAATACAATTGCTTTCCTTTCATAATTCTATCCAGTTGATAATCATATACTTTTAAAAACAAAAAAATTAAAAAATATATATGAAGGAACTTAGGTTCCCTTCTATTGAACCCAAGATATGAGAGAATGAGTTTAAATTTTTTAGTACTATTTATTAACTTTCACAACTGACATCAGAGAAACTATAGCAACACACTGCATTATAAATGCCTATTTTAATTATAATATGAGTTGATTTAATTCATTAGAAAAAAGTAAAGAATGCAAAGGATTCCAATAATTTAATAAATGGAATCCATAATCACAATAATGAATATGCTGAATAACCAATCAGATAAGAGTCTTATAAAGAAGTATTTGTTATTTATATGGTCATTAAGAATTGAGATCAACTGGATGACTGATCATCATCATAATAATAAACTTCATAATAACAAACTTCCACAAACCCCACAGCTTAAATCCACAATACCCATCAACCTCATATAACATTTTAATCTAATGCATTTCTTGTCTGTTCCCTATATCATGTTACCAAAATTATCATTAATAGAAATCATGTATAATTATTAATATAAATATTTATATACTGTCAAATATTTCTATATAATCTTATCCCTTTTAATTGAACTGTAATCATCTATGTTAACAAAATGTACCCAGTAACCAATCAACCTATTTGAACAATGCAGTAAGTTATTTTAATTGATATCATGCTTTTTACACCTGTCATGCCAATGTAACCCTGGCAAACCCATTGTAAAATTCATGTAACCTATTTATTGCACAATAAAGTATATTGTTGAAATATTATCATCATCACTATCACCATGATCATAATCATAATAATGATGATGATGCTGATGTTGCATTATATGTACACATATATACATTTTTATTACAATAAAATAATATTCTTACAGAAAAATTGACTAGTTGACCACTTAAGAAATCAAGTGACATTTAAGCAATAGAAGAGATACGTCTTGATCAATGAATCTTTGGCATTTAAGTCCACCATCATTGGACATTTTTCCAGACAAGTTGCAACAAAAGGATTAGTGTTGTTGAAGTGCAAATTTTCACCCTTTAATTATAATACAGGAATTCTGTTTTAAATCTTTTCTGTTTTTTTTTTTAGTTTTTAACTTTTTATTCATATTGCTCTTTCTATCCATTTTTTTTTTTAATGAAATTAGAATGGCAGTATTTGATTATCAAACCTATTAATAATATTGTCTGTATATACACTATATAAATATATTGTAACATGTATGTTTATATATATACGTCTAAAATATTTATTTACTAGATAATAATAGTATTATGACCAAGCGATATTTTTTTATTACCATAAGTAAATAATTTGCTATTGTTTTCCACCATGTTTAACATATAAATTAAGAGTGTGTGTTTTATGATTGCGTAAAAGTGCAAACAATTCTGATTTATTTAATTTTCTGTATTACATAAATTTGTTTTTATTTATAAACTGAAACTGGTTCTGGTGAATGGTTTCCGTTAATGTGTGAGCGAAGATCGAGTTTGGAGGTGGGTAGATTGCACTTGATTTTTTTTTTTTTAATTACTTTTCATTTTATTTATTTTATACTTGAGTAAAATGAAACTGAAGTGACTGTCACTTGAAGTTACTATTTTAACAATCAGAAAAACAAATCAATTTTATGTAATTTACAATTATTATCTTCTTTTTTTTTTCTAAAAAGAAAATGAAATTAGTCCTCCCCCTTTCCTATTTATTATTTAATTTCCTCCGAGTTTCAAAAGATAATCTGAAACTAATTCTTATAGTTTAATTATGACATTGACGAAAAAATAAGTGAAATGAAGAATAACAAAAATTTTCTTTAAAATTTTATTTATTATTTCACATTCAGCAGTTAAAAGCTGTAAAAAGTTTTCCTTTATTATTTTATAAGAGGCGGTAAACATCAAAGTACATTGATTTAAACCGAGATCTAAGATATGAGAAATATTAAGAGACAGTGAGCAATGTCAAACTACGACCGATGCTTGATTATATTATATTATTGTCTAGACCTTTCAAATTCCGTATTGAACACTGCCATAAAACAATTATAACTTTTATTTTGAAAAACAAAAGAAAATGAGAAAATCAATAAATAATTTTTAAATTGCCATAAAAAAAACAAACAAGTAAGATACTATTTTAAACAAAAATATTTAATTCTTGATATAAATATAATCTTTAATGATTATAAATAACTTAGTTCGTTACTTCAGTACTCCCTTGAAAACAGTAAAATAAAAACCCCTTATTTGATTTCTTAATTGATCTATCTCAATTGCTTTCTTATAAACTTCTACTAATACTTATCACCTTTTCATTTTTAATCCTAGACATATGGTAGAAAATGTTTTATTTTGATAATAAATTCTTAGCTCGCAATAATAATCGTCTAATTAGACATTGATTTTTAAACTTCTAAAAAGTTATTCAGAAGAATAAAGATCTATGGTTTGACAAGAACATATCAGATCTCCCGACACAATATTATATTTTTAAATTTTTATATTTTACTTTACTGAAATTGAGAATTTACTTATAAGATGACTTTATGTATGATATACTGTATAAAGAATTGTTGCTTAAAAGTGGAAAATTTTATATCTACATGATTTGTCCCAAAAATTTGCATAATACATGGACAAATGTTAAGAGAAACTACTTCAGATGGATTTATTATAAAGCTTGTAGAGGAATTGGCAATCCTCATTGTTTATAACTTACAAGCTTAAGAGATATGGTCATGTGATCTATGACTTATTTTGGCTATTTACTTCAGATGGATGTTTGTGAAAAAGAAGCAAGCCTTAGAAATAATTCTTGCAGAGATAATCAATATGATGATAATTTTTTAAACTCATTTATAATGAATAATAATTTGTCAGATGTGATTTTGTAGATATTTTGAGAAAAGCTAAAATTATCACCAGTTATAATGCTGCTATATGGAAACATTCAATTATAGTTGCTTAGTTTAGGTAGATGATAATTCTATGTCTAATAACTTGTGAGGAAGAATAATCAAGAATTAATTTGTTTATCAAATTTTTGTAGTTCATGTCTCCCTTACTGGACAAAATTTATTCTATAGAACATTTTAAATTAGATTACAAAATTAAAATACAAGAAATTCCTTACCATGAACATGGATGTTATTGATAATGTATATTAAAATAAACTTCTGTTTGTATTACCTTATTAAAGATTGTCTTAACTTTTAGTTCTTTCCTTTGCATGTTATTTTGTTAAAGATGTTTTTTAAAAAAAAAAAGAAATTGCTGGAGGAAATAAATTATTTTAATTTTTAGATTCTAAATCCTTTTAGAGGCCTTATTTTTCATATTTAGCATTTTAATATCTATTAATATAAATAAACTGCATGAGATTGGAATATAAAAATTGAAAAAAGAAGGATTTTTATGGCAAACTACTGATATCTTTGAAAAAGATTCAAGAAAATTAAGGGTGGTAAAAAACAATTATTATAAATTATAAACTTTTATTTAAAGTTCATCATAAAAATATGTATCTTGGACATATTGTTTAAAGATATAATTTGCAAAAATGTCTGTTGTAATAAAAAAAAAAGGGAATGAAAATGGATGAAGGCATTAGGAAAAAAATAGAAGGACTCAATATCATTATTAAGAATTTATAATTAAAAGATTGAAGACGTAATTTGAAGATAGGACTTTCTAAAGAATAATTGTCTACAAACTTATCATTATTATAAGATATATTAATAAAAGACTGAAGACTCAAACTGAAGCTAAGTCATTCTAAAGAATAATTGCATAAAGTTGACAAAGTTTGCATTATCATATGGTGTAAATTCTTTCATTCTATAGATTTTGTTTTTGAATATGTTAAGCTAATTGATTAGCTAAACATTTGTTTATTTATTTTTCTCATGTGTCATAGCATCATCCAGGAAGCGAACCCGCTAACCCGGGACATCTGCTTGTAAAGCAGCTGTCACTGACCTCTCATAGAAGTATAAGAAAAGTCATTATTTGAAAAGCACTTTCTATTACTAAAATTTTTATCCAGATTCTAATATCTTTGTAAGCCACAATCTTCACTGAAATTATTATTCAACTATTTCTAGGTATTACTCAGACTAAACAATATTTCATCTATAAATTTAAATTTAATGTTGATCTTTCAGATGTCCTTAATAAAAAGAGGCCAAAATATAAAATCCACTTATTCCTAACTTGTACATATTTTTCACAACTTAGACTATTTATCTTTCATTTACAATGAGTCTCAAGATGATACTATGTGTCTTTATTATTTATTAGTGGTTTTATTAAGTTTTTTAATTCTGCCACTGTCACAATGGATTTGAATCATTATGTTATTCATAGTTTCTGTTTATTCACATTTACATACATCAATGATTGTTAAATTCCATAATGATCATGAGTTATCTTTAATATGTTAATGAAACTGCAATTCCTTTTAGGAAGATCCAATATATTTGATTTTACTATTCTGAAAAAAAGAAATTTGTTTGGAACCCCATGATAATTCAATTTTTTACATTATATTTATTTGATTGTGTGTTTTGGGTTAAACATCCAAAAAGAGATTCTTGATATAAAATGAATCTTAGGTGGCAAAATTATATCTTGAATTATTGACAAGTTCAATCTGCTGAACAGCTTTTTACATATTTTTTTTTTTGTAAGGCAACTTCTCTTCTGATATCTAGAGAAAAAAATATGTAAAAAAAAACTACAACAGAAAGCCAGTATAAAGTAGTAGACTTGAATATGGTAACAGTATTTTTTATGGTATTTAAATATCCAGAATTTTAATATGGTAATTTTTTCTCCAAACAATAGCACAATAATCACAAGTAATATATAATTGTGCCTAGGAAGCTATTCATAAATTAGTTCCATCATAATCTCAGCCAGATTTTCAAGGAGATTATTTCCAGAAATTAAAATTTAATCTAATTTTAGAAAGATGAAAAAATAAATTAAGCTACAATCCAAAATTATTTCAAAATAGCATGAGTTAGAATTATGTTTCAGTCTATTATTGCTGAGACAATGAGATATTTCTGTGTGATTTAGATAAAAAATTGGGCATACTGTCTCTATTAAATTAGAAATAAGACTCCAGTCTTTGAAAAACATTTCTAATTATTTTATATTCTCATTGAAAAACTTTTCACTTTCAGGAAAAGTTCTCTTGAGAAATCAAAGCAATATCATCGGCAACATGATGAAATTTCTGTATTCTGTTTCTGGAAGATTACTGATGCCTATATTAAATAAAGTGGATGTGAGAATTGAATTCTGTGATAGATTACTCTATAAAATTTTGTGTTTATTTCGATTATCATTTGGTGTCATTTGTATTTTTCAATCACAGAGAATTTTGCCAACTTAATGATTTTCCTGCAATTTAAAATCTTAGAAACTTTTAAAAGTCATCTTTTTCAAGCAGATTTATTTTTGAGGTTAAATCAATAAAGATGGCAGCAGCTTTTAATTTATTTTGAAAGCCTTTTTTAGTATGAGTTATTATAGATAAAAGTGCTCAAGCAGCTTCTTTCTAATCAAGCACAGTCTGTTCTATTGGCAAATGGCTTTCAACTATTGGAAAAATTGTTATTGTGGTTCTTTCAAAAAGCTTATAAGAAACACCTAGTTAAATGATAGTGAGTGATAATGTTTTAGATCATTGCTGAATTTATTTCATTTTAACATTGCTATAGTTTTCTTCTATGCCAAGTTTTTGTAATAATTTCAGTATAAATAATGTTATTGAATAGGGTTGGCAACTATACTTTCACTTTAGGTTCTAAATTTTTTAGAATCTCTGGAAGTATGCTACTAATCCTGAGGCTTTTCTGATCTAAAACAAACAAGGAATTTTCACTAACATCTACTGGGTTCATCAAATTAATATTGTAGTAATATTATGAAAAAGAAACCTATAATTCTGCTCTAATGATATTTTTTTTCTATTGCATCAATCTTGGATTTATGTCTAATATATAACATTGTCAGTCATAGTCGTAGTTCTTTTAGAGGTGATTTTACATCCACCAAACTTATGTAAAAGTAAGTATAGCTTATGTTAGTTCTTATAAAGTTTTGCTTCTCCATTGCATCACCCATATTTCTTTCAGGCATATTCCCAGTGATTTTATAAGTTTATTAGCATTTCTTAAATCTCTTGTAAATAAAACTACCTCTCTATTTATTTAATTTTTGCTTGCCTCTCTATCAGTTTGTCTACCTATTTATCTATATGTCTCTCTATATGTTTATCTTTCTAATCTATCTATCTGTCTATCTATTTATTTAGTTTTTTATCTTATGCATCCAATCATCCATTTAACTATCTAGCTATCCACCATCCATTATTTATCTATATACTCATCTGTCTTTTGGAAAAAATTGTGCTTAGTATCCATAAAGAATGGATTCATTGGCAGTTGTTATTATGAGTTTATTAAGCTTATCATAGCAAGAAGAAATTGTGGATTGTTAATATTCTGTTCAGGACACCTACCCATATTCTAGAATGATGCAGTTCCCTTCAGGATTGCTGAAACACAATCCAAGCAATATACCAAATCAAGTAACCACTAACTACTCTAATCAGACCTGCTGTCAATAATGGAGATTTTGCCACTGTGAGAAGCTCAACCTTCCTTGCTTTCAACCTGGGGCTTATGAGATGTGAAGAAGTATACAATGCCAACAGCATATCTCTATCTCGATCTTATAGGAAAAAATTAAACAAGACAAGAACTCGTGACCAACTTCATGCATTCCAGATGACCTTCAGGTTGATATGGGAAATTATGGATCTAAATAAATAAAATATGAAAGAGGGCAAGTTGTTGCTGATAAATACTGACAGTAACTATGTAAATGTTAGCATTAATAGTAGCTAGAGCAACATAGATGAAACTTATCTGAAAACAACTAGCTTGGAACAAAACATGCTAAACAATGCCTTAACTAATGTTCAAATAGTGTGGCAGGTTTAGAACTAGAATAATGAGCAAAAGAAAAGCTGAACAGGCAGTGATTGCAAGGTTGAACTTAAAAAAAAACACAATCACGACATAGGAAAGATGCCAAAACTATTTTAGACATTGTAGGACAATCTTTAGAACTACTTTTATAGTAATGTAACTCTCTTATAAACATTTGTTACAATAATAAAGTCAATATTTTAAAAAAAAAAAGACACCTAATTTATTGATTTCAGTTAGTTTTTCTTAAATCCTATCTTAGAACAGAATAACTTTCAATATGGATTCTCAAGTTAAAACATGATATTAGGGTATCTTTACTAATTGAGCCATCTATAATTTTTTTTATGTTGTATGTATTTCAACTGTTAATTTCTTTTCATTAGTTTTGTAGATTTATTACCGATTTAGGCTTATTATTTTGTAACTAAAACTGGATTTTGACTACATTGAAATTGTGTTCACTCCTTATTGGCAAATCATAATATATTATAATGCTTTGTTTTTAATTTACAAAAAAGTTTAATAGTATTTACTTTAAATTATTCTTTATAAAAATAAACTTTTGTGTGATAGCTTTTATAAGTCCTATCAGGTTACACTAATTATCCTTCTTAGTAGTACAACCTCAAATGATATAACATTCCAATTTATATCAGAAAGCCATAAATTTTTAAAAAATAATTCACTAAACCAAATTCTAGATCCTTTAATATAATTATCCTATTTTGCAATGTTCTGTGTGGCTTAGCATAGTAATAGAATGATAGACTCTTGGATCAAAAATCAATCTAATATTTCTAATATTTGAAAATCACATGACTTTTAAGGCAACTAATTACTATATTAAAATATTTTTTTTTATGTTTTAGAGTAATCCATTGATTGTTTTCAAATAGTCATATTATTAGTTAATAATTTACATAAAAACACATGTACGTCTCTATTTATAAGTACCCACATGCACAGATATTTTTTTATATATTTAATCTTTTGTGTGTACATTTATTAATAAATCCTAAAAATCACATTTGATATTATGACAGTTTAAAAGAGCTCATTATAAGAAGATAATTTTACAGTCATTTGGAATCCCCTTAGAAATTGATTGTGTCGCATGACCGCAGTCCACTTATGGGAGAAGCGATGAAGAAGCTTCTGGTAGGCTCTTAAAGTAATGTCTTTCATAAGTTGCCATTCATGAATAATCCATTATTTTTCTACTTTCTTTTATTTCATATAAAGACAAGTTTGTTCACCAATCAATGAAATTTTATTTGAAATATTTTAAATAAATCTGTCTAAATCATTGAAAAATTGTTCTCAACTCCCGTTTAATATCACACAAATTGTATTTAAAGTTATCAAATAAATGTTTTAACTTCTAATAGGGTGATAAATTTGTTTCATTTTATGATTCAAAGTGCTAAGTGAGTGATGGTAGTTATCAGACTCATAGGACTAAATCATGGAAAGGGTATTTCTAGTATCCAAATTATTTGTGTATGTGGGTGCATATATACATATTTTATAAATCGTTAACAGTATAGACATTCAACATTTATTACCAAATAAATATAGGATTAAATATATCTAGGTAAAATATTTTGACAAAAAATCAAATGCTTAGATAAATATATAAGATATATTATCTTAATAAACCATGTCTTTTATTAAAATAACTACAACCAAGTGATAACACCTATTATCATTAGTGATAATTTGCAATTTATTGCCAACCTCTTTATATATTTATTCTAGCACATTAAATTTGAAGCTATTTCATAAATTAATGAAATTTTTTACATTGTTAAGATGGCATAATAATGGTTATATTTTTAATTACTGGGATATTTTGACTATGGTTTGAATTAAGATACAAAAATTCAAATAAATGTATTTAATGTTGTACCCCCCCCCCCAAATATCAAGCATGTCATTGTTAAATTGCATGATGGATACAATTATGAGTTTAACATGATAGTGATAAGTTAACTTAAAAATTACTGAAAATTAAAATATATATATATCGATCCATGATCATGTGTCATCTGATATCAAGGATGTCTTTTGTTTTAATTTTTAATGAATAAAAAATATAGAAATGATTAATGTAATTGTTGTGGAATATTGTTTATAATGAGACCAACTCTAGGAATTTTGCATCCCCATACAATAGAATATTCTGACATCCTTTCTCTCTAAAAAAAAAAATAATAATAATATCTTTAATGATTTTAAGCTATATTTCAACAATATCTGATTAAAAATTCTAAAAAATGATTATAAACTTTATTTTTACAGAAAGAGAAAGAAAATAATATATTACTATTAATTTACATGCAAGTATTGCTCACCAGCTATCTAAAATAGATAATTGTTAACTTACAAACAAATGACTATGATATATGTATATATTAGATTTTAAAACATATATAGCTTAAGGTAATTTTCATTGTTAAAATGTAAACCCATGGTTTAAAGTAAAACTTTTCTTGCTTTCATATTTGTAAAATTATTTAGAGCTAAGTATCTAATTTTTGATTGATTTTACATTCATTCCAAATCATAGCAAGTTTTTCCAATTGAGTTTCAGCCTTTGTAGAATGTAAGTAAGTTTAATAAATTTTAATTTTGAAAGACTGTGCGATCTCCATTTGCAACTGCAACAAATAGAAGCAAAGTGATGAATAAAAAGCACTGATTCATGTGATGAGTAGAATAATGATTTCTATGTGTATTTGAATCACAAATAAATATCTCGCATTAATTTTAAAATTGTAAAGAAGGATTTGTCTGCAATGAAACTTTTTGATACCTCTTATTTTTTAATAAAGAACTAATATTCAATTAATACTGGAAATCCACATACAAAATAGTCTAAAATCACTAAATGCATATCCAGTGTTGAAAACTTAAAATGGTGGATCTCAACTGTGGATATATATGGAAGAAAAAAAACATGACATGAAAAATCAAAATCACATTAGTCCAAAGGCAGATGACAAATAATTAAAAATAGTAGTTTGAGTTTTTTCATATATAATTATTTTTTGTTGTCATACTGATCCTACATTCTGTATTGTTTACTTAGAATGTATAGATATCATGCCTTCTAGATTAAGTTCAATCATGAAACATAATAACTAAAATAGCAATCTTAGGAATGATGCTTTTTTTTTTCAAGTTTAATCAATAATTTTCTTGTGTTTTTTAATATTAAATTTAGACATATTTAACGTGGTACTGTGAGAAACAGATACTAGGAAAGGAATAACTATTTTTTAAACAGTAGCTCATCACCAAATATGAAATTTGTTTTGTAATATGGAATTTGTATTTCATTTTTTAATATGATTGTTAAACAAAACAAGGTATTATTAAATCTAGTTAGATCATTGAGCCAAATAAATATGTTTTAGCTATAAATTACTTAGTTATGTAATAAACATTCAACTTAAAAGCAGGTTTTTCAATTCCAAAAAAATTATTTTGGCACAAAAGGCATTGTGATAAAATAAAAAGAATACATTTGATAATCATTTGTGATAATCAAACATGGCATTGCTTTTTGTCTATTCTTAATTAAAATACTGTAGTATTTTTTTTATTAAATATAAAGATAGTAACCGAAGCTTCCAATGAGTTATAACATGCTTTCAGCACAATCATCTATCAGCCCAGAAGTTAGACCGACCTCTTAGACCATAGATACATTAGAAACATACCCTTTGACAAGCAATTCATATAGCACATATGACTTTTCAACTTCATATACACATTATTTCTAGAGAAATTCTAACCTTAATTATTATTATTATTTATTAATTACAATTCTATCACAGATTATCAAAGCACATGATCAAAGACACAAAAAAAAGTTGGCCAGATCATAATCTCTTTCATATATTCTCATAATCGTTTGTTTAGTATATATCTAGATAGCAAATTACTATAATTTAATCAACAGGTTTCAACTTTTCTGCAGTACAACATTAAACAACTCTAATGGAAATATATTAATAACTGTGCTAATTATTTATCAATCTAGACATTATCACTAACTCAAATAAGTTTTTTGTTTAAATCTTATTTATTGGATAATGTATCTGCAGTGGCATAGATGTAACAATACCTGATTTGCTTTGCCATGTTGACAGTGTTGATAAGCTTCACACTTTTTTCCCAAGGTGGGTACAGTATCTATTTTTAGCACCTTGTAAAAAGGTGTATAATCATTGTACTATATTCAGAGGATTAAAGTAGAGCTTTAGTTTCAAAAATCTCTAAATATGAAATGAAAATTTATTTATAATATATGTAAATAAGTAAATAACTCAGATTATACATAACTGAAGCTTCCAATGGGTTATATCATGCCCATCTAACAGCCCAAAAGTCAGACCCATCTTTCAGACCATAGACACATCAGGAACATACATTTTGTCAAGCAATTCATACAGTACATATCTTGGTGATCATTTATTTACACATCTTTGATCATATGCTTTAATAATCTGTGATAGAATTGGTAATTAATAAAAAAAAATAATAACAATTTTTAAAGCAAAATAATAATTAAGGTCAGGGTTTTTCTAGAAATAATATGTATATGAAGTTGAAATGACCCTTGTGCTATATGAATTGTTTGACAAAGTGTATGTTTTTAATGAATCTCTGATCTGAGAGATCTGACTTCTGTCTAATGAATGCTTGTGATTGGGTTGCAAACATGAAATAACTTATTGTAAGCTTCAGTTACTTTCTGGTCAGTTACATATAATCTGACTTATTTATTTATGTATATATACTATAACTGAATTTTCATTTCATATTTAGAGGTTGTTGAAACTAAGGCAGCTTTGATACTCTGATTATAGTACAATGATTATACACCTTTCTACAAGGTGTTACAAGTGGATACCATCCCCACCTTGGGTGAAAGGTATGAAACTTATCAACACTGTCAAAATCGGTAAAGAAATCGGGTGCTTATATCTCTATGCCACTGCAAATATATTATCCAATAAATAAAACTTAAACAAAAAACTTATTTCACCTAGTGATAATGTCTAGATTGATAAATGATAAACGCAGTTATTAATATATTTTCATGAGAGTGGTTTATATTAATGTACTGTAGAAAATTTGAAATCTGTCAAATTAAACTATAGTAATTTGCTATCTAGATATATACTAAACAAATGATGATAAGAATATATGAAAAAGATTGTGATCTGGACCATCTGATGAGTGCTGGTTCAGCATGAAATATGCATCTTGGGGATCATTTATTCATTTCAAATGTCTTTGATTATGTTCTTTTGAAATCTATGATAGAATTGTAATTAATAATAAAAAAAAATTATAAAAAAAATTAAGCTTAGAGGTTTTTTTTAGAAATAATGTGCATATGAAGTTGAAATATCACATGTGTTATATGAATTGTTTGACAAACTGTGTGTTTCTAATATAACTATGATCTGAGAGGTTGATCTGGCTGTAGAGCTGATGAATGGTTGTGATTGGTTTGCAAATGTGATATAACTCATTGAAAGCTTCATTTGCTGCCTGTTCAATTACATATGATCTGAGTTATTTACTTATTTATAAATATATAGATGTAATTTTCAATGTAAAATCTTTTCTGCTTGCAAGAAATTATGGAAATGATAAAAAAAAGCTCAACAGATATAAAGAATATCATGAATATATATTTTATTTAATATTCAAAGTAATAAATTAATTAGATGTATGTGGAGACAAAACTGTTTATATCTTATAACATTGTTATGTGCAACACAAAAGGATATGCAATGAAATAATAAAAAAATTATATTTATGTTTACTTGATTTCATGATAAATGTTCTTGCAATCAGCATATAGTTTATTTTTAAAATGCTTATGAGTGAAAAATCTAAAAATTGAATTAACTAAGATATCCATTTTTTTTTCTTTTTGAATATTAATAAAGAGTGATGCATTATTTTATGAATATTGGTAACTGAGCTACTCCTCAGAAAAGATAATAATTTGATTGTAAAGTTTAGTCTACATAATGTTAGAACATCTGCATACTAATAATGTTGACTAGATATTGTAAATAATAATGCTCTACAAGGATATCAAAAAGTTAGGCACTACTTGTAGGTAATATCTGAATTAATTTGTGATCCCATATTGCTAGGTAAATTTGATCATCATCAAATTGTTAGCTTGATGAATACAGCAATGTCTGTGATTTTTCTGTGTTTATATAGCTTGATAGCTAAATGATTATGAAGGGTATTAAAACTTTACATGTTTCTGCCAATCTTTTACATATAATTCAACATTTTGTATCTCACATGACAACTGCCTAATGTAGCATTATATTTACAATGACTTCTCCTCCCATTTTATAATCAATGCTGCCAAATATGTTTAAAAATTCTAACAGTCTATAATTACAATTGTCTGATATACATGCAACTATTGATAAAATCATCAAATTTTTCTAAACATCTTCAGCATATAATATCTTATGAACCAATGAAATACTACTTAAGTAGTTAAATTCTTTGAATCCTGTTTGTCCTTATATTTTTGGCAGCTCCCAATATCTTCCTTTTTGATTTATATCTGCTGATTTTTATGCTACATTTTTTTGGTTTCTAGATTATCTTATATAAAATTTACTTTTTTAATTCATTTCAAAAAGGCCAATATTCATCTGTTGTTCCTGTTTTGTTTATAATAAACGAATATGCTCAGTATTGTTTAATAATGAAGTTCAAATAAGTTTAACTTTTTGATGGAGAGAGAGAATACTACTACTGCATAGAATACTAATGGTTGGAAAATCTATATTATGCTCAGGTCCCGTAACATGAAATGAGAATTCAAATAATTGTGAATGCTGTTTAACTTCATTACCATATTTTTTCTTCTATCCCTGATGTAAATTTTATGGTATATGCATATATATATATAAGAGCATCATGGAAAATGGTAATAAAAAATTTCTGCTATATCTGCAGTTTAGAATGCAAATTTGGACTTAATAAAATTTACACCTATTCCCTGGTTCCATTCAATTTTTTTTTCAGGTTATGAACTCTTAACCAGTTCAGTTAACAATCCAATATTATTTAATAAACTTATATAGCTTGAGGCAGTGCTGGTGCTGAGGTATGAGGCACCTCTATGCAAGCCGCTTTTCAGCATCCCTATTTTTTAGACTCAAAACAAATTGAATATACATATGCACATTCATTCACTATATGTAAATAATGAAACCCAAAATCATTAGATTACATATATATTTAATTAAATTGAACTATTTTCATTACAAATGATCTTTTGTAGCTTTTAAACTAGAAAACGTTTTAATAAGGTAGTCAGATCCAATTCATCTAATAATTCACTTTCTATCGAGATTGTTGATAAGTTTGATAATCTTTTCTGTGACATTGAGAACCTTAAATATTTTTTTTATCTTCTTGAATTTTGAGAAATTTCTTTCAGCAGTGGGAACTTTTACCAGTAAAATCAAATGTACTTTCAAAGCAATGGCAGTATTAGGAAAACAGTCAACCAAATGATTATTATAAATAAAATTTAAAATATCCTTGGTTGGCCATCTTTTTATCTAAAAGGCATTTTAAAGATTTTATTTCTTTGAACAGGGATGCACCATCTTGAATGATCTGCTAATTTTAATTCTAAATTCTTACAATGTGATAAAATTCCACTTGCTTCCCAATCTGATAATGTATTTAATCTCAATAAAACTTAAAATGTGTTATTATGTTCTTCCAAAACTTTAAACCTTTCACACAATGACATTAATGCAGAATCTATTATTACCAAAAAGAAAGATGTTTTAAAATTTAATTTCAGATCTTCAATGCATGTGTTTTCTGATTTATAATCAAAAAGTCTTTCCTTTATTTTTCATCTTGTATTAGTAGAAAATGTTGACTCGATCTCTTAAGTCTTCTGCCATCTGAGCCACACAATTTATAATAGATTCAAATTATTTATCTGCTTCAAATTCATTCAGATCATCTTTTAATTTCTTTTAAACTTTTGAGAGCTTCACTCAGGACTCTGTAGCATCTTTCTAATATTAATTTTACTCAAAATATTATGCAACACAATCAGGGAACAAATAAATTTAAATGACTTTAATTTTGATGCCAATACATTTATCTGAAATCTTGTGCCCATGTCTTTTGTAGTATCATTTTAAATTTCTTATAAAGCAAGATATATTTCTTGGGCATGTACTTTTGATGATTGGATCACCTGAGCATGACCTTTTCATCTCATACTAGATAATGGTTTTAATGTTAAACTTTTTACATATTTAAATAAAATAATCCATTGTTTTGTGGATGCAGAAAAGAAATTATAAAATTCTTGAATTATACTGAAGAAACTAACAGTTTCAAACAAAACAAATTATAATTGACATTTTTTGACTCAACTTACATCAGAAATTATATCCCAAATAATTAAAAAATACTTAGCATCTTTGACCATTTCTATTATATTTTGCTAATAACATCAGGAAGAAGTTAAACAATTTTATTTTTAATTTGATATCCTGAATAATGGGTAACATTTTTTGAAGCTGGGTTTTGAATATGGCACAAATGTGTTGCCATAACTGAATCAAACCTTAAAAAATTGCCATTATGGTTTTTATGTAACTGTTCAGATGATCCCAGAAAGCTAAGAATTATCAGGCTAAGATCTATATTGCATAAATTATTCGTCAATTACTGAATACCAATATTTTCTTTCTGCTTCATATAACTTAGTTCTCATAAATCAATTGCGTTATTTTTTTCTGGATTTGTTCAAAGTTGAGCAAAATATACAATTTTTGATATGATAATCACTTTTTCCATGTTTATTTAAAATATGTAATAAATGGTGCCAGTCTTTGCATGCATATTCATTATTAAGCTATGAATTGCCATTGCTGAAAAGATTGCAATACAAACAAAATACTAAACTTTAGAAATCAAATAGACCACCATAATCTTAATATAGCCTCTCTATTTGGAAGTAATTCTGCTATGATAAGAAGTGACTTATCTCTTGGAAAATTCCAATTGATGATTTGTGGAGGGGGATGTTTGACTGAGTACTCTATCTCTTTTATTGAGTAAAATTTTGACTACTTGGATTTTCCAAATATGCAAATTTCTTTGAAATGTCATCAATTTCACTTTGTTCAACTAATTCTGAAACAAGAGTAGCTGCTGATGTTGATAATGAACCAAAATTGTCCATATTCTATCCTTGAGTTTCTGTTCTTTTCTTTCTAAAGATATTGATGGAACATTCTCTTGTCCATCTTCCACTTCTGTACAGCTTCCTTTCAAAGTTGGTTGACAGATTTCAGAAGATGGAGATGCTAATGGGATTCTATACCTTTTTTCACTAAAAATTCCAGGAACTTGCTCAATGAGTATTACAGTTGGTGACACAATTCCTCTTTTTTTTTTGGTCTTTCATTTTCTATTTTGGGCACAAAATAATTTTTTTTGTTTTTTCCCCAGACTCAAATATCTACAGTAAATTAGTGAGTAAGAATTTTTTTTTTTTGTATAATAGAATTCATGCTTTATTATAAAAAAAATTAAAATCATCCTTTCTTTAAATTTATGAAAACAATTTAAAATATTAGATATTTAAACACTTAAAGCTTAATAAATAAAATTACCTCATATTTTTACTTCATCAGCTACAAATATCAAATGAGGATATAATTGTAAGAAAGTGGCAGTGCTATTCATATTTCAGATAATAGAGTGAACTATGCAAAGAAAATATAGCTTTAATGCATTTTCTTTGCCCATAAACATGTAATTAATGGAAAACAGGAGATGCTTATTCACTCATCTACCACAATATTTGTTTGTTGAACACACAGATATGATCTGTATGTCTACATAGACTGTAGAATTTTGTGTAGAAAATGAAAATAAATATAAATGTTGTAGTAATATAATTATAAAAAAAATATTTTTCCATTACATAAGACTCAGTTTTGTTCCCCCTTTTATAGATGCCTTTGTGTAGTGAACAATCTGCACAACCACTTGCACTGGGCCTGAGACTAAGACAATAATGGAAAATTAATCAAAATCTCATCACTTGATAATTGTCAAACCTGTTAGTAATACCTTTTTCAAAGATTTTCAATAGCAGTGCCATATTATGCAGTGGGATATATAAATATTGTTTACCTATTGAATATATATATATATTGATGTCTGTATTCCTTTAACTTATATATATAATTTTATATTCAAATAATAAAATAAATACAGTAATATAAATTCAAAGTTTTAATCCATATAGGAGCACCTTCAACTATCTAAATAATCTTTGTCAGTTAAGTTTAAAACTTTAAACCAAATAAAAGACAATCACTTTCTATTTTTAGTTTTCCCATGATTCATTACTTTTTACATTTGCTGCTTGGTAATTTATTAAGCATTTTTTATATTTGTATATTAACATTCCTCCTGGTTTAAAGTCCTTTTTGTTTTGAAATAATAAATTTTGAAAATATATATCAGATAAAACAAAATATATAAATTTATTTACTAATGAATTAGTAGACATTGGTTATGATTATAATATTACTTATAATACAGTTAAAAATTATAATAAAAAATGAATAATATGAAAATTGAATCTATGAATAATAAGAAAGTATGGATATCAATGTCTTTTATTTCAAATCAACAAGTAAAATTTATATAAAAAAAAAAAAACATATGTGAAATTGCATTTAATGTATCTCCTAAATTTAAATAAGTTAATAAATAATTCTAAGAATACAAATTACAAATTTATTTGTGGGCCAAAGTCCTATAATATATAAATGAATATGTGAATGTGGAGGTGCTTATATTGGTGAATCATGTTGTACTTTAGAGCAAAGGACTAGAGAACTTTTAGAGGAAAGGATTAAAGAACTTTTAGAGGAAAGAACTAGAGAACATGGACTGTTACTAAAAAGAGTTCAAAAATCTAAATAAAATAATATTGAAAATGTTGATATATCAGCATCAATGTTTTATGACCATAATAAAAAATGTAATTTTGAATTTGATTTTAATTATAAAAATGTGAAGATAGTATGTATTGAAAGAAATAATAATAATAATAATAAAGGAGGTGAAGATAATATATAAATATAAAAAATGCTTAATAAATCGACAAGCAGCACATGTAAAAATTAATAAATTATAGGAAAGCTAAAAGTAGAAAATGATTGTCTTGGAACATACCTTATACGTTTACTTTTAAAAGTTTTAAACTTAGTTAAACAAAGACTACTTAGATAGTTGAAAACGCTCCTATACGAATTAAAACTTTAAATTTATATTACTGTATTTGTTTTATTATTTGAATATAAAATTATATGTATATAAACATTTAATCAAAAAGAGAGTAAAACTATTCAAATTTAATAGTTACTTAATCTTTCAACTCCTACTTCTCGAATTGCAAAACGTGTACACACATATTATAGTAACTGTAGTTTGCAAAATGATTTTTTTTTTTATGGTATGGCCATCTTTTTTTCTACCTATCAGGCAGATGAACATTTTAAACCGGTTTAAAATTAACTACTTTAAATGTAAAATGTAAATCTATATTAAATAATTTTAAGTTTTGCAAATATTTAAAAATAAATAATTGTAAAATATCATTATTCTTTATAAATCATGCTTCATATATATTATAAAGTCTGTACGTGTATATGTATTTGTATTATTATTATTATTATTATTGTTTAAAAGAAATCAAAAAAAGTTTTAAATTTAAACTAAATGTACCAGCAGTCGCTTTTTGATGAGCTAAATCATTATTTAAAAAAAGATCCTCTCCATATATTGAACTTATCAGTTACTTTACTTGTAGTAATATGTGGTGGTTTTCAAGTAGTGACATTTTCTATACTGTCAGAGATCCAAATTAAATTTGGATCACTGACAGCTCCCATTTGGCCAATTAACCACCATTTTTACGTTATCAATGTAATCCATGAGATGGCTTCTCTGAATCTTTTATGAAAAAGCCACATGAGATTTGGATTCAAGAAGCAAATATTCAAGTGCAAGAAGGTGTTAAAAGGTATTACAATGGAGAACAGATATCCTCCTCCCCATCTTCATCTCTGGCACCAGTTGGTGCTTTTAACATCAAATGTTTAAAAACAATACTATCAAAAAACTTAGATATGTGTGTGTGCTTATAAAAATATAAAAAGTATAACTTATTTAGAAAAACCTTAAAAATAAAAAATAACTTCAAGTTCTATTTATGAACAATATCTATCTATCTATCTATCTATCTATCTATCTATCTATCTATCTATCTATCTATCTATCTATCTATCTATCTATCTATCTATCTATCTATCTATCTATCTATCTATCTATCTATCTATTTGACTGTCTATCTGTCTGACGACTGCCTTACTATCTATTTATTTCACTTACCTATCTATGTATCTATCTATCTATTAGTCTGTCTATCTGTCTGTCTATATATATATATAAGTAAACATATGTATAGTAGCTACTTGTAAATGGGTATGACCATTCCAATTTCAAAAAAAAAAACTCTCTAGAAATGGGTTTTGCAATGACTATACAAACCAAGATGTGATCCATAAATACATCTACATGTAGAACATACTGGTCCATTTTCTGTTTATTTGATATTTTGTGACACTATCTTTTAATATTTTTGGCAGAACATTTTTCTTTCTGAAATATTTCAACGCCATTTCTAATTTTAGCTCTCCAATGTATTCTATTCTCTGCCATATCTTACCAATGGAAATATTGCAGATCTTTAGAATGTCTTTGAGATAATCATATCTTAGATGGGGTCTACTTCTCCCATGAAAACCATGCTCAAGTTTATCATAAAACGTCCTTTTAGAAAATCTATTGATTATTTGTTGTCCAATCCAATAGAGATGTGATTTTATAATAATGGATTTCATGGTATCACATCCAAAAAGTGGTTGTTTTTATGATCTTGTCTTTATTTTATTTATTTTAATTTTACAAATTATACTTTAAAATAAAACTTTTCTAATGCATTTATATTGTGATAATAGAATGCCCAAGTCTCATCCATATAATAACTTAAATAAAACAACAGCTCTATATACAATTATTTTAGTTGCAGATAATTTCCCTGCAACAAAATACTTTTTTGACTTGTTAAAAGCAGCAGCACAATGGAGTCTGTGTTGTACTTTAATATATAAGTCCACCTTTCTATGTATAAAACTACCAAGGTATTTAAGCTGGTTTTGAGAACTATTCAATCTAAAAGTTGCTGAGGATTTTTTTTCCATCATTGGCTGATAAAAAAAACTTACATTTTATCTCATTAATTCTTAAATCAATGTCTTTATATGTTGCATTCCAACATTAAGTATATTCTATAAATTGTCTTTTGAACTGGCAAAAAATAGCATAATCAATCAGCATACTGTGAATCGAAAATTCAAGAAGATGAAGTTTTTGTTTTTAACTGATTCAAATTAAAAATTCTATATAAAATCTGTATCCACCTTAATCCCTGTTTCATTAAGATCCAAAAATAACTGTCATAAAAATAAAACAATATTGGAACAGGTATGCATCAGTATTTAAAGCCAGTTTTTATTTTAAATGTCTCAGATTTTTCCACTGGTAGTAATTTTTTTTTTCATTCCATCAAATAAAAATTATATAATATGAAAAAATTTTGATGGACAACCAAATAATTTCAAACAATGCACAAATCTGTTTTACTAATTGAATCAAATGACTTGATCAAATGAATAAAAACATTATGTAAATTGCTTATTCATTCCCCAACACTTTTATTGCATTTTCCTAGTAATAAAAAACATATCTATAATATTTCTTGATTTTCTAAAACCATGCTGAGTCTTTAATAGTTACTCATCAATGATTAGAAGCAATCTTTTCAACAAAATTCTAAGAAAGTGATATTCCATGGTAACTGCTACAATTTACATTATCATCTTTATTTTTAAAAACTGGAACAATAGAAGTATTCTTTAGATCACATGACACAACTTCATGTGTCCATATATTCCTAAAAAATATATAATAATGATGGCACAGCTTCATCTATCCATATATTCCTAAACAATTCCAATATCTTTGAAGTTAACATTATCACTGTCATATTTTAATAATTCTCTAGATATTTTATCACGACTTGCAGCTTTTCTATTTTGAGTATAAGAACTGTTAATTATTTTGATTTCATTAAGTTAGATGTCATTGTTGACAAATAAATATATAACTAAAAGTCATAACCTTAATTCTTGTATCATTATTCAAAAAATAAAACAATACATTCTTTCCATCTGTTTGAAACATTCTCATTATAAGCAAGTGCCATTACTATTTTTCAGGCCCATATGTTAATTTCAGTATATCAAAAGAAGATATTAATAAATGTCTATATCTACCAATCACTTTTAAATCTTTTTGCCAGTCATTGAATTTCTATCTTCATATCTATATTTATTAAGAAGTTCCATATTTAATTTATTATTCTTCAAGCAGAAAACACCATATTTCCTTTTAATCAAATTGCTATTAATAAGACCATTATTAGAAAACCATCATGATTCTTCTTTTTAGAGAACCCAAAAATAAATTTATTGTATCCATAACCCACTTCTCAAAAGAATCCATGTTTTAGTAATATGGCAATTCTGAATGTCCAAATTAATGATTTTAGTGTTTAACAGTTGTTAAAATTTAGTATGGTATAGGAGATACATCTAAAGCATAATGAATTTTCTTATAAATATAATTGGAATAAAATTTATTTTTTAATGCAACTATCATTTTAATCTTGGAAAACAATATATACTTATAAGTTCTCACATAATATGACTTCTCTTGTATTCTGATTCCCAATTATAATGCACTCCATTAAATATCATTGTTTTGAGTATGGATGCATCTATATTTATTTAAATGTATATATTTAACGTATATGCATGGTTTTATATTATTATATATTTGCAATACTAACTAGGAAAAGCTTTTGTCTTGGTCATAAAAAGAATATTTCAGAAAAAATATATTATTAAATATAATATAATGATCATGCTAATAGCTCTAAACAAGCTTTCTGATAAATGCCAGAAGAAAAAGCATTTAAAATCTCTATCTAGAATTATCTCTACCCCCAAACTGGTTTTGAGCTGATGGCTCTTCTCAGTGAGGTGCTAGGATGTTCAGACACTAGATCTAATTGTTAGAGCTTTAATATATGGTGCATCTGAATTTAGTTCAGTCCCATATGGCTATTTAAGTTAGATAGCTGGATTTCAAGACATAGATGTCTGATAATTTCAGATTTTTTATTTAATAGTTAAATATTAGATAAATATTGCACTTGAGTTAGTATTTTAGATCTAGTGTCCAAATATCCTAGTGCCTCATTGAGGACAGCTATCAACTCAAAACTGGTTTGGGGATAAGAATAATTCTAGATAGAGATTTTAAAAGCTTTCTCTTCTGGCATTTATGGAAAAGCTTGTTTAGAGCTATTAGCACACTCATTTTATTACATATGTATTACAAGCTTAATAAGTTAAGTCACATGATGCATGACTTGATTTTCTTACTATGATTAAATATATATATACTTGTGATATATAAACTACTAAGAATGGCAATTAAATATTTTTTTATTATTATTTGATCATAGCGTTCATTACCAAAGAACTTGTCGAAATTATTTAACTTACTTTTAGATCATTCATTTGGCATTATATATAATTAATATTCCTATTTCTAAGGTAATAAATAAGTAAAGACTTTTTTGATCGATATTTCAAAATATATTCACTTCTCTACCAATATAATTTGAAATATTGGCAATACTAAAAAAATATTTTTGACTGAACCAACATTTTTGTTTATTTAATTTCAAGCTTTTAGTCAAGCTTTACGAAAATTTTTAAACAGAATAAATGAGTCTGCTTGAATTTTATGTGCTTATTATTTACATTTTTAAATTTTCCCTTTATATATACATACTAGTTTTTCTTCTTATGTACTAACATGCTATACACACGCGCGCGGCGCATATATGTTTCAATAGTTATACAATTTTTGATGTGTTCTTTAATAATTTGCATATATCAAATTAAATTAACTAAATTTTCTTGCTGAAATAATTTAAATATAAATTTGACTAATTAAAAATAATTAAATTGAATTGAATAAATTATTTAATTACTTAAAATCTAATCAATGCAATGGTGTGTGAATATTCTAGTAATTCAACACAGAATAAATATCCTCTATAGAAGAATGAACCAAAAACAATATACATGGATAAAAGAATAAACAGATAATTATTTATTATTAAAAAAATTAAAACTGAAATGAAGCTGAATGAGCATGTTTTTAAAATTAGAAAACATGATTTGTAGATGGACAATTAAAGTTCTAAACTAGATTGCAAAAGATCATTAAAAAACTAGAAAGATAAGCTTATCTGGATTATATTCTGAGAAATTGTATCGACTTAGATTGATAATATCAGAAGATGAGGATAATGATGATAACTGTAAATGATTATGCATCGAGATAAAGTTTATATATACAATCTTAGCACTTATATTTTTATTTTCAATATATATATATTCTAATGTTTTCAACCTTGCCAATAAAATATGTTCATATCTTCAACCCTAATATTATTTTTTAGATTGTCATTTATTTATTTTTTACATTAAAACATTCCAAAATACTATTATATTCTGCTACTTTTGCTTGTATTGCATTTCTAGCTTGTATTGCATTTTGTCATGTAATCATGAATATAAATATCTGGATCTTCTAAGTAGCACCTTTTAAAAGCATTTTTATATTCAAAACAATTTTAATAACCTAACAATGTTATAAACATTACAATGAAGAATGAAGTTCCAACATTGTTGGTTCAGGTTTTGATATTATATATATATGTATCTGTGTTTTGTGCAAATATATATATATTTCTGGACACCAGAAGATTCTTATTAAAGAAAAGCATTCATTTGTGGTACTTGCCTAATACATAGGCACTAGACAGTTTGTTTATTTTAAAGATCATCGTTATTGCTCTCTTTTTTTTTTTGTTAAAATATCTTGGGCATGTTTTGCTACAAAACAATTTTAATCAGGTGATAAATACATATTTATATTTTTTAATAAACGAACTTAGGTAATTATATATATATATGGCAGTAAAAATGATGATTCACATTGTCAACAACTAAAAAATAATAATAATATAAAATAAAATAAAAACTTTTTGAATATTGTTATTTGGGCACAGTTACAATTCTGTCACCCTGATATCATCCATATTAAAGTCCTTTAAATTACAATGAACAATCAATGGCTTTATCCACTGGACAAGAAAAAAAGCTAAGCATAAATTGTGTGTCATTGCTTGGCTGTTTTTTGAGGTGCTTTGACATGTATTTGGGATTTGAGCATGGCAGACCTTAAAATGAGACCCTTTGTTTTCCTTTGGTATTCTTTGCCCATAGTTAAAGATCATTCAAAAGTTGACCTATGCTGATCTATATCTTTTACCTATAAAATCTTGAAATAGGAATCAATATGCAGATTTATTTGATCTTTTAAAATTAGCTGCATCATTTCATCTTTTAATGCAGACACAGAAATGTTAAAGGCTGTGGCCATTTTATTCATATCAGCAGATAAATATGGACTAAAATATTGTATAAGAGCCCTATTCTTGATTTGTGTGTATAAAATATTTACATGTGGAGTTAAATATAAATCTAATAACAAATTATCTTTTATATCATGAAGAAGTTTAAGGCAGGATGCATATTTGGATTCATAAAATTTAAAGATGTCTCTTAGCTGAGGCTCTAATTTTAAAAATAACTTAAAAGAAGTTCTAGAAATAACATTTTTTTTTTTAAATCTTGCCTCTCAAATGATGCTAAAGCACAAAGGCCACCATGAATAGCAACATTATTTGGTGCAAGTAACTCTGGAACATCACAGTGATCTAAACCAGCCATAAGGAAATACTTTGCTGCAGATCTGTATTTTTTTGTCGCAAGCTCTGCTAGACCAGCTGCACATTTCAATTTGGTTATTGTTGTTTGATTACTATCTTTACCAAGAATCTCAGCTAATTCAGGTGTAGATTCTGCTTTATTTACATAACTAAGAATATGTGACCAATTTTGTAAATAAACACCTTGATAACATTGAGACACATATTTACAACATGCTTGCCACTTGTACAGTAATTCCTTGCTCACGAATAACACTTTAACGCATTGCTAAGATCTCCACAGTCTAAATAATGATCTCCAAGGTCATCATGGCCTCTGCAAATACTCTCTTTAATTGAATTACTTTTATAGTTTTTCAAATTTGTATCAAGTTTTTTTAATTTTAAAGCTTACTTTTTGGAAGTTGTTTACATCCACTGAGTATCTAGTGGCGATATGGTGGTGGCACTTTCTGTTACATCTGGAAATATGTTACCACTGAATGAATCATGTAACTTTCTGTGTTGATACAATGTTGTATTATATGTTGTCTGAATATACTGCAGGGCCATATATAAGGCTTCAAACCTCAAAGTAGGACAGTGATCTGCAATATATATTAATCTACTCAACTTCACTAAGCTTGTGTAACTAGATGTGTACACTTCCAGATCCAAAGTAGTATTATCAACAATATAGGATCTTCTTCTGTATAGTCATTTTTTTCTGGAGGAGTATCAACTTGCATAGGTTCGACACTACTCTGGAAGATTGATGGCTGCATTGGTTGTGGCATGATGTTTCTTTAGCCCTTCATGCAAGCATTTTTTAACGGTATTATTACAATTTTTTATTAACTGAACAATAATAAATTCAACAAATTAGGGTTTAATTTTTCTATTAAATTGTTATTGTAAGAAAAAAAATTTTTTTTAATTCTCATTTAATTCATTTTCCTCTCAATTACTTATACAAAATAGCATTTTAAAATAAAGTTTTATCTTTCGTTTACCACACAATATTTCCTCATGAATCCATATTTCTCACAGGCAAGCATTACTCTTCCAGTCCTATCTTCTCTTTTTTTGGGACGTTTGATTGAAAATGTGAATACTGTCTAGGACTGAGTTTTTTGGTACACACTTTTGTATCAAATTCGCTACTTCTTCAACAAATATGAGTAGAAAAATGTTAAAAAGTTAAGTACAAATAAGTAGAAATAAATATTCATTATAAATATATAAAAAATTAGCCTTATATTTAGAAATATTTATTTCAAAAAGTAGGTAAATTGAAAAATTAGTTTGAAAAAATGAACAAAGAATGTATAAATACCCACATATAAATATTTATTATTTTTAATAATGAGTATAATATATTGTGTATTTAAAACTCAGTATATTTGCTAAATGATTCTTTGGAATTATAAAATCTATTCGTAAGAATATCTTTTAACTTACTGCTAATAAATTATTTGTAAGTATGCTATCTGCCAAAAGACAGGCAGAATGATTAAACAATAGAGCACATGACATATTTATAATATTTGATCCTAATTAATTTATTTTTTAATAAATAATGAGTCCACATGATATTAAAATGCGTTATTTATGTTTTTAATATTTTACATAAAATACGTGTTTTAAATTGCTCATTAAGTAAGTAACATATAACTATTAAAAATAAACATTATTATAGATATTTAATTTAGTTTTCGATGAATTTCTTTTTTTAATATAGTTTATATCAGTTTTAGGTTTTAAATTCGTCTTTTTATTTTTCATAATAATATCATAGCTTTTTATTTTTACACTGAAATTACTTTATTAGTATTTTTGTCGCTTTTATTAAATCAGATTATTTGTTTTTTTTGGTTTTATATATTAGTTAAATGATTTTAACAATAATATTTAACAAGAAAGGCTATTTCAAGATTCTACATCAATATATCAGAGTTTTGGCAATACGATAACAGCATTCGTTCATTTTAAGTGAAGGAAAAAAGTACATTATATTATTTGTGTTAGAATAAGATTGATGAATCAGGAAATTGCGAAAAGTTATAATTTTTATTTCAAAGGATTATGCAAAATAATATATGAATAATTAATAATTAGATTAATAAAACGTTTGTGTAATGTGTAAACAATGAGCAATGGCTTAGCAATAGTGAATATAATATTCAAAATTGAAATAATCTTGATGAAATCAGATATTTTAAGCAAATGACTCACCAATTCTTAATGAATTAAGAATTAGATCATTTTAACATGATGACAAGATACAGATGAAACTTATTTATTTAATAATTATTATCTTTATGTAAATTATGCTTTTGATAGTTAAAATATATAAATGAGATACTTTTTTAAGTGTCCATTGTTTTCATTTCTTACTACGGCATTTGATTGCTTATTATAAAATAATCAAACGCAAACTACAGATTGAGAATTTATCATCAAGTTATCTCATCTTTTTTTATTTCATTTGTATTCTGCCTCTCCACCTGCAGCCTTTAAAAAATTCCACAATTTCACAGTCTTATCTTTGAACTACCATCCTAAAATAATTCAATAATTTAAATGACAACAATTTTCTGTGTGACTAAATAAAAGTCAATTTTTATAGCAACTTTTTAAATTCAGCTTTCTCATATTAAGTTGACCCCCTCCCCACCTTTTAAATAATGATTTATTTGTTTTTTTCATTAGAATTTTTTTTTCTTAGTAACCAGTAATCCTATTTTTCAAATCAAACTCAACATTTTAATAAAATTGAATAAAAACTTTTTTAAAAAAAAAGTGTGATATAATATATAGTTTTATTATCAATAATATTATTAATAGTACCATGGTCATATAAAAACTATTTTGTCTTCGTAATATATTTAGTAGAATAGTTCTCCAAATCTAAGTGTGAATGTACAGTTTTTGGCATATACAATACTGATGTTTCAACATGAATATACAGCATATACATATCTATTGATTTTCGTTGTTCTGCTCTATTTTGCAATTGCTTATAATGCTAGTTTATCACATGCTTCTTTTTTTTTTTTTTTACAGAAATCCTTACTAAAATAACAAATTTTTAAAAAAATCTGAACATGTCAATATCATACAGATCTCATATAAATATCATTTTAAATTTAAATATGAAAGCAAGCTAGGCAATGTTAGATTGGAAAATACAAAAAAATCAGTAGCATCTCAAATTGGTGGATTATTTTTCCCCAAAACGATTCCAAGTGTGAGATTTTATTTCAAAATATTTGTTTTTAAGAAGAAGCTATTTTTACTGGCTAACAAGAATTGCTTTTATAAATGCAGGTAAATAATTTTTTTATAACATTTTAATAATCTATTTAATGTTGAATTTAAAGATATATTTTCATTCTTTTACAATATCTCAATTAAAATTTATTTTGATTTTAAAAAATGAATTCAAATAAGAAATATTTCATTCAATACATTTTATGAATAGACTAACTATATTGATTGTATATTACTTTAAAAACTCAACCATATGTTAATAATGCAAGCTTAAATTTCACATCTGGAGACAGCAACCCAAATTTTCCAAGGACTATTGCATTTTGATGTTCAACCATGGATTAAACATGTAAAAAAATTTCAGAAAATATTTTGTAACCATCTTAGATAAATGAATATCACTTCTTAGAGAGCAGTCCAATCAATAAGTTGCCACAACCACAGTATGCAGAACTAAAAACCTTCAAAGACATGTCATCCACTTCAGCGTACAACTATTTGTATGAAAGACTATGTTCTTAAATCCTTGTAAAATGTAGAAGACTTTCTAACTGGATAAGTCAAGATTTTCACAAATGAACTTTAATTCAAATAATACAAACTATTTTTTTTCATATTTATACATCATAAAAATTTATGTTCATATATCTATATTATAACCAGCAATGTAAAACAGGTATATATAATAATCAACAATCATTATATTTGAAATGCTTCTATAACTAAAATCTGTGTGCAACATTTGTAAACCTATGTAACACATCTTTTGCTCAATAAAGTTTGAAACATCATCATCATCATCATCATCATCATCATCATTATTATTATTATTATTATTTATTATTATTTAAAATGCAAAACAACAACCAATGACCAATTACAGAATGCACATTAAAATAATAACTGTAGAAAAATCTAGTAATATATAATAAATAATATATAGATATAAAGAAAAGAGAAAAAAGAAAAAAAAAATTCATGACAAATGGGTTGGGCAGTAAGGTTATAAATTGTATTTTAGTTTTAGGGCTTTGTGGAATTATCTGATATCAGGATGAGGTATATTATTATTCATAAAATCCTTATTGTATATGCTGATTATATAAATTATAGCAGAAAACCTAAGAGCATCTGAATGACAAAAATTTAGATTTAGAGCTCTATGTGATCTAGTATAATAATGAGAAGGCTTTCATATTTTTGAAAGCAAATCTGAGGAAATTGTAAATTTGTAGATAATCTGATATGAATATATAATGTCTCTATTTTTTCTTATTTGCATCAATTAAATGTTAAAAATATCAGGAAAATGATTATATTTAAAATATTTGTCAAATACCAATTGTATTTTTTGAATATCTCTTTTAGTGTAAGGATTCCAGATAACTGAGACAAATTCTAAGATCTGAAGGATCAAGGAAAGAAAAAGTTTATATTTTGTTGACTGAGTAAATTTTTTACCATGTCTGTGTATGGTCCCATTATTTTAAGTACCTTGTTTACTACATTATTAACATGAAGGTGGAAGAAGGCATTACTAGAAAAAGTTATTTCCAAGATTTTTCTATTTTAAAAATGATTTTAAAACCATAAATGGAATAAGAAAGTTGTAAAATTTCAGATTTTTTAGAATAGAAAACAAAAGAGCATTTGTCTTTATTAATCAAAATTTTGTTATTAATTTACCATGTAGTAAAATTCATTATATTCTTTTGTAGTAAAGAGCAATCAGAAAAAGAATTAATTCACCTGAAAATTTTACAGTCATCAGCATAACAAAGAAGATGAGAATATTTTATACTATCTCTGAGATCATTAATATATATATATTAAATAATAATGGGGCCAGAATGCTATCTTGGGGTACTCCAATTGAGCAAGAGTAGAGTGAAGATACATTATTATTACTATATTTAACAAAAGCAGTTCTGTAATATATGAATGATTCAAAGCATTTGACTAAAGATTTTGAAAGCCCTAAATATATAATTTGCCTAAGAGAATATTATGATCAATTTTGTCAAATACTTTAGACGTATTAAAATAAATAACATCAAGCCTGCTCTCATCTTCAGTAACATGAGCAATATGATCAGAAATAAGTAAGAAATCATGTTAGTTGCAGGCTAGAATTTTACTAATATCTATAATAACTTTATCATAAATACATCATTCAAAGATTTTTGCAATAGTATGTAAGACAGAAATAGGCTTATCATTATTAGCTAAGTTTTTTAGATTGATTTTTATAAATAGGAAAAAACTTTGCCATTTTTAGAATTGTGGGCAAGCTCTCATTTCTTATAGAACAATTAAATATATGACAGAGAGTTGATGCAATAAATTTATCACAGCATTTATATATAAAAGGAGGTATATTATCAGGACCTAAACTAGAATTCAATCTGAGTTTTTTGATAGAAGATAGGATATCAGATTCAGAAAAGAAATTAAAAGTTATTTTTTCTGTATATGAAACATTGGAAATATTAGAATCAGAATGAGATTGAGAAGGATTGTCAATTTCAGAAAAGTATTTGGCAAAAGTCATCATGTGGTACTATTATTATGCTGTAATTTTTTTTGGTTAATTTAAAATCTTTAATTAAGGACTAGAATTTTGGGGGATTATTAGAAATACAGAAGTTGATTTCACATTTTATCTAAATTTTTTATAATCTGCCTTATAAATACATTTGGCCAATTTTCTAAAATTAATAAAATTATTATTAAAGATATTTTGTGTTTTAAGGTGTTGTTTGTGGTGGCATGATTTTCTTTATTTTTTTGAGAGTTACTGATAATCATGGAGGAAAATGATTATATGATATAATTTTTGTTGGAATATAAGCATTTAACAGATTATTAAGTGTACACATGAAAAATTCAATGTCAAAATTAACATCAGAAGAGTTGTAGAGAGGTTTCGAATCAAATTTAGAGAGCTTCATACATAGACTCAAATAATCACCATTTCTATAATTTCTTATATATTATTTATAATACTTCACTCATATACACTTTAATGCAATTAATTTTCTTAAAAACTTCTTTATTTTCTTACAGTTTTGACTGTCCAGCAGTCTTCTTCTATAATTTCTTCTAGAAAATCGAATAGAAGTAGATTTGGAGTAATAAATTTTAAGATGAAATTCTACTGGGGATGATGGCAATCAATAGAAAAAGGCAAACAAAAAAATAAAACTGATTTATGATCTCAAGAAGGAAAATTACTATAAAGTATCAAGGATTAAAACAAAAAAACAGAAAGACTTGGAAAAAATTATCTGATTTAATATGTGAAATCTATCTTTTTGACAGACAACTAAAAATAATGATGATGAGTTTATACCAAATCCATTTTAGTTCCTCCATTTATTATTATATAGATCAATTTATTATCTTTTGGAATTTTCTTTAAAAAAAAAATAGCACTTGTGCATTTGACCATCATTCATAATAAGATTCAACTGGGAATGAATATTATATTTCACCTTGGACTCAAGTTAGTTCAACAAATGAGATCGACTAGGGATTTTTATTTTTAAAGTGATCCAGTTTACATCAAATTTTTATCCAAAACCTTTTTTTCAGTTCTAGATCATTGCATTTATTTATATTCTAAGAGTCTATTTCTACAGACACCCTCCTAAGAAAAACATAGATTACTGATATATTTAGAACTATACAAGATTTAAAAACTGACAGAGATAGCTAGTATAAAAAATGCAGCAATTGTTTAGTAAAATTTCTTCTGAGACAACACAATTTCTGAAGAAAAGAATGAAAGTGGAAATACATAAAAATGACATATTAAGAAGTATTCAATATCTTGAATTTTGCAAAATGGTGTGAAAAAGAGTTGAGAATGATATAAGAAAGTATAATTGTGAACTAACAAGGAAAACTGTAGAAGAAAATAAAAGTCTCCAGAGTGTAAAACAACATTTTGGTATTGGTAGGAAACATATCTGCAATAAGAAAAAAACATGGAACTATTACTAAAAAGAGAGAAGACATCATGAAATGTACAGAAGAGTTCTATCAAGAATTATATAGCAAAAAGATCAAGAAAAAATAACTCCTATAACTACTATTTCATTTGAATTACCCAGGATTTTAAATGAAGAAGTGAGACATGGAATTAAATTTATGATGAAGGAAAAAGCTCTGGGTAATGATGGAATTATAATTGATATCTTAAAAGAAACAGGTGAAGAAACAGCAAATTTTTTGGCAAAGTTATGTACCAAATGTCTAAATCATAAAGATGTACTGGATGACTGGAAGAATGCTGTATTAATATTTTTAAAAGGTGATAAAGAACATATTAGAAATTACAGACCTAAAAGTTTTTTATCAGTTCTATACAAACTTTTTACCAAAATAATTACAACTTGTCTACAATGAACTTTGGATTTTAATCAATCAAAATAACAAGCTGGATTTAAAAGTGGTTTTAGTATAGTGGATCATATCCAAGTATTGGGAGAAAGTTTATAAAAAGAACTAATGAATATGAGTTACTATTATACTTTGGATTTGTAGATTATGAAAAGGCATTTGATTCTACAAGCATCTTTTCAATGATTAAAATATTAGATCATCAAGATATAGACCCAAGATATTGTCATATTCTGAAGAATATTTATAAAAATGCAACAGCAATAATTATATTACATAATGATACTAAGATGATTTACGTTGAAAAGGGGATGTGACAGGATGACTCCATGTCTCCAAAACTTTTTACAGTAGTTTTGTAAGAACTATTTTGTGGATTAAAATGGGAAACTAAAGGAGTAAAAGTAAATGGAGATTATTTAAGTCCTCTAGATTTTGCAGATGATGTATTTGTTTTTGCAAATAATGCTTTAGAGCTTCAAGAAGTGTTGCAAGAGTTATCAAATGAAAGTAAAAAAGTAGTATTAAAAGTAAATGTTAAAAAGATTAAAGTACTGTTAAATGCATTTTCTCAAAAGATGGAAATAAAGATTGATAATGATGAGTTAGAAAATGTTAACAACTACAAATATCTTGTATTAAATTTTTACTACAACTGGAAACATAATGGATGAAATTAATCATAGAGTTAAATTGGTTGGAATGCTTTTGTTAAAAATAACTTAATATTAAAAGAAAATATGCCTATGTGTTTGAAAAGGAAGTTTTTTAATAAATGTGTTTTCCCACTTCTTACTTATAGATCTGAGTATGGAGAGATGCATATTGGGAATAGTAATAAAAGATTGAAAACAAACAGGCAATATTGATATCATTGAAAAAAATAAAAGACCGAAATGGAGTTGGATTGGACATATTGCTAGAAGAGATAATAATAGATGGATAGTTGAAATCTTAAACTGGATTCCAAAAAATTTTAAAGATCTAGCAAAAGACCATATTTGAGATGGAAGGATGAAATTATGAAGTGTGCTGAGGTGATGTGGAGAAGAGAGGCTAGAGATCAGAAAAAATGTTTTGGAGAGACCTTCATACTGCAATAAAATGATGATGATGATACAAGATTGCTGAAGGAAATGCTTTCCCTTCTACTTACCACAAACTCACAGACTCTGATTTTGAGCTTTTTTTAATTAACAAATTTCCAAAGAATATAACAGTTATTTACTGCAGAAAAAATAAACTTGAAGACAGAAAATTGGATTTATTGCTTTTGAATAAAAAAACAAATAATTGATTAAGAAGTATTTAAAAAAATTCAAATAGTATTTTATAAAATTTTAATTACAAAAACAACAGCAAAACTAAAAGTAGGTATTTCTAAAGTATTCCAAACATGAAGGCATAATGTCTTCAAGATCATATGTAGGTAGAATGATCAGAAATTGTGTGCCTTTTTTTTTTATTTTCTTACATTTTTTAAAAAAAATTTAAAATATCTATATAAATCCTATTACACAGAACTTGTTTTTAGTTGTACCTTAAATGGCCAAATTTCATTCAAATTTAAAAGGCTGGTTTATAATGATAATTTTGATAAGAGCTAATAGATAATAATGATAAACTAACAACTAAAAACTGATTATGATCAAATATTTTTATACTTGAAAATATTGTGTCTATCAAGAGATCATTTGGAATCGATAAAACTTATTTTCTAATAAATCATTATTTCTACAGATCCTTTTTTATATAAGAATATAATTTTAAAACTAAACTAATGAGGTTATGATATTCTTTGGATCTCTTTTAAAAAAATATATATTAGAGAATAAAGAAGTTGAGTAGTAAAAAGTTTTAAAATTGCTACACATGGCAAGAAAAGCTAATAAATGGATATTAACCAAACTAGGTTTGAAAACTGTTACATCTCACTATTTAGTCATGCTACATACACTACATGAAATCAGTAGCAGCTGACATAATTTCATATTATCTCAATATGCTATAAACATCAATATTTAATATTATTGACTTTATTAGTACAACGTTACTTAATAAAAAAAATGAAGTTATTAAATGTATACTTACTGACCTGGTGTCTGATCTATTTAAATATACAAGTAGATTGGCTTAGTCAAAATTCAAGATTTTAAAAAAAATTAAAGTGTCTGCTTGATGCAGAACTTTATTGGTACCAGTCCTCATTGATAAAAGTAAAATCAGAAACTGGTCTGAGATTAGAATTAAATTTTACTAACGTCTGTTAATTACTTGATTGTTCAAGCTTACAATAGATGGTATCTATATTTTGTGTTAATATAAATACACACATAAACTATAAGATATATAAATAATATTTCTATATTAAATAGACAATCATTGTCTTAACAAATGATACATTTTTTACTCAAGCGCTTTTTAAGGTCTAAGCCTTTATTTTCAAAAAGTAACTGGAATAAAATATGCAAATTAGGCATATTATATCATCTCTGACATCCACACCATGAATAAAAAAAGAAACATTTTATGCCCTCTCCAGGAAGTTTTCAAAAAGTAACTGGAATAAAATATGCAAATTAGGCATATTATATCATTTCTGACATCCACACCATGAATAAAAAAAGAAACATTTTATGCCATCTCCAGGAAGTAGCAAATCTAGGTCAAAGAAAATCTAGTCCATCCTAGATTTGCTACTTCCTGGAGATGGCATAAAATGTTTCTTTTTCTATTCATGGTGTGGATGTCAGAGATGATATAATATGCCTAATTTGCATATTTTATTCCAGTTACTTTTTGAAAATAAAGGCTTAGACCTTCGAAAGTGCTTGAGTAAAAAATGTACCATTTGTTAAGACAATGATTGTCTATTTAATATAGAAATATTATTTATATATCTTATAGTTTATGTGTGTATTTATATTAACACAAAATATAGATACCATCTATTGTAAGCTTGAACAATCAAGTAATTATAGTAAAATTTAATTCTAATTGCAGACCAGTTTCTGATTTTACTTTTATCAATGAGGACTGGTACCAATAAAGTTCTGCATCAAGCAGACACTTTAATTTTTTTTAAAATCTTGAATTTTGACTAAGCCAATCTACTTGTATATTTAAATAGATCAGATACCAGGTCAGTAAGTATACATTTAATAACTTCATTTTTTTATTAAGTAACGTTGTACTAATAAAGCCAATAATATTAAATATTGATGTTTACAGCATATTGAGATAATATGAAATTATATCAGCTGCTACTGATTTCATGTAAAGTAGCATGACTGAATGTTTTGGTTTTATAGATTATGAAATTATTATTTCTATGAAAGCTGTAGTGAGATGTAACAGTTTTCAAACCTAGTTTGGTTAATATCCACTTATTAGCTTTTCTTGCCATGTGTAGCAATTTTAAAACTTTTTACTATCACCATATCAATACTTTTTTTTCCATTCAACTTCTTTATTCTCTAATATATATTTTTTTAAAAGAGATCCAAAGAATATCATAACCTCATTACACAAAATATAGATTTTACAGATATTCAAACTAACACATAGTTGAATGTTAAATATTACAATAGATGGTATAAGAATAATAATAGAGGAGGATACTGAGAAAATGTTTATTGAAAAGTTGAAAAATTGAAAATAAAAAGCAAAAGAATACTCAACATCAAGATGACAGAACTTTCACATTTAATAGTGATGACTGAGCAAATTTTGAGAAAACGTCATCTATATCGCCGTCAAGAATTTGCATTAACTTAGTAATGCGTTATTACCAAACATCAAAATATTTGTTTGTATATGACAAATAAATGCAGAGCTAATATGCATGTATTTGTATAGATGTATAGTTAAAATTTATTAATAATCCCATTATACTAGTCATTAAATGTTATTGTAATAATTAGTATTTTTGATAGTCAGTAAAGACTATTTTACTTCAGAAACAAATTTAAAATATGTGTCTTTCAGATTATATTAGTACAATTATATTAATCACAATTAACTTGTTGATAATTCTTTCTTTATATTTCCTTCTATGAGAGCACTCAAGTGAGTACAGCATTTTTGTCTCTTTTTTATCATTTTATAGATTGTATGATGATGAAGTAGACTATAAGTGATGATGTGCAAAAAAGTAGATTACATTGTTTGGAGATTTCAGAAGGAGAGAGATGAAAACTTCTTAAAAATGGATTGACTTGATCATTGTTTAAAAGGATTAAAAAATAATGTTCTCAGTTTAAAGTTTGAAAATTACACAAGTGAGATTATAATAAAATAAGAAGATAAAACTTGAAGATTACTGGGATAGAATAAGATGGTTATTTAGATATAAAAAGTGTCAATAGTGCGAAAAAAAATTCTAATAAGATAAACAACATAATCTAATATTTCTAATAAAATATTAACAGATAATACATATTGTACTCTACTCAGAGTACATATGACTTTTTTATTGACATTGTATACAAATTTATATTAGCCTATAGTTTGGTAATTTCTCAGATCAGAGGCATTTTGAGCAGTAAAGTTGCACCAATATATTTAGTTGTCTAAGTGCTTAGATAATATTTTGAATATCACTACTTCAGACACATATAGTGTAATAAGTTATTTCTGGGCTCTTAAGCACAGTTGTGGAGTAAAAAACTTGAGAGCTAAAGGTTCCTGTATTGAAACTCACTCTGTCATTTTTGGTGTTGAAACATCATATGACCTCATGGGAAACTAATCTTTTGATTATTATATATGTTAAATTCTTCATGAAAGCAGGTTGAAATGATAAAGTAATGGGTTTAATGCTTGGTCATTATCAGTGGTGGGTGAAAAAAAGATTCTTGAATTAATTTCCAGCCGAGAAAAAAATAGTTTGGTCAACTGAATAGAACTGTTCGCTTAAACTCTTACTGTGTTACTTGAATGTTACATATCCTCGTAAGAAGCAGTTCTTATATTATTTGTATAATCAATGGCAATTTGTTTTACGTACCCAGTTCATTTAATAATTTATGTTAATGTCTCAACATTTATAGCTGTATTATAAACTTTGATAAGCTCTGTATATATATATATCACCATAATGCATGTAATAAGAGTGTGTGCTTAGTATGAAGGAATTTACTTTTTAAAAAAATATCAATTCTTTCCAAAGCAATTAAATGAAATTCTTTTGTTGCTACATTTAATGCTTTGATTTTATTACGTTTAACTGGCGAAAAGATAAAAGACAAGTTTTCATGTTCACCTGCAAAAGTAGGATAATATTCACAAATTACTAACCATTCTTGTATTTATTTTGTTAGACCTTTCTTTTCACAGAACTTAGTGCTCATGTTGAAATGTAAGATTCAGTTTCTAATTCAGACATTTTCTTTTCTGTTTATCCACACCCAGTCCTGTCAAACTTGAAAAGCTTCAAACATAAATGAAAGACATTACTGTACTTTTTTTTCTTATTCTAATGATTCATGTGATCATTTGCTAAAGTGTGACACTGTAAGGTTATTATATTTTTTAAATTCGTAAGTCAATATTGTTTTTTTTTTTTAAAACCAAAAGTATCAATTAAAGTAGTTTAAAGTAATTATTAATTTTAAAAGTAGTACAATGTTATTGATCCTTTTTTTTTCTGATTTTTTTTCTCAATCCGTGTATACACTGTACCTAGACATTTATGTATATGTGAATCGTTTCTGCTTAAGCATTTAAGAATCAATAATTTATATATTATTTAGTTAAACGTATGTTTGCTTGATTATTAAATGGTGCACAACCGTTTGACATTCATTTATCAAAAGTTAAAGGAAACCAAAATTGGAAGTGTAATTTATTAATAATATAAAAAATAATTTTATTTTAAACAAACATATAATATATATGTTGAGGCAGGTTTAAGAAATTAATCGAAAATACTTCTGCAGATTTAAAGACTGTTTATAGTAATTTATTACCGTTAAATTTATTATTATTATTTTAGGATTACAATATGTTCTTTTATGGGGGGGGGGGGGATTACTTTTAGATTATTTTTAAAAATGTATTTACTGTTTGTAAACTCATATTATCACAAATAATGTTAAAAACCAAGATTCTATACCTGAGTAGAAACTTTATATTCTCTTCACACTTTATCGAAAAATTAATTAATTCTTCCTTGAGGGGTAATGACTTCTATTTTTTTTTTGTTTTAATTGTCCATAGTTAACAGTTTTTACTATGCTTATTGTTTTGATTGTCTTTATATATGTTTTCCATTCTCTACTTTTGCAAAGTACACTTTTTTTTAATAAAGATGTACAATTTTATTTATTATTATAAACATTCAGGTAAATAAAACTATATAAGAGATAACATAGAATATAAGATTAAGTGTATTAAATTACAACATAGGATTTTAAAATGACATGACTATTCATGTAGATTATCTATACAAACTAGTAGAAAAACAAAAAATTCACTGGCTCAAACAGCAAAAACTTACCACAAAGACCATGCTAAACAGAAGACAAAAAGACGTCACCAGTAAAGTGAAGATTACAATGTCTTATAAATCAGTCTCTATGATAGAGGGCTTTTTGTACCACTAACTAAAGTGTTAAAAAAAAAATCAATGGGATACAGTTTATCATAGATGTTCATCCATTAGAAAGAGTAGCTCAATTTCTTTAATATATGAACCATGCTAGTTCAAAGGATATGCCCATGACAGAATGTATCTGTTATCATAATGGTAGGGAGACCTGTTTAGGCTGTCAAACAGATGCCAGCAATTACAAATCTTCTGCAGGAAAGAAAAAGGATTTCCATGTATCTTCAAATATTTGTGAAGGGGCAAGTTTCTTATCCCTTTCTAGTATTTTCTTAATCTTCATGAAGAAGAGATCAAGGGGATTACTTGTTGATGTTGTGAGGGTGATTCACAGTATTTTTTTTTTAAAAAAAAAGAAAATAATGAATTTAATTTAATTCATGAATTTTGTTAAAGTATAGATATACGCACCATTTATATTTACTGTAAGACTATACATATAGGCACAATGTATTTAAAAAAAAAAAAAAATCGCGAGAAACTATTTTTTTATTGAATTAAAAAATTCTTGATTAGTGAAACTAAACAAGATTGAAATGCTAAAAAGAAAAATAGTACAAATATATATGTAAAACATCAGTACACTTGTTGCTTTTGTCTTGCATGACACTATTCAAACAATACAATGAGTAAACTGAAATTGCTTAACCTCAGTGATGACTTATGTCAAATAATGATTGCTAAGCAATGCAAGTGAGAATGAAATAATATTAAAAAAAATATTCTTTTTTAAAAAATGGTTTATCATGAATATAATATAATAGTGAATAACTATGGCAATAAAAAAAGGGATGATAGTATTAATACAAACCAGATAACAGAAATCATGCAGAGTATAAAGGTGAAGATAACTTTGCCTTTATTGAGTTGTTCTTTCGGTCTTGACCAGTTCTGATCATCCATTAGAAGCTCAAACTAATTTTCAATTCGAGAGAAAAGAAAGGGAATGGAAGCTCTAATCTTGAGCTCCAAACGTTAGGTAAGCCTTTAACTTTCCTTTAATTACAATGGAGAGTGATAATTACATTAATTATAGTCAAAGTAAACAAACTCTAACATTTGAAAATAAATTATAGTCAAAGTAAACAAACTCTAACATTTGAAAATAAAGCAAATACGGCGGACAATTCTTGCAATGTTTTGGGCTCATTATTAAATTCAAATGGCAAAGATTGTCAACCCAAATGGTCCGAAACTCTTTCACTGCATAATTATGAACTTTCAACATCATTTAATATCCAAAAAGCTTCAAAAAATAATAACTATGACCCAAATTCTAGTACAAACGATCAAATAGCCTGCCGTCAAACTGCAAATACCATCACAAAAAATGCAGAAGAACATAACAATACCCATATCTACTCACAGACTTCTGCCGAGGATACATTCATGAAATAATTATGTAGTGACAAATAAGAATAACCATCAAAACAATTATAGTGAAAGCTTCTCTAATCCGTTAGGGGCCAGCAATAATGCTTTTAATGGCGGACAGAGAGATTTTAAAATAAATTTTAAACAACCGCAACATAATCTCAAAGATATGCACACTCAATTACATGATTCTAACTACCCTACAAATGATATAATAACAAATTTATCTAACTCCAATGAAAAAAACCTCTTGCAATCGGCAAATTAAAAAAAAAAAACATTATCTTACGCT